>CM065655.1:16927238-17449738 GCA_033220385.1 Triplophysa yarkandensis
CTTAATCTGTGACATCATGCTTTGGTTGTATGCCAAACGCTGATGTAAGATTTGGTAAGTGTCCGGAATAATGTTCGGCCTCGACAGAGTTGAGCACTTTTGCTTGAAATCTAATATCGTTGATATGAAAATGTAGAATTTATACCTGAACCAAAAAAACTTGCTTATTCTATTTCCTGTCTCTCCACACACACACACACACACACACACACACACACACACACACACACACACACACACACACACACACACACACACACACACACACACACACACACACTCACACGCATTAATGCAGTTTCCCATTGGGTTCTGAGTTATGATATGAGGGAGTGCTGTCAGGCTCTCTCTGGATAATTCGATTCCGGTAATGGACCAAGCACTGCAAGCACACACACGCATACACATAGGCGTCTCCTTATCGCCCAAATACCATTTTAGCACTTCTGAGTTCTTTGTTTTTTTATATTCCTTTGTAAAATGTGGTAAACAGGCTATATATTCAACATACATATTGTATACAGTCCCTGACAATGCTCTTGTGCAGTGATGTATAATGCTTTCAATTTTAATGCAGTCTTTGTTTATATCCCATGTAATTACAACATATTCACATCTATGTTCGAAGCAAACTGTCAACTCTTATCTGATTTTCGTAGGTCCTCTTCTAAATTGGTGTACCTTTGTGTCGTCTTAAAACTCAAAGTGAATAAGATTTGTTGATGGCACTAAAAACAGGAGGCTTATTATGTTATGGTGCTTGTGTCGCAGGTCTAAATATAGGCTGCCATCAGTTTTGTTTTTCCTGCTGTTTTTCTGTGGGTCCTCTCTTTAGTGGGTAGTTTTGTCGTACCTGCAAAGCTGCTTAAGATGTATATGGTGCCTATACCTGGAACTTATAGCTGATGGAGCACATAGACACATAGTTGTTTATTTTTGGAAAAACTACAAAATGTATTAAGATGTAAGGTATTTAAAGCGATCGTTTTTTCAAAACAAAACCGTTCTGAGATTATTTCATCTTTTGGTTTCCTTTCAAACCTGTATTGACTCTTTTCAGAAGAACAATGTTGGAAATAGAAAACCCATTGCACTTTATTGAGTGCATACAATAAAAAGTAATAGGTACCATCGGTGACCAACATTGTTAAAAATACATAGGAATTGGTCGAGAAAAGTGAAGCAGGTTATAAATAACTAAAGGGGGAATTAATAGGGACATTATTAACATTTTTGGCTACACTATCCCTTAAAGACATTTAAATTCAACCTGGAAAGAGAGTGCATAAAGTTTGGTCTACTCTGAATATTGTTTTTGACAAGAACTGCCCACTTGGACTGATCCTTTAGGGGCAACGTTATTTATTTATGAACCATTAAGTCATGTCACTAACAACAAGTCATAAAGGAACCCTAATAAATCCTTTGATATTTTCTAAAGATTTGGATTCTGATCCCAAGGGAAACATTTTGTGGGATTATTGTAAAGGGAGCAGTCATCTACCTCACACACTTCCATCTGTTAACATTTCAATGCCACCCATTCATTTGTTGATTAATTTGTTTGTTTATGCTGCATTATGACAAAAATCCTGTTGCATCTAATGTGAATCTATACATACAGTGTTTATGTCTTACATTAGAGGCTGTTTTTGCTCATCTTCTCGTCTTTGCTGACTGTTTTTAACAGTGTCTCTCTCTCCTCTCCCTACGGGAGTGGTCTTGTGCGATGTACAGGAAGGAGCCTGTAACGGAGCAGTGGGGTTTTATTGCATTACACAGCTGCACACTGTTGCATTGTGGGTAGTGGGTGCCAGGCCAGGCCTGCCCTCTGAGGACTGTTTCCATGGCAACCGGGCTGCCCAGAACTGTCTAAACATGACTAAACTTAAAGGCGATCATTGATGAACATGGAAGGCTATTATAATTTGACTCTACAGTACACAAACTTGGTTATCTGAATTGCAGCAGGCTGTAATGTAGTTCGCAACTTTTTTGTTCCACCATGAAAGCGCAGAACTCTGGCTTCAAGTGCAGAATTTTAAGATGATCTGCATGCACGTTAAACTATTTTCAGTTGTTTTGATTTGCATATCTATACACAATTTTGCTTCATTTGGTGAACTAGTTTCAAAAATTCTTCCCAGTGAAAATATTGTTTTGTTTTAGAATTTATTTGCAGAACAATTACACATTGATTATTGAAAATGACTTAATGGATAAATGAATAACAAATTTCACACTTATTCAACTCAATAACATATACATAAAAATAATTATTTAATATAATATTATTTTAATAATATAGAGAATTAAACTGAATGCAAAACTATATGCGGCACAATCACTGTTTTAACTCCATCATTTTCCTTCCGTAATTGTTGCGAGACATATTTAAAAATCAGTTAGATTCAATTGAACGGCCCAATATGTAACATGTGTAACAAGGGCATTAAAAATTAATAAAATAAAAGTTCATGTTCATGTTTAAAAATACAAAACAATTGTTGTTTTTATATGTATTTTATCTTTGCATCATCACAGTCTTGCACATTTCTGCTGGGTTTCATGCAGGAATGCAAAACTAGATTTTGTTCTGTGGCTGAATGTAGCCTTTTTATATTATCATATTGATAATATATGTGGAAATTATATTGAGACCACAAAGGCAACAACTGTATATATCTTTTACAAACCAAGCCATGAGAAGTATTTCAATATTACTTGCTATAAACATATTGCTATTGTACTAAAGCAAAATATTAATGCAAGGTTCTAATGCATACTTGTCTGCATAATCTTGTACAGGATACAGAATAAAGTACAGGTAATGAGTTAATGGAACCTTACCGATTGGTTATTTTTGTTGGGAGGGTGTGGAAATGTATTTCATACTTTTAAATATTAATGAAACATCAATCACGGCTTCCTGCAAGAGTGGAAAATGGATGAGATCAATGACGGCTTGAGGACGGGAAAAACAGATGGGTGGGGTGTTAGGAACGAATTTAAGGGGTGGAGGATGCATAACGGGTCCTTGAATTAGAGCCAATGCTAAATATCACAGGGTGGCCTCCTGTTCATCACAGGGCCCGAGACTGGGTTTTCAGCTGACATCACATTAAATATTAATTGTTAATTCTGTTAAAGAAAGGATGGGATAGATGAATCTCGATTTGTTACTATGGCACCCAAAGGCTTTCAGTTTTTTTATGTGAGATAAAATTTTTATGCATATTTGGCCAAAATAAGTTCTACTAATAACCCCCATTACGTCATGACATATATGTCTTCAAAGGTCGTGCATTGTGCTCCATGGTACTTTTCTAAGAAGAGGTCAGACAGTATGGCTCATCGCACACAATACCCTATCCTTCCAGAGAACTAATTGAGTTGAGTGTTTACGAAGGCTTCCCGATGCTCTGATGCGATTGCTGTCCCGTCTGCTGTCTGCATGCTTTATTGATCCATCCTTCCCTTCGCTCTCTCTTAAGCCTTCAATACAGTAATGTCCTCCACATTTTCCATTTTGCCACTTAGAACTGTCAGGTGGATTCAAGCTGCTGAAGTTATTTTATAATTCTTAGTCATTTTTGCAGGCATTGCATGAAATTTTAGGTCATGTGATTGATTATTTATCAGCTGTTTTAGGTAACAGCTTTCTTAACCCCACAATGGATCACTAAAACATTTAGATGGGTTTATTAAAATGACTCACATATTTCAGAAAATGGACAATGTAATATAAAAAGTTTAATAGATTTTTGATAGTTCAGCCAAAAACATAAATTGGGCCATCATTTACTCTCTTGTTTGTCTCTTTTAAACCTGTATGACTTTTTCTTCTGCAGACTCCAAGAGAAGATATTTTGAAAAATGTTGGTAACTGGCACCTATTCACTTGTGTTGGTTTTGTGTTCATACAGTAAAAGTGAATGGTAGCCACTGCTGTTCGCTTTCAAACCTTCTCTTGCAGAAAAATGTTGGTAGCTTTCCTCTGGCTCAGTGGTAAGAGCATGCCACATGGATTTGATCCCCGGGCTGGCACATACTCAAAATCAAATGTAAATGTTGTGTAAGTCGCTTCAGATAAAAACTTCAGCTTAATGCTTAAATGTAAATGTAACTGGCATAAATTTTGGGTGAACTATTACATCTGCATGGGTTTTTTCCACCTAACTTCATAAGGAAGTCGCACCTTTAGTTGTTTCGTGGAATTCTCTTAATAGGAATGGCTCATATATGACTTTTCAACCAGAGTGCAGGGAGAATGAAATGAACTGTGGAAAGAAAGTGACTACTGGGTTGAGAATCACCTGCTTTGCAGTTACTGGCTTCCAGTAAATGAATGTCTCACATTGCATTCTGAGATAATGTATCATGATTCATGGATGACTCTGGCTTGAATGGATCTGATAAGTTATGGATTAAACGAATAGAAAAAATTACACTATGCTCTCCCATTTTTTTTGCTAAAGGCATTTCAGATATAGTATCAATAAAAGGAATTGGTAGAGAAATGGTTTTGTGAATATTGTTGAAATGTCCTATGGGGGTGGTCATCTCATCACTGTCGTCTGTGTCTTTCACTTACATCTGTCAGTATGTGTTTGGGTGTGGTCTCCACAGATATGAGTCCATGATAATTGATCCTTATATGTTTGAAAAGGCACAGAAAGGTTTCCGCCCCTGACCTGACAGTTAAATACGAAATATGTTTGTCTTATTTTCTTATCCTTTTAATTTCCTTTTTATTCAATTGGGACTCTTTAAGGTCTGTGTTTGTGGATGAGCAGAGGGAGAAGGGCTGTTCCAATGCCAGCTTTATGACATTTACACTTCAGAGAGTGAGAAAGAGAGAGAGAGAGAGAGAGAGAGAGAGAGAGAGAGAGAGAGAGAGAGAAAGAGAGGGGGGGGAGAGGGAGAGGAAAATACACAGCTAGAAGACAGCAAAACAAAGGTTGAAGACAAAGTTTATAGACCACATTTAAATGACACATTTAAAAAAAGTTGTAAAAATCACATGTAATATAAAAGATATGTAAGCATCTTTTGTTCAAACATTTGTTATTGGTATATAATACAAATAAAAACATTATTTTAAAGGGATATTTCACCGGAAATGATTATTCTGCCATGAATTAGTTACACTGTTCCAAACCCGTAAACATTTCTACGTTCTGTGGAAAACTAAATTCTACAAAGTTTTTTTTTAAGAAGCTAAAATAAAAATATTACTTTTTTAATTTTGGTAATCAATGGTGCCCCAGAGATCTTAGTGATAAACATTCTTCTAAATATCTTTTTTCGTGTTCATCTGAATGAAAGAATAAACACAGGTTTGGAACAGAATTTTCAGTTTTTCCGGACTATTACTTTAATTATTAGATGGAGGCCACTTGTATTAGAAGTGAATGGTTGTCACCTCTGCTCGGTTACCACACAGTGTTTACAGTGTTCTTTAGAAAAAGTAATTTATACAGGTTTGAAACAAAAATAAATTATGAATTTTTGATTTTGGCTGGATCATCAATTCAATGTGCTTCCCAGAATGTTACCATCAGAAGAACTTGTATACATTTCTAGTGCAACCCTTAGCCATTACATCACAGTGAAGACACAATAAAATCGATCATAAACTAAAATTGTATTGGATAAAATAGTGGGATTGAAACTTTGAAACATTGGGAGCGTGCCAGTGGTGATAAAAATCCTGTCATGTAGCTCAGTAAGATTTGAGACGGATCCAGTAATGCAGTGCAGTGTATATATTCTGAATGTTGTGCCTTGGAGTGGGAATTCAGGGTAGAAGGAAAAGCAATTGTCAATGCGCACTTATGAAAGATCGATGTGTTGACTAATGGCCTAATGACTAATACTGTAAGAAGTCAGAGTTACATATAATGGCTTCTGAAAAATGCAGACTCAGCTAAGAGATTATGTAGTGCCGGCAAAAACACTTCTCAGATCAATTTTAGTTTAGAATCAAAAAGTTGACATGTTTACCACTACATGCAAACATTCTTGATTCATTGGCATTTTGTGGTTAAAGATCCAGAAAACAAAAGGTTGAGGGGTCAAACCCAACAAGGGTTCATGTTTAAACTGGAACTATTGAGTTACTTTGGATTAAAGTTATCCACTAAGTGCCTACTTAGTACTTTGTACACATGCAAAAAGCTCTTGTTGTTTTTTGCAGAGGCTGCTGAAACAGCACAATTTACCACCGTTAGCAAAACAGAGCTTTTGTATGATGGGCGAGACCTAAGCATCCTGGGTAATGATGTTCAGTAAGTGTAGGGATGATAATAGCTTGCATCCTCTTGGGAGCTCCGCCCACGCAGCCCTGAAATGCAATACTTGGCGCCTGCACACAAACTGCTCATGTTTATCACTTTATTGATTATGTCCTGCGCTTGTCCATTTATCAGCACAACAGATCTTACATAGCTGTTTAAGCTTGAACCGAGGAATGGAATTTTACTTGGCTGTTTATATATCTTACAGCATTGTATGTTGAAGTCTGACATTACACTTGTGATGTCACAATGCTGATGTTATTGCTCGTGAGACAATTTACACAAAATCAATAGTTTATTTTAAAGCTTTGAATGAAAAAAATATACTGTTTAAATTGAGTGTGTATGTAATAAAAATAAACTTGTTAAATGGTTGTTAAATAAACACTTATTTTTTTATTACATAAACTGTAAACGTACATTTTACATAACATGAAATGTTGGATTTTAAAAATTCTTTAAAAAATGTACCACTGCAGAAATATATTTAAAGATTTTATTAAGTTATGATAAAAGTTAATTTTTGTGATACTTACGAAGCCACATTGATTCTTTTTTTACAGTGTAATGCTGAAATCACAAGTAATACAATTTGCAAGTAATACAATTATTATTTAAGATTTAAAAACATTCTCAAATCTAGGTCAGTTTCCTGTAACAGTATTTCATTTGTACGGCAAACATGTCGCTCCTCTGGAACATGGCATTTTGACGGCTTATTGTGTTCCGGTTGTGTAGCTAAAAGCAATAGATCAATGAGCAGGTTGGAGGACTTGATTGATCTTCTCTCTTCTTGCCCTACTTTTCTGTGTCTTTGTGCTAGTTACTTTGCTCTTACTTAGCTCTGGAGAGAATCAGTTGTCATACGGGATCAATGTTCTATAGATTTTATCAGTTCTGTTGGAGTGTAGTCTGAAGAAATATCACAAGATGCTGGGAATCCTGAGCATGCATATTTTATGGTACTTGCAATTTGAAATGTATATGTGTATTAAAAAGGGAAACTACAGTACAAACAGTTAAACATGTAAAACACTTAACCTTTATGTAATTTATTGGACGAATATTAGGGCATATTGGTTTTATTAAAATATATGTTAAATGCATAGAAACTATAGAGCAATATAGAATACATTGACTTCAAATTGTCTGTTAAATATTTGTTGATCCTTTTGTGTTGTATTATTTTGTATATTGAATATATTGAGCCTTTGTGCATGTGTTGAGTCTTACTTTACACTTTTAGTGCAATGCCGTAAACTAAAAGTTTTAAATAACTGTAATTTGAAAAATTAAAAAACGCTTGGACATCACTTTTTGCCTTGCCTATATGTTATGTTAAGGTTTAATTATGTATTTGCATTTAAAATATACGATGTAGAATATCAACCGATTAAATGCAGAGCACATTTAAAGTGACAGTTCACACAAAAATGAAACTTCTGATATCTATTGCTCACCATCTGGCCATTTTAAACCTTAATGTTTTCTTTGCTCATACCAATGAAGATATTATGAGGAATGTTAGTAACCCAACAGCAATGGCACCCATTCACTTCTACTGCATTGACAAAATCTATTTATTGGTTCCGGCATTCTTCAAAATATCTTATTTTGTTTATTGCGGAAGAATGTGAGGCATTCAGATTAAGAATGACATTAAAATCAAAGTGAGTACATTATAAAAGAAATTTTCATTTCTGGGTGAACTATTACTTTAAATTACTAAGGAGGCACAGGCTTTATTATTTATTTATGAGAAAACAATAGAGTTTAAAAAAATAAGTTTATTTCCTATTTCTAAAATAATCCCACAAAAAAAATGTTGTTCTTCTGTGCCAGGTGTCTACTAAACCAGCAGATGTCAGTGTACTGATGTCTTATTCACAAAGCTGTAGTTTGTCATATAGGCCAAAGGGTGGGGTAGAATATTAAATTTGTGATCAGACAAAGTGCATGTAATTTTATAGCTTTATACAGTAGTACATATCTCTTGTTTTAAACCTTGTTTACATATGCACAAAATAGTGAAAATATGTAAATAAATTATTTAACCAGATAAATAAAAATATGATTGAAGGGGCATATTTGGTGTTACATGAGTAATATTTTGTGCATATTTTCAAAAGGAGATTCATATCATCACACGTTTCGGGGTTTGGAGTATTGTTGTATGCACGGTTTATCAAAGCCCTTGTGCATTAGTTTTGCTCTCTTCTGAGTTCTTGACTGGTCTTTCCCAAACTCCTCCCCGGCCCTGAGGAGCACACAGTGTGCCAAAGGTCTCCCAGTGGACTAGATGTTCAGCATGCTGTACCTTTAGTCTCTGTTTTCTTTTTGAAACAAAGGCCTTTCAGTTTTTCCTGTATTTGTTTCATATATTCATTCATGTAACACACACTCAAACCTGCCCTCTTGCTCAGCATCACGCACATCTGGACAAGTATTGTCAGTCCCCATCCTCTCTCTCTCTCTTGCTCTGTTTATCTCTGTCTCTCACTTGCTCTCTGTCCCTTGTTCACTATATGAATTCGTATTCACAGAGGGTGGCTTTTCTGTACCCAACCATCAGACTTCAGGAACTATCTGTGGAGGCAGACGTTTTCAATGAAGTGAGATTATCCAGAGGGACAAAGCAGATTATGTAAAAAGAGTAAAAAAATTCTAGGTCCATTAAGCCAACTTTGAGCTGAGATACATTAACAAGATAAACCATTGGGGATAGATCACAAGGGTATAAATCATCACAAGAGACGGGCTTTGCACTGATGTGACAAACTGCATAGGATCTAACCTGACGTTTGTGGTTGGGCACCGTTTGGGCATTATGGCCCATGCAGCGGCGCACCTGAAAAAGGCTCGGGAACTAGAACAACCTCCAGAGCTGAAGGCTCTCGCCAAAGCAAGAGAGAGACGCAAACGGCATAGAGAGAGAGCAGAGCGAAAACGCAAGGTACAAACACTTATTGAATTTTACTGGATGTACAATGTTCTCAACAAAAAGGACAGACCTGGTTACCTGATAAATAAATACATTCAAACTATTTTGGGGGAAATATTTAAATAACTGCTAAACTGCAATAGTTACTTTTATTAGAATTTACTCAAATCATTTAAGTCTTTTAATGAAACAAAATAAATGTATACAACATTTCTCTAGTGAATTCTAATATAAAATTTTATTAATCAAATTTACTTTATTGTTTTATTAATAATTACCCAATTTAAACACTATATTTCATTGATTTCACAATGTAATTATTTATAGTGTTGTAAATAATATAAATAATTTGTGGTTGTAAATAACTATTTTATTAGTTTGAGTTAAAGGTTGAAATAGTTGAAATATTTGGTTTGTCCATTTTAGGGTAACTGACAATATGCACTTGACCTGACATTGAAATACAAATTTGTGCATGTTTGAGAGCAATACCAAAAAAGTGTTAACATGCTCCCTAACTGCAGAAGCTCTCTTTTAACACATGAGGGTTCTGGTTTGTCTTCAGATGTCTGGATACTCAATGCATTACAGTATATTTCATACAAAGCAAATGTGTCCTAAAGTCAAGTATACATCAGTCGTTGTTTGATTGTTTTAAATTGTAATTCTAGAGCTATGAGTGCAACAGATGTAGAGTTAACCTAGGATGTTAATCTCTCGAACGCTCACTTGCATGTTATGAGAGAGGTTTATAGAGTTCAGTGGGAATGAGGATGTCAACCGTTTATCCTATAAAAAAAATTAATATTATTTTTATTATGCACCACTTTATAATACATACATTGTGCAGTACATTGTGATTGTAATTAAACAAAACCCTAATATTACATAATAATTCATAAATTGGTTTAATTGTCTATTAAAGGACATTTGGGGTTAAGTCCTATAGACATCTGTTTTCCACCTGTTTCAGAGCACAGATACTGGACAGGCTTAGGAAAATAGGATCATCCTACAGTATACAGATTTGTCATTAACTATGTATGTGATGGCATAACTATTAGTCATTTTACACAAATATTACATTACTTGTTGCTCATTCTAATGTTAACAATACCTTAAAAATTTGATTGTATTTTACAATTTCAAATGAAAAAATAAACTGATATGTTGGTCCATTAAATTAAGTAACTTCCCATCAGTATTAAAACATAGGGATGCAACTGATCCACAACTGGCTGTTACCTGAAAGTGACCCATTTACATTTGAATAGAGCTGCCTGTTTCAATTTCGTCCTCAATATTTTTCCCCAGAGGTTGCTATTTTTTAACTAAAAATTTAATTTTTAGTAGAAAAAGTAAGAATTTTTTTTATAAAATTTAAAAGGATACCCCACCCCAAATCAAAAGTGGCTCATGTAGTTAAAATCTATAAAAATTAGTTGTTCTGTTGATTAACAAGAAAGATATTTGGAAGAATGTTAGCAGCACCATAGTTTTCTGGTACACTAATGACTACCATGATTGTCAAAGGTTCCCCAGAACAGTTTGTTTTCCCTTATTCTTTAGATATATTACAATGTGTCAAACAGAACAAAAAAACTAAAAAAATTCTATGGTGGACATTAGTGGCCCAAAAATATCTCAGCTGGTAACATTCTTCGAATGTTCGATGTTGAACCAAACAAAAACTTTTACAGATTTGTAACAACTTAAGGTTGGTGATTAATGCCTGAATTTTCATTTTTTGTAAATGTTAAGACCATGGACCATTTTTAGTAAAATATTTAAATGTATGTCAAATTTTAGTTGAGAAATTGGAGATTTGGCAGATATTTTTGCCAAAGTTTCTATTTACCCTTTGAATCTCATTGATCGGCAAGCAATACAAATATTTTTTCTAATGGATGGTTCTTGTTAGCTTTTGGGACAGTTGTGACCCTTTTTTTTTACTTATTCATCATAATTTCCCTGTTATGACAGTAAAAGCTATAGTAATGTCATTGAGAATGCAAGTCAATGAAAGTTCAGTATGTCAGATGTCTATAGTGGAAGTCAGAAGAGCTTGGATGGTCAATGGTTTTAGCTTTAGGCCAGTGATGACCCACAGATGATGATTCTGATTCATTGTAAGCTTCCGCTTCGCACTGTTCCTCATCTCTGATGCCATATTTACTCAGTATTGTGTAGTATCAATACTCTGAATTTGGGGAAAATTGGATTTGTCCTTGTGCATTTTCGAGTTCAGAGGGGAAAGGACAGGTTTCCAGCTGGCTCTTTCCCGGCAGGGCTTCGGCTTGTTTAGCCGGGCTCCCTCACATAGTCGCCTGGGCCTGGATGGGTTAAAAATAACCCAGCGCTGGATCCCGAACAGAGTGAACGTTCGACCTGATATAGCAATGGGAGGCATGTTTACGGCAGCAGTTGTCAGTGGCTCAGACAGGCGGGAAGACAGACAAGAGAAGGACAGAAGAAGAGTCCAGGGGGTCTGATGCACTACAAAGCACTGAATTTAACAGAAAAACAGGACAAGGGACAGAAAGGAGCAAGATGAGATGGTGTTAGGAACCTGGGAAGAAAGAGAAAGACATAAAAGTTTGGAGGATTTGGCTATAGCTTGATAGGAGCTCTGAAGGAGATATTTGAAGGAGGTTTGGGTTCCACCTGAAGTGGGAGCAGAACTCAAAGCCATAGAATGTGAGGAAGTTGGAATCAATCTTCAGACGGGCAAATTAATCTTGAGTGGTTGGTCAGGTCCGGGAAAAGAAATCGTGGGAATTCCTAGAGCGTATTTCGGTGAAAAAGCTTTGGGGTAGATTTTTGCAATGGGGAATGCAGCAATGTGTAAGGCATGTGGTTCAGATAAAGGCCTGCGGACCATTGGAAGCGATCCATACCTGGAACGTCACTTTTGCTCCATGGAAGATACTGTGGTAAGACCAAAAATCTCTAGACTTTGTAAAACAGTGTGTGTAGCAAGCATTGTTTAAATTTGTATCACCCACATGTGTTGCAGGAAAAACTGTAACTGATAGACAGGATGTCTTCTTCAGCAGTTTTGTAGCATCTGTTGCCATTGGTTAAGTCTGAGCGCGGGACGCCTGTTGTACAGGTGCCGCACGTGTTGGGCTGTGACCTTTACACCCCTACAGGGGAAGGGTCACACCTCAAACATTCTGGTTTTAGGTCTGTGGCTATTAAAATTCAGAATCAAAAATGAATCTCAAATAAAATCGCAGGTGCTTTTTATTCAGAATTTATGATTGCATTAAAAGTTATATTTAATTTTGAGTATTTAAAAACAGTATACATTTCTTTAAGAAAGATATTTGGATGAATTATATGAAATGATAATGATCAATATAGGTGCCTCATTACTTTTTGTGGTCCATTCTTCAAATATCTTCTTTCGGGTTAAACAGAACGAAAAGTTTGAAAGTCATGTTTTCTACTGTAGTCAATGGGTCCAAGTTTGGTTAGAAACATTCGTTTTAATATCTTTCTCTGTTAATCAGTTAACAGTTTCTCTGTTTATTAGTCACTTTTCCGCCAACTGGTCCCCACAATGTAAATCGATGTAAGGTTTTACTATTTTTGTGCGAATATTTGCCTACTACAAACCTAGAAACCTAAAAGCTTATCCAAATGGTTGTGTTACAAACAACACCAAAATGTGTTTTTTTTTGCTAATCACATTTTACATCTGAGTTATTTCTGGGAAATCTCATTTCATATTCCCTATAACTTAACTTAGACACACATATGTTCACATAAAGTGTTTATTAAACAAAATGTGATTCACAAACGCTTTTTTTAAAGTGTAAAGTAAGCATAATACAAATCTGTTTATGTTATAAAATCCAAATTTATGAGACTTATGAGTTTTATGATAGTGAAGACACACGCACACTGCCATATGAAAAACCCTTACAGAATCATTTAAGCCTATGATTTGGTTTAGTAACATGGACCTTGCCGAGGTTCTCCTGAAGAATAGGACGGCACAGTTATGTAACTGTACATAAAAAAGAGAGCAAAATGTTTATTCAACACACTATTGTCAAAGGAGGTCTTAGAGATTATGGTTCATCTGTCACATAAAACATTGCAATATGCTTGTGCATTTAATCATCAGCGTTTAATGTGACATAATTGTGATGCCCTCGGGTGACTTGAATATTGGCTTTGAATTTTCAGTTTTAAAGGCACTGTGCTGTTATTTCCTAACATGTTTCCTGTCTGTTTCTACAGTCGGATAGTAACACAAGTTTCCTGAGAGCAGCCCGTGCAGGGAACATCGAAAAGGTTCTGGAGTTCCTTAAGAGCGGACAGGATATTTCCACCTGTAACCAGGTAACTTTTCATACGTAATATTTACATAAAATCATCTTAGACATCTATTAGAATGTTTAGGATTTGCAGGGTTATTTAAAATTGATAGTTCACTCAAAATAAAATGCATGAATTACTTTCCTTTAGTTGTTTCAAAACTGTAAAAATATGCTCAGTTAAAGGAAAGAAAGATATTTCGCAAAATGTTAGGGCCACAACTTTCTACCCTGCTAGAAAAGATCTGGTATTATTTTATTACGTAAAACATATTGAATAATGTATAAAATTCATAATTTTATAATGTTATGTTATTTTATAAGAAGAAGGTGGTTAAAATTTTTTCTAAGAGAAAAAATTTCATCTCTTTTGGCTCATCTCTTTTGGCTCATCTCTTTTGGCTCTGTCAACTCTTTTGAAAGGGAGCCTGGTTTGTGAACTATGTGTTGAATAATACCAATTAATACTAATACTAATACTAATTGATTCGAGAAAATCTGTATTGCCCTGACATAATCACACAGCACTGGGCCTGGGAATTCTTTCCAGGATTTCAAAGCGTCTCCAGCAGCTGTTCACCCCCCGACCTTCTGTATCGCCTGTACAGCCAAACTCTCTTTCATACACAACCCTTCCTTAAAAAGTAACAATGTAACATCAAAATGCATTCATAAAACCAAATGACGTTAGTTACTATAAATATTTATAACATTCATAATTTGTGATTCAATAGAACTATAGCTCTTACCCTGATTTATAATTGTTATTGTAACATTATCCTATATGATGTCATCAGGAGTCACCAGTTAGTGGCCTGCCAGTACAACAATGGACATGCAGTGACAGAGCTCTCTCTCGACCTCCCTTGTGCTTTCTATTCTGTCCTCTCTGAAAACCCGTTATTCTAATCCCCTCTGAGTGATATTGAAAATAAAATCTGCACATTTTCATCTGTCCGCCCTTTCGCTGGAATCCCTGTAGCCTGATGCAAAACTCCTCCAGCTTTCAAAATCCAAATAAATGAGATTAGAGTTTGTCCTGTTAATTCTCTCAGCTCACGCTGATGTGTGTGACAGCGTTATACAAGGATTGTGGCATTGTGCGCATCCAACAAGGAATGAATGGTTAGTAAATTAGTGAGACAGGCAGGAATGTATTAATAATGCATATTTACAGCTCAAAATTAAGAGATTAAATAGGGAATCTCCGTGTCAAACATCTAATAAATGTCTAATAAACTCCTCTTAAATGAAAAAAATACACCGATTCAAATATCAAGATATCTTCTTTTGTGTAACATACAGAAGAAAGAGACATAAACAAGCTTTGTATGACTTAATGTTGAAAAAATAATGACACCATTTTAATTTTTGGATTACCTATCCCTTTTGGAGAACTTAGTTAAAGCATGTTGTTTTTGTCTCTTTGTAGAATGGACTCAACGCTCTCCATCTAGCAGCCAAAGAAGGCCATGCAGAGCTGGTAGAGGAACTTCTGGACAGGGGTGCGGCCGTGGATTCTGCAACCAAGGTACTAAACGCACATAAACATGTTTAGAGGGAGATGTATACTACCCAAATGATGATAGAAATCAAGTTGGGAGGTACGCCAGTCATCTAACATTATGGTATGATAAGTGCTGCTGGAGTCTAGTGACTTTGGGCACTCCTGTAATCTGTCACACGTGGGCAAGAGAGAGACACAAATAAACTGGGCATTGTGCAAACACAACTGACATGCATTACACTGCATTAAGCATATTTAAAATATGATATGATACATTGGAATGTTTTGGGTCTGAAATGTGATCAATTTAAGTGATACTTTCTGGAAATGTTTTAAATTTTGTAATGCGATGAATGAGTCTGGCTTCTTGATTGTTAAATGCTTTTACTTGTTCATTTTGACTTTTTGAAAGGGACAGTTCACCTCAAATTGAAAATTCAAATATTATGAATACACTCTGTTGTCATTATAACCTGTTTGGGTTTTTTCCTTTGCAAAACATAAAAGATGGAGCTGGAACACTTTCACTTTTGTTCAAATATAATAGAACAAAATGGGTGCAACTGCTGTGACAATCTTCAAAATATCTCATTTTGTGTTCTGCAGAAGAAAGAAATCTGACAAATTGTTAAAAATGATTTTTATTTGTATTACTTTTATCACCACTTGACTGTGATGCAGTGTTGTCAGTATCTGCCTATATGTCTCGTCTGTGCTTGCTTCTTTCAGAAAGGGAACACTGCTTTGCACATCGCCTGTCTTGCCGGGCAAAAGGAAGTTGCCAAATTGTTGGTTAAAAGAGGAGCAGATGTTAATGCCCAATCACAGGTGAAAAAAACTATTTTTTAATTTAGTTTGATTTTAATATTTGAGACTTAATGACACATGCTTGTTACTACAGAATGGCTTCACTCCTCTTTACATGGCTGCTCAAGAGAATCACCTGGACGTTGTGCGATACCTCCTGGAGAACGGTGGTAACCAGAGCACTGCCACGGAGGTCTGTAATCTGGTTTTGATACTTGAGTCCTTAATAATCCTTACGTTAAATGATGTTAACCGTAACACACTAGCGACACTAGCAAAGATTTGTGTTTGTCTACATGGTGTTCATCTCTGTATTTTTGTTTGCAGGATGGTTTCACTCCTCTGGCCATTGCTCTGCAGCAGGGCCATAATCAGGTGGTCTCTCTTCTCCTGGAGCATGACACCAAAGGCAAAGTCCGTCTTCCTGCGCTTCACATCGCCGCCCGCAAGGACGACACCAAGTCTGCTGCGCTGCTGCTCCAGAACGACCACAATGCTGATGTCCAGTCCAAGGTGAGAGGGCAGAGATTTGAGGTTTTATGAGGGTGATTTATAGACTTTGTCTCTATTTAAAACTGTCGGTTTTAATTTAGAGATAACAGACAGAACACAATATCATTTAAGTTAATATACTCAAATAAAGCTGAATTTAATATTAGTGATGGCAATGCCATAATATAAGTTCATGATTGCTTGGTAGTACTATCATTGTCGTATAGTACCATTGTGTTTCTGCACTTATATTATAATTTTAATTATACTCAATAAACCAGTGGTGGATAGTACTTAGAGGGATTGTTCTCCTGTCTGTCTTCGGACTTCATTAACTCATTGTCTTTTCATTTTACACCAGTATGATTTTCCACACAAAAGAAGATATTTTGAAGATTTCTGTTAGCCTAAAACCATTGGTCATTGTATGAACACAGAACCGAAATTAAATGTGGACCAACATTTTTTATGAAATATATTTGTGTTCTGCAAAATAAATCATTCAGGTTTGATATGACAAAAAGGGTTTGTTGCTAAGAATATATTAAGAAAATTGTTTACTATATTTATACATTTTAAATTTGTTTAGTTAAAATTATTCACTGTACTATGGAACATAGATCATTCTTTTGGTTTTAAAACCTATGTTCATTCTAGCTCCACAACTTTCTTTTACTTTTTTACTTTTTAGAAGTGATAAAGTACAAGATTTTTAATGCAGTAAAGGTAAAATTTAAACTCTAGTTGATATTTTTTATTTAGAACAATTGCTTTACTTGGGTTGGAAAAATGTATATGTGTAAAAGTAAAAAAACTTACAATAAAATTATATATAATATACAACAATATATAAACGATATATTATAATAATAATAAAAGGTAATATAAATTAAATACATTTTGAATATTGACATCCCTGCATTATATTTAGTTCTCAATGTTCTGAGATAAAATGTTATTCCATATTTTCTTCCCCCCTCCCTTGTGACTCCTTCAGATGATGGTCAACAGGACTACAGAGGTATTACGACTCTCTCAGCAGAATCCTGCATACGTTTAAGCTCTTATGACATTTATTTTATTGCTTATCATTAAATCCTGTAAACTGCATGGAAAGTCATAATTTTCCTTTAAAATGGTGTAGTGCATGACACTGAAAACTTTCCTTCTTATGGGAGATTCCTGTTCATAAATACATGTTTAAGGCTTTCTTTCAATGGACATTTTGAGCAGGAATTTGGGGGTTTGTGTCCTAACCTTATGATTTTACTAACAAGATTTTCAGAAATGATTTAGCAGTGCATGTTTACTCATCCTAACTAGTGTTGTCAACATCTGTGTAGAAGTCTCTCGGTCACATTGTGCTGCTCTTTTTGTTAATTCTGTTTTTTAAATTGCACCATGTCTGTCAGAACGGAAAGGTAAGACAAAACGGCATCCTCAAACCTCAGTAAGACAGACATCTATATGTAAATGCCCCTTTATATACTTTCATCTAGAGCATTGCGCTGGTATGTAGTGAGTAGTTGCTGACGAACATTTTTTGTTTAGATGTTTGTTTTGTCATCTTTTTTTTCTTTCACTGTCACTGAGAAACTTCTCATCTTTCTCAAAAACTCATATAACACAAGGATTGACATATCCGAATCCTTCGATTGCAAATGTAATCTCTCTGTCTTCTGTTTATTCAATGTCTTTCTTTTCACTATAGTGCATGGTGTAGTTGGATCCATCTGTAGCAGCTGAGAATCCAGACATTGATACACTTTTACATTCTTTCCTTTAGTTTTGCACAAATGTGATGAATCATTGGAATGCTGCATGGTAGATGAAGAAGACGAGACCTAAATTTGTTATCAAGCGTCCACAATTTCTTTTTTTTATGCTTTTTTGTGTCTTGCGTTTTACTTTTTATTTTCTTTCCATGTTGTTTTTTAACAGAGTGGATTCACTCCGCTGCACATTGCTGCTCACTATGGCAATGTGAATGTGGCGACACTGCTGCTAAATAGAGGGGCTGCTGTCGACTTCACAGCAAGGGTAGGATCACCTAAAATCTTTATAAAATCAGGTGACTTAGTTAGCAACACCATTGTTTTGAGTGCAGGAAGGGTTTCGTCTTTTTTAAAGGTGTGCTTCAATAATATTAATATGAATTAAAGTGACAGTAAATCCAAAATAAAAATTCGGTCATGAATTACTCACTTGTTTAAAACCTGTATACATTTCATTTTTCTGATAAACACAGAGAAATATTTTTCTAATGTTTTTAAAAAATAGTTGTTAAAATAGTCAAACTATCTTATTTTGTAATTAAATGACAAAAAAAGACAAAATAATGTTGGTAACTGACATCCATTTACTTAAATATGCTTTGTGTCTGTACAATAGAAGGTGTACAGGAAAATGGGTGTCACTGCTGTTTGGTTGTCAACTTTCTTCAAAATATCTTCTCTGGTGTTTTGAGAAAGTAAAGAGGGCTTGAATTAAAAGAGTGTGAATCAAAGATAACACTGTTTGTCATTGTGAGAATGGGTCAAAAAATTAAAAAATGCCAAATAATAAGTCATTATTGTAAATGAATGCACAATTTTTTTTTGTGGTAACCTTAAATATACAACAATGCTGTTTTCATGTATAAAATAAAAACCGCCAAGACAAGGATACAAAATGTAAAACAAAGACATAAAGCTACTCATAAATGGGCCTTTTGTGTAGAATTTACATGTAAAAACCGGTGTATATTTTGAACACTGTTTGCCCCTAATAATATGTACATTTTTCAACCATCAATAAAATGTGAACTTTCATGCAGAACGGTATAACCCCTCTCCACGTGGCCTCTAAACGGGGAAATACCAACATGATTGCTCTGCTGCTGGACAGAGGGTCTATAATCGATGCCAAAACTAGAGTGAGTATTTCATGAGTACCACCAGATGTACCACAATGTTTGTGCCACAGTGACTCCCACTGCATGTACTCATTACAGCAATTCATGATATATTTAATATATTTAGCATGCAAATGATTTAATATGAATACTGACTGTTGACTCTACTGTGGTTATGCAACAGAGCAAACTAATAGTTGTTTTAATGTTGTTTAAGTCAAAGGTCTTAGGCATTAGTTGTGCATATGTTAAGATATTGTGTATGTGTTGTTCTCAGTGTTTTTTTTTAGATATAGTTTGTGATTCATTTCCCCTTTTGTTGAATAAACAGGATGGACTGACACCTCTGCACTGTGCAGCCAGGAGTGGACATGACCAAGCTGTTGAGATACTGCTGGAGAGAGGAGCTCCCATACTGGCCAGGACAAAGGTACAAAACTTAAACTTTTATAAAACAAGAGTATCATGATATGACTTTTGGGACAAGCAGAATAAATAAAACGATCCTTGTTTCTAAACTATTCATTCAGACCAGTGATATATTATATTAAACATGAACATGCTATAAATTTACTATTGTAAAACCACACTTTACTGATTGTAATAAGAATGTTTAATGTTTAAGTTTAATTTTCAACCTGTGTTTTCCAACCTGGATCCCCACAGAACGGCTTGTCCCCGCTACACATGTCAGCCCAGGGTGATCACGTCGACTGCGTTAAACACCTTCTGCAACACAAAGCACCGGTTGATGATGTCACACTGGATTACCTGACCGCCCTACATGTCGCTGCCCACTGTGGTCACTACAGAGTGACCAAATTACTGCTGGACAAAAAAGCAAATCCCAATGCCAGAGCTCTGGTAACTTTTTTAAAAGAGTATTGAGAGCTATAAATGAATGTGTGCATATAAATCTGACTGTTGTATTGTTTTCCAATATCAGAATGGCTTCACCCCTCTGCATATTGCTTGCAAAAAGAACAGAGTGAAAGTGATGGAACTCCTGGTTAAATATGGAGCTTCTATACAAGCCATCACTGAGGTAAGGTGCACAGTAGTATGGTTGCAGTACTCAGTGCATTAAGATGTCCAGAACTCTAATTGGCTTTTTCCGCCAAAAAAATATTGTCAGAAATTATAGCAGTTTTAAAGGGACAGTTTACTCAAAAATATAAATGCAGTCACAAAGGACTCACTCTTGTTGTGTCGTTGAACTCAGAGAAAGATATTTGGAGATATGATTGTAACCAAAACAGTTTTCTGACCTTTTTGACTACCATAGTAGCTGAAATGCCAATGGTAGTGCTTGAACACAAGCTTTCTTTTAAGTTTCTTTTCTGTGTTGGTCAAATATGGAACAAAGTAAGAAAATAATGACTGTATTTTATTTTCGGGTGAACCATAACTTTAAATGTCAAGAAGTCTTCTAAATGTCACTTTATGACATACTAATTATAGTCTCTATAATGTACAATTCAACAAGTTAAGTTAACTTGGTATTTGGTTTGTCCCTTCTCAGATTTCATGCTATGTACTGAACTGAACTCTTTCACGAATAATTAAACTAAGCAAAAATAAAAAAATAAAAAAAGGTTTTTTATTTTAAACTCCATCTGAATTTCAACAATTGTGTTACAGCTTTTTTCTCCTGTAAGTAATTTTTTTAGCTTATTAAGGCATACACATTATTTAATCTCTCTGTATTTTTAGTCTGGTTTGACCCCAATCCACGTTGCAGCATTTATGGGACATCTCAATATCGTCCTCCTATTGCTACAAAATGGAGCATCACCAGACGTCTGCAATATTGTGAGTGCATCATTATTACAAGAGTTCAGATCTATTGCCATCATTTCTGTTCCTTGCTTGACATCTTCCTAACCAAAAATAGAAGGAACTTGTTAAAATCAGCACATGTTGTACTTTTTCTGTAGATGTAATAGTGTTGTGTGTGTGTATTCTTAAGCGTGGAGAGACGGCGTTGCACATGGCTGCAAGGGCAGGACAAATGGAGGTGGTGCGATGTTTGCTAAGGAACGGAGCTCTGGTGGATGCCATGGCCAGAGTGAGTCATTATGAAACATACAGTTATAACACTACATGTATACAAAATATTCTTAGAATTTTTTCATGGACAATTTTAACTTTTATGTTTCAAGCATATTTTATATGATAAAATAGTTTAAAAATGTATGTTTTTTCTCGCATTTATGTTTTTCACCCTCCAGGAGGACCAGACACCCCTTCACATCGCATCCCGTCTTGGTCAGACGGAAATCGTGCAGCTGTTACTGCAGCACATGGCTCATCCTGATGCCTCCACCACAAACGGATACACGCCTCTGCACATCTCCGCCCGTGAAGGGCAGCTGGAGACAGCAGCCGTGCTGCTGGAGGCAGGAGCATCCCACTCTCTCGCCACGAAGGTCAAACTAAATCAGAGATTCACAAACATACAACACTGATTTAAATGTTTTGTATAGAGACAGTGTGTTTCCCTTTATAGAAAGGCTTTACTCCCTTACACGTTGCTGCTAAGTATGGAAGCCTGGATGTGGCGAAACTCCTCTTACAGCGCAGGGCACTTCTGGATGATCCTGGAAAGGTGCAAATCAAAAATATATGATGCAATCACGTTTTGTTATAATATAAATATCAACCGTTGACATGTGATTTTTGTGTTTATAAAACAGTACGGTCTCACACCTCTTCATGTAGCTGCTCACTATGATAACCAGCAGGTGGCAATGTTATTCTTAGACAAAGGGGCCTCCCCACATGCCGCAGCCAAGGTGCCAATCTTGAAATGCAAAATCATTAAGACTACAACAACTTTATATCTAACTTTTAACTTTGAAAGTGACACCAATGGTTTGGTTGTTTTCAAACCGGAGTTTAAAATCTCTTCGCAGAATGGTTATACACCACTCCACATAGCAGCGAAGAAGAACCAAACTCAGATCGCCAATGCCCTGCTGCACTATGGAGCAGAGACAAATGCGTTGACCAAGCAGGGTGTGAGTCCTCTACACCTGGCCTCTCAGGAGGGCCACGCGGAAATGTCGTCCTTGCTGCTGGAGAGGGGGGCACATGTTAATGCCGCTTCTAAGGTATGTATCATATGTGTTTCATGCATTATTCAGACCTTAAATGCTTTGGAAAATGTGCTAATGTAACCATTCTTGTTTTTAGAGCGGTTTGACACCCCTTCATCTAACTGCTCAGGAGGACAGAGTCCAGGCAGCTGAAGTACTGGTTAAACACGACGCAAAGATAGACCAGCAGACTAAGGTAAGCATAGCTTTGTAAAACAATGTGATTATATTTTAAATATATTTTTAATTAGACGTGTGATGGGATAAATTTTAATGGCGAGTATACTGAAAAACATGATAACATTTTGCTCTTACAAGTAACAAGTGGGCTAACTTTAAAAAAACAAGCACATTTTTTTATTAAAAAAACTTTTTCATGTAAGTTCACATCGATACAGTTATTTATTTTACTTCATTGTGCATTAACTAATGTCTACAGGGACAACTTTAGGTTTTTATAATGTATTGGTATACTACTGAAATAACTTAAACTTCTGCTGAATCAGTATTTTTTATTGTGGTTGTTAATCAGTTGTTAACTAAAAGCAGCTTATTGTAAATTGTTACCGAAACGTAATTTTTAAAGGCCCAGTTTGTGAAATCTAGCGGTGAGGTTACAAATTGCAGCCAACAACTAAATTAAACATAAATATAACTTTTTATTATATCAGCTCTAAAGATCTTAAGATATAGTGACATACTATTGATTAATCTATAGATTTATAAAGCTCAAATATATTTTCAAACAGAACATTTTTAATAAACAAACTGTATAAACGATTTGAATGAACACTATGAAAATGAACAACAATTAAGAGTTACAACATCCTTTTTAAATGTAAACAATTGAGTAAACAGTTTTAATTAATCATGGCATTTTGCACAAAGCTATCAATAAATTGTGTTATTGAATACCGAAACATGTTTATATAATATACATGTGGTTTATGCTCTTCAGGTAAACTGAACATTTATTATTTCTTATAGCTGGGCTACACTCCTCTTATTGTGGCTTGTCACTACGGAAATGTCAAAATGGTCAACTTCCTTTTGCAAAACGGTGCTAATGTTAATGCGAAAACGAAGGTAAGAATGCAATCACTTCAACATATTAAAAAATATTATTTTGGTCAATAAATTACTTTGAAAATTTATCAAAACAGCAATTTAAATGATAATTTCATACACCAAATAATAATTGGACATATATTTTTTTCAGAATGGGTACACATCACTTCACCAGGCTGCTCAACAGGGAAACACGCACATTATTAATGTCCTGTTACAGTATGGTGCCAAACCTAATGCTGTCACCATGGTGAGAAACTTATATGATATACATATACACAAAAATAAACATTGTTTCTTTCTTTCATTCTTTCTAATCTGACCTACCTCTATGTGTCAGAATGGAAACACTGCACTTTCCATCGCCAAGCGCCTGGGGTACATCTCTGTGGTGGACACTCTTAAAGTTGTTACTGAGGAAATAATCACAACCACAACTGTATGTAAACATGCAAGTGAACTCTTTAATGTATCTGTATATTATATATTCATTGTATATTCTGCTGGTTTAATGGCAATTTTCACTATTGAAGACGGTGACGGAGAAACACAAACTGAACGTTCCTGAAACAATGACAGAAGTTCTGGATGTGTCTGATGAGGAAGGTAAGGTGTAGTGTATTTTAATAACTTTATGAATTCATTATGGATTTATGTTAAAGCTTGTGTGCCTCTATAGCCTTACATCAGATGGAAGAAGAAGCTCTAAGTGAAGTCTTAATGGAGAGTGAAGGTATATAGGGTGTAGATACAGAATGAACTGATGCCTTTACTAACATCACAGTTACCAAATTTGTTCAGTTTATTCTGTATCTATGTACTCGAGTGATTTTGAGATTGTGTGCTAATGGAACGTGGCATGGATATTGTGTGGAGAACTAACTTTGAGCTCTTGAACTGATGTTTGTGTAAAACAGTGGAACCACATGCAAGAGTCAAACAGAGTCTGTCGTCTGTCAATCATCAGTCAATGTGTGTGTGATGTTCAGGTGAGGACACAATGACAGGTGATGGAGGAGAGTATCTCAGAGCAGAAGACCTGAGAGAACTGGGTGATGACTCCCTGCCTGGACATTATCTGGACGGCATGAGCTACACACACAACCTGGACAGGTGCAGCTTTATTACTTTGTGACGACATATTCACAACACACACCCACAATGTGTCATCTTATTGTTTGTTTGCATCGTTCCACATCAGATCGCACGAGACCCACAGTCATATTGGATATAGAGGTGAAGGAATGTTGATAGAGGACATGATCACCAGCCACCAGCTCAACAGGGTGAACCATCACACTTTGTATATACAATAAGGGGCCATAAATATTTGGACACTGACACAAGTTTTGCTGCATTTGGAGGATTTTGCTGTGAACAATATTTTGTAAAATGTGAAACAAGCGATCCTTAAGCTGCGAAACAGAAAAAGAACTGATAAATTTCTACAAAATTGGGATAGGCAATCTCTACAGTACATCCTGAGAAAGAAAGAAAGCACTGATGAACTGAGCAACGCAAACGGCCTGGAGGTCCACAGAAGACAACAGTGGTGGATGATCGCAGAATCCCGTCCATGGTGAAGAGAAACATTTAACCCCTCAAGACGTAGGCATATCAATATCCAAGTCTACCATGAAGAAAAGACTGCATGAAAGGGACTACAGAGGGTGAAATGCAAGGCAAACAAACAAACAAACAGCCCGCCTCTGCATTTCAGGCCTGGTAGAGCATTAAAAAGGAGGGAACCCAGCATCTTGTGATGTTCATGAGTTCAAGCTGTCATTACCAGCAGGGGGTTTCAAACAAGAATAACAAATGAACACTTTATTTTCAGTTATTTAATTTGTCCAATTACATTCGAGCCCATGATAAGAAGGGATTGTGTTAAAAATGCTTTAGTTCTTCAAAGATTTAAGCTGTAAGTCTGCAATTCAACTGCATCTCAGTTCTTTCATTAAAAATTCAATGTGGTTATGTACAGAACCTTAACTTAGAAAAGTGGCCTCTGTCCCAATATTTATGGCTCTAAATGTACAAACACACAGAGACTGTATTTCTTGAAACATTTCAATGTTTGTTTTTTATACGTCATTATCATCTGATGTGTTTGTCAGGTGTCTGCTTTTCGAGAGAATGAGAAAGACTCGTATCGACTGAGCTGGGGTGCTGAACATCTGGATAATGTGGTGCTGACCAGCACTCTGCTACAGTCTGGGTCAGTATATCTCCTACATATCAATCAAAACTCATTTCATGCCGTAGGAAACTAGTCTTTCTTTCTTTCTTTCTCTTTCTTTCTTTCTTTCTTTCTTTCTTTCATTTGTTCGTTCGTTCTTTCTTTCTTTCTTTCTTTCTTGTTCGTTCTTTTACTGTAGCCCCCGATATTTTTTACAATCCTTTCTTTTGTCCTATCCTTACCTAGTTCATTTTTACCTCTTTTACTCCTTTAAACTTCTTGCCCTCTAACTCTTTTCTTTTTTTCCTTATTCTATCTTTTTCTCTCTTTTGCTCCTTCTTTCTTTCTTTTTTTCTTTCTGATCCTTTCTCATTTTCGTTAATCACTCATGCTCTTTGTCTCTCTCTTTGTGCTGTTCGTGATGTGTGTCTTGTGATCTGCTTGTAGTCGATCAACCCCATGCCTTGACCATGACAACAGCAGGTGATTCTTCATTCTCTTCTGCCATCATCTTTCTTTATTATATTATAGCATGCCTTTTTTGACCATATAAATAATAGTAAGTATATCTCAAAAAGGGTTGGTATGACTACGCAATACTTTTTCAGATTTCGATTTTGTGATCATCATCTAAAGATGCATTACTTTGAGCGATACATTTACTAAATGTAATTGTTTTGCAATACTAGCCACTAACCAAAATCATTTTGAAGCTATGATTTTGTAAAATACTGTCATAAAAGCCTACAGGAAGTGGACTTACATAGGTTTGGAAACAAAACATATACCATCTTATAAAAAGTATTTAATGCATTCCAAACTTTGATGGTTTTCTTTGTCTGTTTAATGCATATTGTTTAGCATTATGTTTTAATTAAGACTTTAATAAATTAAATACAAAACAAGTTAGTGTGATGGGGTGGGTAGTCAAATGCACACAAATCATCAAATAATATATAATATATATAATATATATAATAAAACTGGGTTCAGGATATGCATTCTGTAGTCTAAGTCTTTAGTGTCTGATTTCTTCATATCTCCTTCTTTCAAATCAGCTTCCTGGTTAGTTTCATGGTGGATGCCCGTGGCGGAGCTATGCGTGGCTGTCGCCACAATGGTCTTCGTATTATCGTACCACCTAGAAAGTGCTCGGCACCAACACGGGTAACATGTCGCCTGGTAAAGAGGCACAGGTTGGCCTCCATGCCCCCTATGGTGGAAGGAGAGGGGCTCGCAGGCAAGATCATTGAGGTGGGACCTACCGGAGCACAGTTTCTGGGGTAAGTCTGGGAAAAAGTCAGAGAGAACATGTTCTGTATCACCACTTCTGTCTTCTTAGTTTGTGTATGTGTTTTTGAACCAGGATGGTGTACTGTATGTTCTCTATCTTGTCTTTACTGCAAAAGCAACATAGTATGTCATCATGTTTAAGTCATCACTAGTTGGAATAACAACATGTTCCGGTTATCTTTTTTGAATCGCTGCGATCGGAACAGTAAACTTCACCTACCTACAGCTCCTCCTCCTCTAAATGAGGGCGAGAGTCTTGTCAGCAGAATTCTGCAGCTGGGTCCACCCGGCACCAAATTCCTCGGGTAGGAGAGATTGTAATGCCACATCCTGTATCCACTGGATACCAGTCACAAATCTTCCCCAGCTTTTGTATATCCATCTGTCTTTTGTTAGTATGTTATTTTCTTCTTTTCCTAATTTCAGTTTTGTTAGTCATAATTAAAAGTGCTTCATGAAATTACCCTTTTCTCCCTTTTATATTTTAGACATCGTTGGACTTAGGTTTTGGGTTTTGTCATTATTGAATGTTTATTTTGTTGAAAGTATCATTTATGCACTTTGTAGATGGCATTATTCTTTGGATTGATTTTGTTTGCTCCTTTCAGATGTTATTTACTGCATGTTTATTTTATAAGTAACACTTTACACTAAGGTTGCATTTGTTAGCATAAGTAAATGTATTACTGATCAATAAAGTTTTTTAATGTTTGTTAAACCTTCTTAAATTGTTTATCTAAGTCCACTCCGCGTTAATATGTAAGTGTTTGATGAAAATTGTGTCATTATTTACTTGCTCTCTTCTACCTTACAGCATGTTTGATTTTCTTTCTTCGGCAGTACACCAAAGAAGATATTTTAAAGAAAAAGTAGAGCGGAACTGCAGAACTCATTCGCTTATATTGAATGGAAACAAAATCAATACAAAATAATTTTTTGCCAGTTCCCAACATTCTTTAAAATTTGTTCTTTTATTTGCCGTAAAAAAAAAAAGAAAGAAATCATACTGGTTTGACTTGAAAAGAGGGTGAGTGAGCAATGACAGAATTTTCATTTTAAGGAAAACTATCAACATGTTTAAAGTAATGTACTAAGATAAATAATTACTTCAGAATTAATTTTTTTTTGTTGATACATCTAATGTAACTTATTGATTAAGGTGAATAAATACAATCCTTTTGTAAAGTGTGACTACCATATTTTCCTAGTTTTACCCATTTTTAATCAACTCCACGAAGACAAATTGTTTTTCTTAATAATTTAATTTAAAACTGTAGTGAACCTTAAAATGAAAAGTGTGACATCATTTACTCACATTCCAGTAATTTTTCACTTGTATGACTTTCTTCTGCTAAACACATAAGAAGATATTTTGTCAACTGCATTGACAACCACTCACTATATTGTGTTTACACAAAACCAATGAAAGAGGATGGGTGCCAGTCCTGACATTGTTCAAAATATCTTCTATTGTGTTCTGTAGAAGAAAGTCCTACAGGTTTGAAAAGGGTGAGTAAATGATGTCACAATTTTCATCTTTGACACTGTAACCCTCACATTGAACAGGTTAAATCCATATGTTTTTCATCTTAGTCTGTTGGTGTAAAAACTGTTCCATGTTTTTCAGGCCTGTAATAGTAGAGATTCCTCACTTTGCTGCATTGCGAGGCACAGAGAGAGAGTTGGTGATTCTGCGGAGCGAGACGGGCGAGAGCTGGAGGGAACATCACTGTGAGCACACGGAAGAAGAGCTCAACCAGATACTCAATGGAATGGATGAGGGTTAGTGTGTCACAAACCTATACAAAAAGCCACCTGTGTGCTCTACATTGAATCAGAACTTACTATTACACTGGTATTAAGACCTTATTTACATGTTGGTCTAAATTATATAATGTTAAAATGTGTTATTACATTCATGCCAGAACTGGATACACCCGAGGAGCTGGAGAAGAAACGGATCTGCCGCATCATCACTAGAGATTTCCCACAGTACTTTGCAGTGGTGTCAAGAATTAAGCAAGACAGTCATCTGATTGGTCCAGAAGGTGGGGTGCTCAGCAGCACGCTTGTACCACAGGTCCAGGCGGTGTTTCCGGAGGGAGCGTTAACCAAACGGATACGGGTGGGACTACAGGTATGTAGCCCTGCTGTGCAAATGTTTTTTCTGTCTCATAATGTGAGTTAGTTTGAATGATTTTAAATAATACAAACTTGATTCTCTCACAGGCCCAACCAATCACTGAAGAGCTGGTGAGAAAGATTCTGGGCAGCAAGGCCACATTTAGTCCAATAGTTACCCTGGAACCCAGAAGGCGCAAATTTCACAAGCCCATTACAATGACAATTCCTGTCCCCAAAAGCCCATCCAGTGATGGGACCAAAAATACACCTACCCTTCGACTGCTTTGTAGCATTACTGGTATGAATAGAAAAAATAAGATTTTGCCATGTTATAGAAAGTGTAACTATTTTTAAACTAATTTTCTTTTAAGGTGGGACTACTCCAGCACAATGGGAAGACATAACTGGATCCACACCTCTGACATTTATCAACCAGTGTGTTTCATTTACTACAAATGTCTCAGCAAGGTTTGTTAATTTGAGTGGAGAATTCTTTGCTGCATGTGTTATTGTTACAAGTAATTTCTGAAACACATTTGTGCTTCCAGGTTCTGGCTCATAGACTGCCGTCAGATCCAAGAGTCTGTGAACTTCTCCAGCCAGTTGTATCGTGAGATCATTTGTGTTCCCTACATGGCCAAGTTTGTCATATTCGCCAAAACGTTGGACCCCATTGAAGCGCGTCTTCGTTGCTTTTGTATGACCGATGATAAGATGGACAAAACTCTGGAGCAGCAGGAGAACTTTACAGAGGTGGCCCGAAGTCGAGATGTTGAGGTACTGGCACAGGCTGCTTGATATGAGAAAACCTAAAATTGCAATTTGTTGTCACAGATGTATTGTTATATCTGTAGGTACTGGAGGGAAAGCCAATCTTTGCTGACTGCTTTGGCAATCTAGTCCCACTGACCAAAAGCGGACAGCACCATGTCTTCAGTTTCTATGCCTTTAAAGAAAACCGTCTTTCTCTATTTATCAAAGTAAGCTCTAATTATCACACAATTTTAATGCTGCACAATTTAATTTACTGCTACTAGTTGTACTTCTTTTATAAAGTAATATAAAGCATGCAGCTCCCTACCAAATAAAAGACTAAAGTACTGGTGTAAATATTCAATATTGGGTCTGTGTTTTTTTTCAAAAGATCCGTGACAGCACTCAAGATCCATGTGGTAGATTATCATTTACGAAAGAGCCACGAACATATCGCACTTTAAACCACAATGCAATATGCAATTTGAACATTTGCCTGCCTGTCTACTCAAAGGTAAGTTCTTTTATAAATCACACATTTGGCACTTTTTAGGTTTTATTTAACTTATATTTAGTTAGGCTTTTTTTTACTTTTGAAGGAATCTGATTCGGACCAAGATGCAGATGAAGAGGTGAAACACAATGTTAAATCGGTTTGATCATTTGATCAGAATCATTTTAATTTTAAATTAATGACTCTTGATGTTGTATATCTTTAAGGAGAAATGTTCAGTCTATTAACTTTTTATGTTTTAAACATTTCTTTCCAGAGTGAGAAGACACATGAGAAATGTAAGCAATACTGCAGTGCATTAAGTATTTATACTGCTTTCATTCTTTTAACACATCTTGTAAGCAATGTTACACAATGTAAGCAGCCTGGTAAGATGTGGAAGATGTTATACAAACAGGAATTGTATCTGTAGATCATTTAGTGCCGTGCTATGGCTAATACTGTTCACATCCCTTCCATTCTTTAGTTTTAATTTCAACGGACTGCTGTTTTTACAAAACATTTCATCCAATTCCACATCCTTTCTACCACAGTATCTACTTCGGGCTATGTTTTTAATATTTTTTGTGGTTTCAAAGTCAAATGTTTGAGGTTCAAAGTAAGATAAACATGCCAAAAGAGATACTGGAAAACAACCATTTTCCCTGACAAAAAATCATAGTCATCAGGCAATTCATATTTTGCCTGTGATGAAATCACTTCAATGCTTGTCACAAATTCACCTTTGCATGGATTTGTTTTCTTTGCATGGAAATAACTTGACTTACACATATTATATTGTATATGTGTGTATGAATGTGTCTGCTTTGCCTGGGTGTGTGAATATCTTGATTTACCCCTATCATTCACTTTTTTAAGATGGTTTACTTCTATTAATTGTTTTATTTAATTTAATTTATCTCAGTCTTATAACAAATTCCCATGTTGAACCACTCAATGATATATGTTAAGATCTTCATGATGAATTAATTTTAAAAGCTTTTAGCTTTTGTTTGTATTTAAGTGCAGTAGTTAAGGATTTTTAAACATGTTTTAATGTATCTGTGTGTGTGTCTTTGACATGAGGTCTTTGTGATGAGAACAATCTTGAGATGCCTCATTGGTGCAGCTCCATTCTGTGTTACGATTACTTTTACCATTTGTTTCTTGTGTGCAGGTTTTTATAATTACTTACCTTTTTTACCTTATATGTTTCCTCTTGTGTAAGTGTATGAGTGGATACTTATAGCAAGACATGTTTAAGCAAGTTATTTCCTGGCCATTTTGTCCCCTTACTCTGTAATTCCCCTTTGCTTTGCTCAACTGCTCCCATACCTCCCTTAATTCTTCAGATCCAAATCTAAATCTTAAACCTTGCAATGTTCTTCATTCTGTCAAATAGTTTCCTAATCATCTAAACTGAAGACAGTCTGTATTTCTCTTGTCCTGACTACTTTTCCAATGTCTTCTGTCCTCCTTATTTCCCTCCTTTTTTACAAACCTCTTTTATGTTAAAATGAAAGATTATGACGGATCTGAGTCTACAGAAATTTCCATGCTGCAAATCATCCATGATCCTGCAACGCTTGCAAGTCCAGATCTGCTTTCAGAGGTGTCCGATGTAAAGCAGGATTTGATTAAAATGTCAGTCCTTCTGACCTCTGAAACATCAGAAAAATCATATCCCAAAGATGAACGACAGCTTTCAGATAAGGCAGGAAATATGGAGGTGGACGAGCCATTTGTAATTGTTGAAAAAGTAAAAGGGGATTTGGAGAAAGTTGAAGAGATCCTGCGTGAAGGAACAGTGGAAGAAACAAAGAAGTGGGGTGCTGTTGGAAGATCCACAATGAATGAGGATGAAGAGTGGGTGCTTCTTAGTGATACAAATGTTGATGATTACAAAAGCATAAGCAACCCTAATGTTCAGGAGACACTCTTTAAGGAAGTCAGAATCAAACAAAACACAGTACATAGTTCTCCTCCTAAGAGGGATATCTCAGCTATGGTTTCACATCTCAGCAGTGACCTTGAACTATGCCTTCAAGAAACACCATTAGTAGTTAGCAATTCACAAGATGTAGATATGGTTCAAGAAAGCTTTAAAGAGGTCATTTTGACCCGTGGTAGTAAAAATCCTCCAGCCAAAATCAAAAAGCCAGCCAGAAGAAAGCGTAAAGACAGAGAGTTTGCAAGTGGCAGTTCAGAAGATGATTTGGAAAGGATGAGCCGGAGTCAGTCTGAGGAATCTTTGGATGAAGATGGAATTATTGGTGAATCTGCACCTGTTTTTGGATCTCTTCCTGTGTCTCCAAAAATTGTAGAAACTCCCATTGGATCTATTAAAGACAGGGTTAAAGCACTGCAAAAGAAGGTTGAAGAGGAGAAGGAGGTTGAGACTCAAAATTGGAAAGCCAAAAAAGCTAATACTTCACAAAGCAGTTCATATGTTATAGAAACTGAAAAATCATTCAAATCTCATCCAAAATCCCCCAAGTCTCCAAAATCACAGACAGAAAGGCTTGAGGAAACCATGTCTGTTAGAGATCTAATGACGGCCTTTCAAACTGGGCAGGACCCATCAAAAAGCATGTCTGGACTTTTCGAACATAAAGCAATAACTGTAACCACTGAAACTGTAAATTCAACAAGTTCGACAATAAGTTGTTATGACAATCAAATGAAAGTAACATCCCAAAGTTCAAAAGACAAATCTGTGGAAGAAAACAAGATTCCTAAAGATATGCTATGTACAGAATCAGATACAATTCAGCGTGAACCATTGATAATGGATTGTGCAAAATCCTTGATTACCATAGATAGCACTTGTCTTAGCCAAAATAAGGAAAGTGATCAAGCTGTTATTTCACACATAATATTTAAATTTGAAAATGAAAGTCCTCCAGAAAACCTAAATGAGAAGAAAATGATAGACCAAAATGAAAAGATATCTCAGGAACCTGGCATATTTCAGAGTAAAGAACAAAAAGTTACCTCAAAAATCATTGCAGATGAAAACCTGGGATTAACACCTGAGAGGTTAAGTTACGAATATATCATTAGCCAAGACAGGAGATTGTCTGTAGAACCCCAGATAAGCCCGGAAAGGAAACCATCAGAAGACTTCAGTGCAGACATCAAGGCAGAGCTAGAGGACAATGCAGAATATCAGCTCTTTAGGCAAACGTCTGTGGAAGCAAAAAAACATTATGTAATGTGTACGGAGGATGAGGAACAAATGCGCCAGGCAGCTATGGATTCTTTTTCATGTAATCTAGAAACAGCCACTGAAAATTCAACTGCAGGGATGCAAGGTGGAAACATAATGCAAAGTATGCCAGATAATGAATTAAATGAAGGTCCTGATAGTGACAAACATGAGGCTTTGGCAGACTCTCCTCGAAATTGTATAGGGATCAGGACAACTCACTCCAGCACAGGAGACAGCGACAAACATGAGGGACTTGCTGAAACTCCTCAAGCTAGTCCTGATATCCATGGTTTACCTTCAGTTGGAGCCCAATTTCCAGGAATTGAGATGACAGACAGCTCAACTATAGAACAAATCTTTATGACATCTTATAAAAAAGTAGAGAGTGAACAAATATTTGCAGTAACCTCACTAGAAAGCAATATTGAACCAGCATCCCCTGATGACACCGGGATTGATGCAACACACCCATCCACCAAGTGTGAGTCAATAGTCCCTGATGATTCCAATATTGATTCACCTGGCCCACACACCAGGACTGACTTACCAACACTTGATGGTTCCAAGATTGAATCATTTAAGACAGAGTTAACATTCCCTTATAATTCTGATACAATTTCCGCTGGTCCATTCACCAGGAGTGAGTTGACTTTCCCTGATTATTTTAGGATTGAATCACATGTCACATCAACAAGGACTGAGTTACAATTCCCTGATAATTCCAAGAAAGATTCACCTGGCCAAAACACCAGGACTGAGTTGAACTCCCCTGATGAATCCAATATCAATTTACCAGGACCTCACACCAGGAATGTGTTGAAATCCCCTGATGAATCCAATATCGATTTACCTGGCCAACACACCAGGACTGAGTTGCCAACCTTTGATGGTACCATTATAGAGTCATTTGTCACATCTACCGAAACTGAGTTACTGTCTCCAGATGATTCCAAATTTGATTCCAGTCTTACATCCTCCAATGATTTACCATTCCTTGATGTTTTCAATATCAATTCACCAGGCCCACACACCAGAAATATGTTGGCATCCCCATATGATTCAAAAATTAATTCACCTGGCTCATGCACCAGGACTGATTTACCAACCCTTGATGGTTCCAAGATTGAATCATTTGTCACATCTACCAAAACTGAGTTACTTTCCCCTGATGATTCCAATATTGATTCACCTGGCCCACACACCAGGATTGAGTTGACATCCCCTGATGATTCCAAAATGTCTTCACCTGGCCAACAGAACAGAACTAAGTTGACATCGCCTGATGATTCCGCAATTGATTCACATGGCCCACACACCAGGACTGAGTCACCAACACTTGATGTTTTCAAGATTGAATCCTTTGTCACATCCGCCAAAACTGAGTTACTTTCCCCCAGTGATTCCAAGTTTGATTCCCTTGTTACATCCTCCAAGATTGAGTTGACTTCCCCTGATGATTCCAATATTGATTCATCCGGCCCACGCACCAGGACTGAGTTACCAACCCTTGATGGTTCCAAGATTGAATCATTTGTCACATCCATCACAACTGAATTACTGTCCCCTAATGATTCCAAGTTTGATTCACTTGATACATCCTCCAAGACGGAGTTACCAATCCCTGAGGATTCCACTATGGATTTGCCATGCCCAAACCCCAGAAATGAGTTGTCTTCTCCTGATAATTGCAAAATCTATTCACCTGGTACACGCACTAGGACTGATGAAACAACCCTTGATGATTCCAACATTAATCCATTTGTCACATCCACTAAAAGTGACTTACTGTCCCCTGATGATTCCAAAACAAAAATTCAGGACATTATCCAAGTTATGCATTATAGCCATATGGAGTCCATGAACAGTGAAACAGTAACACAAAATATGGAAAGAGTTTCAACCTGTAGTGAAAATTGTAAGCCAATAGATTCTGAGTTATTCAAAGAGTCTGAGGAGATTTATCAGTATAGTCCTCAGAGGAAAGAGGCACGAAGCAGACCTTTTAATTTGGATCCAATACAGCCTAAAACCATAAGTGATCCTACAACTATATGTCAGACAGACTCACTTGAAAATAGTCCCATCAAAGAAGATGGGTCATCCCATAAAAGCCCAGACTCTATTGAGCCAAGCCCAACCAAGGACTCTCCTTGTCCAGACTCTTTAGAAGGAAGTCCCACAGGGAAAAGTCCTGATCTTCAAGAACCTGGACAATTGAATTTTATTAAAGGAGTCTTCTCACAATGTCAGACTTCCATTTCTGATTCCAAAGAACTTGCAGCAAAGGAAGTCTTTTTTAGAAAGAGTGAATCATACCAGGTTTCAGAGACCCTACAGAGCCCAGATATGCAGTGCCTGTCCATGAGTCCTAAAGAAACAAGACATAGTGAGGATCTTGAAGACATAAGTGCTTTACAAAAACAATTCACTCCTGAAGAAGATATGTTTAAAATGGCTGCAAAGATCAAGACATTTGATGAAATGGAAAAAGATTCCAAAAAGAAAAAAGTAAAATTTGATTTTGATTGTACTTTTATACAACCAGAAGAGCTGTCACCTTATAAAAGTCCACAGGACACAGAATCACAAGATCAGCAGTTAGAGAAACTGAGTGAAACACATGGTACAGTATTACCCTTATCTTCTTCATTATCAGATGATGATTATGATAGCCCTAATTTAGATGAGGCACCACATATGGCCTCTGTAGAAATCTGTCAGGCCTCTAAGACCATGGAAAATTGTGAAGAGGATCAGAGCTATTTGGGTACTATAGATTCATGCAAAGATATGCCTTGTGTGGAAACAGATACAGAGGACAAGGAGCAAGACTATAAACCTGTCCATTCAGAATACCATAGCATACAAATTGGTAGTGCTTACAGTGCTGATACTACAGAGCAGGATGTAGTTGCATCACAGCTGCAGAGCAAAACAGACATTGATATCAGTGATGTTGATACTGGATCTTTTAGTGAGAGCAACAAAAAGGTGCAGGAAAAAACCCAGTCAGATGCATGTTTTTACGAGGAGGATCATGAAGGAACAACAGTAGAAATATCAGTATCTATTCCAAGAGACTTGGTGCCCTGGAGTGCCGCAGCGGATGACGAGGATGATGAAGCATTAAATGCAGGAATCGAAGCGGAGGAGAATGTACTTTCTCAATATACAGACAGACGATCAACCACTACTGACACAACTCCAGGACGTACTCCAACTGAAGAAGGGACACCAAATCCATTCCTTTTCCAAGAAGGAAAATTATTTGAAATGACAAGAGGTGGAGCCATTGACATGACCAAAAGGACCATGGAGGATGAGGATGAACAAGTATTTTTCCCAATAAACGAAGATGCGATTGAGGAAGATGGATTTGAACGAGTAACATTTGACATCAGTGAATCTCATGCAGTAGCTTCATTTGAGGGGCTTGCAGATGGTTCAAAATCTCAGGCCTTTAGTGAAACTGAATCTGATTATGTTGAGAACTGTTTAGAGCAGTCTGAATTCCAGGGTGAACCAGAGAGCCCCACAGAAAAGATTTCAAATGAGGGCACACAAATACCAAATATTGACACTGCCTCTTCCACTGTTACACGAACCATCTACACTGAGCAAGACTTAGAATCCTCGGACTCTTCAGTGGAGGATGAACAGCCATCTGTTGTTGAAATGCCCATTTCTATCCAAGAACATGTTATTCCTATTAGTGTTTCAGAGTCAGTTGTGTCATCGTCTTTATTTATCAGTACTTCTAAGGAAATTGTGACTAAAATTGTGGAAGTTGCACCCAAACCAAAATTAGAAGTAAAGGCAGTTAGCTTTGACCACATTTTAGGGCAAGGAGACTCAACTGAGCAGAATCAAAGGCCTAAATCGGAAGCGGATATTGATAATGCAGAATGGTCCATGTATGTTGAAGACGATCACAGTAATATAGATGAAACCAAACCTAAGACTCTATCGTCTAAGCTGTCATATTCACAGGAACATAATGATGATTTACTCCAGCCCTCAGATCCACCTCAATCACCTTCTAAGAGCCCTCAGAAACGGGAGATTTTGACAAAGACAGAGTTTGGAGAAGAAATTTCTTTTGACATAGACAGTAGTTTGAATGTAGTTCGACCCCCATCTATAGGTGAGGATGTCTTTGAGACAAGACCCAACTGGGATGATAGTGTGGAGACACAGATGCAGAGAATCTCAGACAGCTCTTCCCCAGACCAATGTAAAGGTATCTTAAATTGGCTGTTGCCCCCCTAGTATAACTCCAAAATACGATTAAGTTTTTTCTTTAGTGTTTGTTTGTATTTTCCTTTCTTTACTGTGCTGTGTTGGCTTTTGTGGTGGCTCTTGGATTTTTTGTGGTGTTTTGTGCTATATGTTGTCTCGTATGTTTTATGTGTGTCATATGTTTTGTGATTTTACATATCATATTTTAACCATTTTCATATAAGTGTATACATGAACTAAAATCTCAAGATTGACTGTCATTGCATTTGTTGGCTAATCAATCCTGTGGAATGCATGCCCACTGCTGCATGTTTTTTCTTTAGAGAAATAACAAAAAGTAAAACTTCCAATAAATCTCCAAATCAATGCGAAAATTTTTACAGTTGATTTATACTCTAGATATCAAGCAACTATAACAGTTTCCATTAACGCTGTCTTAATTATTTGATAAAAAGTAAATATATTTAAATATGTGTAGGAGGTTAAGACCTATGCACAAGTTTGATATTGTTTGATATATTATACATTTTTGTGCATATCTCGATACATGGAGTTAAGTGTACTCCATTTGCAATCCAAATAATTCATATAGCAAATAAAGGAGAATGTCTTGTTTTCGCAAGGTCCTTTTGGTTTTATTGCATTTTAAACATTGAAGTATTTCTAAACTTACTTTACATAATGATTACAGCGGACTGGCATGATGATATCGATAGAAAAGAAGAGACTTTGGCCATTATTGCTGACCTTTTAGGATTTAGCTGGACAGGTAAGTTAACTTAGCGTTACACACTAATTGTATTAATTTATTCAAATTTAAGCCCTAAATATATTTCTTTAACTCTTAATTTACATGTGCTATAAGCATAAATAAATGGCTTTTTTTGAGGAGTTGTGATTTAACCTTCTTTGGTTTCAGTAAAGGATTTTGAATGTTGTGTTATAAAACAAGTCAGTAGTTCCAAGAACATCATAGCTAATGGCCAACTGGTTGCCAGGGTATTGCTGAGTTGTCTAAGCTGTAGAAAGGTTTCTTACCCTAACCCACCTCTTTAGTATCTACATTGTCAATTTAGTATATACATGTCCTGGCATTATAAATCTGCCTAGTTTCACCAACAACAAAAAACAGACTTTGATAAATGTGGTAAACATTTCTGTCAACAGTACAAACATTTACATTTTTAAACTGATTATAGAGTTGGCCAAAGAGTTGGAGTTTAATGAGAATGAGATTCAGCTGGTGCGTGCTGAAAACCCAAACTCGCTACAAGAGCAGAGTCATGCCCTGTTACAGCGCTGGGTAGAGAGAGAAGGAAAGCATGCAAATGGTGAGACTATTCAATACGTATTATCTGCTTCATTCAAATTATAAATTATTCTTAATAGAAAGATTCCGTTTGTGTCTCAAATTTCACAGAAGATACTTTGATTAAAAGACTGACTAAAATCAACCGCATGGACATTGTCCATCTTATTGAGATTCAAATGCACAAATCAATCCAGGAGCAAACGTCAAGAACTTATGCAGAGATTGAAAGGACTCTTGACGACAGTGAAGGTGGGCCAACACATTAACACTTTCATGTTTAGTGTATACATAGAAGGGGAAGCATCGTCTTAAAGTATCAATGACACTTTTCCTTGTAGCTCTGTCATCAGTTCAAGATGATGGTGAAAGTTTGCAGGTGGTCCGGAGAGTGGAGACTTCACAAAGGCATCCTCCAGCCGTTTCAGAAGAAGACTTATCTGTGGCTTCTCTTCTTGATATTCCATCATGGGCAGAAACAATGGGTACTGTGCACTCAGAGAGTATTCATGGGGATCTAATGGAAGAACTGGAGATCAACCAGTGGGTTCCTCTCAGTATTTCAACATTTAGATAATAGCACACTTCAATGCATATCTTAACATAAATCCCTCTCTCTGCTTTTTTAGGGATAGCTTTATCAATCAATGGTCATCCCAAGAGCTTAAGAAGCAATCTACAAATGAAGCTGCAGCAGTAAGTTTCTGACTCTGTGACTCCAAAGCAAAACAAGACTTCAATATTTTTAATGATTTAACCAAAGCACAGACATGAAACCCAGTACAATAATGTTAGATTTCTATTCCAATGAGAAAAAATATTTTCAGGTCATTAATGTGTTTAATTATTTTGGAACTTTGGAGATTGAGATCCATAGGTCCGTACATCTGATAGGTCATACCAAACCAAAACTCAGGTTTGGGTCTGGAATTATGACTTTGACAACATTCCTATTAGCCTGTTAATTCACTTTTATCATGGTCAATACTAAAGTTGGAAGTAGTTTTTAATATTGTTGTTTATCCAGGGCCCTTAAAACATGTTGATCTAGAAACACATCTAACTTGCCTAAACTTGGATCTATATACTAAGTTTAAAGCATAAGCTGTCTTTCATTCATTGTAAATATCCATCCAGTACCATATTTTCTTTTTATACCATTCCATACATCATATAATTTATGCCCTAGGTCTCATCAGCTGAGGAGGAAAAACAAGCTCAGCGTCAACTTTCAGATCTTGAAAATAGTAGTCAATCTCCTTCACCTGTGGGTTTGAGCAGTCTGTCAGAAATACACCAACAGACAACAGTGTCATCTCAAAATGTCTTTGATTTCAGTCAGGTATCCATTACTAAATTATCGTTCGGTGAAAATCCAGTTGCATTATCAATGGTAAAACCTGGTCACATAGTTCCAGACCTACTGAAAAACACTTCTCCAGACTCTTCTCCAGACAGTGAAGTTGAAGAATATCAACTCTATGAATCAAGGCAATTGTCCCCTGTGTATGAAAAAAGTGATTTAGAAATTAGTGAAAAGACAGAACTACTTAAATCCAGTGAAACTTCAGACACCCCAGATTCAGCTCCGTGGCATGATAGCAAATTGTCTGAAAGTGATAGATTGACTCCTAAAAGCAACCAAATATCTGACCAAGGTTCAAGTCCTTCGTTTTTTCATCATGATCTTGAGAGTTCTATAAAGGAGGATGGTGACATTGTCTTACACAAGTCTGAAGCAAATCAGGGAGTATTAAGAGTCACTCCAGACCTAATTAAGACCTCTCCAGAATCTGATTATGTGTTTCTGACCACGGAAAAGTTCAGTGATTTGGATATAGCAAAATCAACTGAAAATGATGAGATAGAACACAAAGATGCTGCTAAAAATTCTCCTTCAACTGCCTCTGCCTCCCTGCAGTCCTCTCCCCATCCTGAAATTACCATTTTGAACAAAGAACTACCTAAATCCATCAGCTTCTCAATGCAACCCATAGACCCAATTCTGACCGAAGTTGATTCAACAATACTGCAACAAGTTGAATACCATGAACATGAAGTCTCATATTTGCAACTATTGGATTGTCCAGAACAGCAATCTGAAAGCTTAAGAGAATATTGTGATGACCAGGAAGATACGTTTTGTACTGAGGAGATGAGTAAAGAATTAGAGTTAACGCATGAACCTCTTAAAGAGGAAACTCGCAGCTTTAGAAATGAACTATTGTCCCAATCTGAGGCTGACTCAGACACATGGATTCAATCAGAGAAACAACAGCTGAGTGAAAAGTCTCCTCTCCTTAGCTCTGACATAAGTCCTCAAACACCAGAAACAGTTATAACTTGTCAACATTTTGAGTTTGGGGAGCAGTCCTCAGAACTCAGGTCAGAAAGTATGAAAAATCCTGTTTTAGAGGACTCCCAAAGTTCAAAACGGTCGCAGTCAGAATCATTTATGTTTGGTGCAACCTTCCAGCAGTTTGGTCGGAGTCTGTCAGATTCATCTCAACTCTTGGTGAACATGAATCCAACATTTGAGGAACCTGTTTCCCTGGAGATACAATTTTCACAAGAAAACAATTCTGAACAATGTCTCTATGAGTCTTCTGAACCCTTGAAACGTAATCCTAGTATTTATTCAGAGGTTGAGAAATCTGTTTCTCAAGATGAAGGCAAGAAGGGACAGCCAATAACCGAAGATTTAGAACAAGAGTTAGAATCATTCCAACATTTTGAAGAAAAACAGTGTGGTTGTGTTTCTGGGTCCTTCGAACTTTTAGAAGACTCTTCAAACACGAAACCAGTTCATAATATAAATTCAGAGTTTGAGGAACTCGTTTCTCAAGATGAAGGCAAGAGCGGCCAGCCAATAATCAATGATTTAGAACAACAAGGGTTAGAACCATCCCAACATTTTGAAGAAAAACAGTTTGGTTGTGTTTCTGGGTCCTATGAACATTTGGAAGACTTTTCAAACATGAACCCAGCTCTTAATATAAATTCAGAGCTTGAGGAACTTGCTTCTCAAAATGAAGGTAAGATTGGCCAGCAGATAAACAAAGACATAGAACAACAAGAGTTAGAATCAACCCCACATTTTGAAAAAATACAGTTAGGTCGTCTTTCTGGTTCTTTTGAACACTTGGAAGAGTCCTCAAACATGAAACCAGTTCTTAAGGATCTTTCCCAGGAGGAAAAAGTAGTGTCACAGCTCTATCAAGTTGAAAACAGTAAAGTTACCATTTCTAAAGGTTCTAAACGTACACTGTCTGAATCATCTATGTCTGGATCAACATGCCAATCAGAAGGAAAACATTCTGGGTATTGTCTCTCTGAGTTATCTGTACCCATTGTTTCTAGTTTCAAGCCTAACAGTGTAGTGTTTAAAGAACAGAAAACAGATCAATCAGAGGATCAATTATCTGATAAACCAGCAATCTCAGATATTGATTGTTCACTGGTTTCTGGTTATGAAAATGAAAAACACTATCTGGATGTAGAGGAACAAGAACCAGTCATTGAAAAAACACCAGAAGAATCACCAGACAATACTACATACCAACTCGAGCTGACTGAAAATAAACAATTAGATACATACAAAGAGATGAATTTCCCTGACAGAACAAAGACATTCAAAGATTTAACACCAAAACCCAGAAACTTAAAAACCACCGATCAACATGAAGACTCTGATCTCGAGACATTTTTCGACTGCAAACAGACCATCTCTGACTATTCTGAACAAGAGGAAGATGAAATTTGGAAAAAAACAACAGCCCGTAGTAGCAAAGTCATGAAGTCTACTGTCAATATACAAAATCGACAAGATGATGGAATTCCCTCAGCGCATACACCATCCGATAAGAGCCCTCCCTGGTCTGTAAGGTCATTTGAATGTGAAGATTTAGAGGATTCTCACATCAAACATGAACGCAATGATGACACCCAGGAAACCCAAGAAAACTATATTTTCTTCACAAATCAAGAGGAAAATCTGGACTCCTCTGTGCAAACTCTTCAAGAGCTTCCTCCTCGAGGAAGGGCAGAGTATAATGATGATGGTCTGAGGAGGGTAAGAGTCCTTAGCATGACCTTCTGTCCCTTCATACTTCACTAAGCTCCCTTTTTTTTCCGGCTGATTGAGTTTGCACTACTGTATAGGAATGGTGCCTTGAACCATTTAGATGCATTCCTGTCACCTAACTTAGAGAACTCATGTTTAAAAATAATAGTCTTGTCAAATGGTTTGTTGGTCAGGGCTTGTGTGTGCTGATGCATGAATAATATTTATGACTTGACAGAGTGTTGAAGCAGGTAATAACAAAATATAGATCATTTTATCACAAGTAAGAAACAGTGCATTATCATAAGTTTATCATATGTTTTTTCTTAGTCATTTTCATTCTTATACCATTGATATAAAACCATGACTTTTCACAAATGCTTGGTTAGGAGATTGGTGATGCGTTAGGTGTGCTGTCAGATAGCTCTGATGAAGATGTGCTGACCACCAGAATGGTGAGAAGGAGAGTCATTATCCAGGTACAGACATTAATGAAAGGAATGTCAGAATTGCGACTGGACATTGGTTGCTCCATGTTGGAGAATTTGTGTGAAAGTGTTTTTTAGAGTGGTTCTAATGTACGTAGTTAAAACTATTGACTTATCTAGACTGTTGCATCAAAGTCTCTTTCCTTGATATTAAATTACTTCTGTACCAAAGTAAGTTATAAATATACTGGATCATTTTCAACCTATCCTTGAGTTTACGGGACAAACGTCTGGTTAAATGGACCTACAAAATGTTGCTTATGACCCAACCATGGGTTGAAAATAATCCTGCATTTTTTGAGTGCAACAATGTGCCATTCCCTTTATGTGGGGGACTTAAAAAATCAAACCATAAATAACGAATTATAAAACATTTTTTATTGCAAATAATTTAAAAACTATAAACTCTAAAAATGCTGGGTAACTAATTGGTTATATTCAATCCCATAATGAGTTAAAACAACCCAGTTTTTTGGGTTGAAACAACCAAGCATGGGTTAATTTACTTCCCAACATTTGAGTTCGTCCATTTTTGACCCAACATTGGATTTAAATAACTTAGCCTTTTTTAGAGTGTATTCAGGTGTTCGACTCCCTTGAGGCTTTTGGAGTTTTTTAATTTCCCTAGATATCCAGAGCTCTAATTCCCAAATACTCTGATACTGAAACTTCTTTCAATTCCTGCATATTTCAGCTATGGCTTAAGCTCCCTGCACTTCAATTGTGGGTAGAATTTGTCCATTTTTACTAATATTAAGTGGTTAATTCAAGTGACCTGGGAACATATGGTCTGTGCTATTACATTAACAGTTTACTAAAGTTTAAACCTTTATAAAATGGACAACTTCTTCATATAATACTGTAATAACTGTTTTCAAAATTATTTCTACTTTTTCCCATACCTTTACCCATGTCCAGGGCAAGCAGTGGAACAATTGGAGAACACTGCTATAACTGCTGACTTGTATTGACTTTTTTTATATTTGATTTGTATAACAGGGTGATGATGTTCCAGACATTCCTCCACAATCTGTAGCAGAGGAACAATATACAGATGCAGAGGGAAACCTGGTAGTCAAGAAGGTACATTCATTCATCTATCGCCATTTTATTTTACTTTAAAACTTCTAAAACATGATGAATCCCTTCACTTTGAATCATACGATACTACAGTACATAAATAATTGTACCTTTTTAGGTGACAAGGAAGGTGATTCGCCGGTGTGTTTCATCTGATGGGGTTGAGAAAGAGCATGTGAGGCTGGAGGGCTCGGAACAACACCCTGTCATCGTGGAACAGGGGGATGGATACTCCAGAGTGATAAAGAGGACGGTACTTAAGAGTGAAGGACATCAGACAGAGGTGTGCCAAAGTTGATGTAATCACTTAAACCAAATAAATGTGATGCAAATGTTGGCATAGCCTTGAAGTCAGACCTTTTATTAAATAATTCCAGGTGACCTTCCACGAGAGGGAAGGCATGTCATCTTTTAATGAAGAGTCTGCTGGAGGGCAGGAGGTCAGACAGGTTGTCCAGACGACAGTGATACACGGAGAACGTCTGGAGAAGCATGAGGGTGATTCCGTGCTCGCTGCAGACCTGCCATCTGCTCGAGATGACTTCACCCAGGTGAGCAGCCAATCACAGCAGGCAGTTCTCCGTACATCCTTATAACATTGTGATGGGGCAAATTTTTCTAATCATGAAATAAAGAATTCCTCCTTTCTGTTCTATCAACTAAATTTTTTTCAGGTTTCATAAACACTCTATTTTACTTTGGTTGGATAAAAGCTATACATTTACTTGTTCCACTCTACGGATATTTGTTTACATATAAATACAATTCACATTTTTGTTACATATTTGTAATTGATTGGCCTTGCAATTTGATTTAATAAAGACAGAATGTACCCTTGCTCAAAGAACCCCGTCCTGAAAAGGTCTTACATGTGTGTGTATGATTCATTCAGTATTTTTATAGTCTCTGCATCATTTCCTCAGGCTTTAGGTTACTTTGGTGGCTTTAGGAAGGTTTTGGTCCCCCATATGATAGAGCAGGATATACAGCAACCTGATGGATCTGTCATCAGGAGGTTTGGAAGACTAGCATGCCCTGTGTGTGCGTGTGCCAGCAATTAGGATAAAACTAAAATTAGGAGACTTGCATGCCTTGTGTGTGTGCATGTGCCGGTTAGTAGTGGGCCGGCACGTAGGATAAAAAGTTCAATTCAAGAATTATTCAGAAATTAAATATTCAAACGCCAATCTCAACTTGGGTACCTTCACGTTCACAATTTTAACCAATGTTACATTTCTTTTCTTTATGCAAAGACTCTAGAGAGCCTTCTGTGTCACAATACTTTATCATCAGCCGATATGTCTATTTTCAAACCTCATGGCAAAATTCATAAATAAAATTCACCTAGAATGCACTTAATGTTTCTATCAAACCTATTTTTCTTACTCCAGCACAAATATGATCGAATGGTTTTAAAACTTATGAAATGGACTTGTGTCGGATTGTTTTTGATCAGCAATGGAATTCAAACCAATTCCCACCATTCCATCTTTTTTGTTTTGAATCTTCATAAAGCTTCATACAGTGGCTTTAAATAAAAATATGTTACAATAGTATACTAGAAAAATATGAAATATTTGTATTAAGTGATGATATACTTGCTAACAAAGCATGTCTTTAGATTTCATTTCTCTTTCTGTACTTTACATTTGAGTTTCTCTTCTCTCTAACTCTTCTAACTTTTGGATTTGGCACAGTGGTATTGTCATGATATTCCTTGGACCATCTTTTAAAAACACCCTAAATAGTGACTCACTTATTGAGCATTATTGTTTTGTTTTTGTTACATTTACTTGGCAAGGAATGCAACCTGAGACATTAAGTCTTGTTTTAGGAAATAAAATAAAAGAATGAATGATTTTTATGCTTAAAACAAGTAAAATATCTACCAATGTGGTCAGAAGAACTTAAATAGGTTCTCAAATAGGATTATTTTGCTTGTTTCAAAGCTTAATATGCTTAATTTATACACATTCTTTCCCCATACAAGAAAAAATATTTTAGGTCCCTTTCATTGCCAAGTAAATATATTTTGATTTAAAAAGTTTTGTAAACTTACAAATGCTTTGTAAGGAATTAATTTTTTGCACTGCAGGGAACTTAACACCACATTAAAAAGACAACATTATAACCCCTGGTAAATAACAATTTTGTAAGAGCGCAACAAATGTTATATTGACACTGTCCTTATCTGCATTTTGCCTATAGGACGAGGATGACGAAGTCTAGGACCAGGAGGAGGTCCACAGTGAGAGATGCTGGAGGACAGAAGCGGGTGTGCGTGGAGCAGATAGACGATCGTCCCATGCACCATGACAACCTACAGCATCACATTCATCAGTTCATTCACCACTATTGTGCCCAAAATGACAAAGAGGACGAATGGGAGGATGCTGAAGAGATGGAGTAATAGATTCCTCCCCTTCTTTTCCCTTTCCTTGTATTCTGCCCTCTAACCTCTCCTATGCACCATGCTCATGCAATCCCAGAATGCACTTCTCTCCTGCCTCTTACAGTCTTCCGGTCCGGTGAAACTGGATGCTTACCCTGTTTCAGTAAACAGATGACATTTTTGCTCTTTTTGTTTTCCACAGTTCCCATCCAGTGTTTTCGGCCTTTTACTCTGTGACCAAAGGGTGATCTTTCTGTCCTTTCGTAGTTTTGAAATTCCTCATTTCTCTTGAATCAGTAGCTATGGTGAATGCAAAAAAGCAACTATCCAGCAGAAAACAAATCTCTTATCAATTTTGGTTATTCATAATCGAACCATTTAAGCTTGAACTAAAAAAAACTTGCACTGCCTTCCACAGTTACTGAACTTAGATATCATCGCATTATATCGTCACATCAGGACATGCTCTGTTGATCTCAATGTTGAGGTCTTTGCCTTCTTTATCTGCTGTTGGAATATCGTGCGCCTGTGTAATCTGTCCATTGAAAATATATCTGATTATGCATTTTTAAAACGACAGTAGAGCACATTAGCCACCTGTAAGGATATTAGCAGGCATGCATAGCTAGCAGCATACACTTACTAATGTCTTTCTATTGTTGGACGACTATCAATTATCTCTCTTTGTCTTTTCTCTCACCCCTCACTTTGTGTGTGTCTGTGATCCGTAGCAACCCATGACCCATCATTATCTTACAGGAGATATTTCAACAGATTTTTTCTTATGATATTTACATATTTACATATGCTTATGGTTTTAATTCATGTGGAAGTTTCAAGAGAGATTGATGGCGTTGGAATATTCATGACATTTTCGTTGTTCATTTTCCTTTGTGAGTGTGAAATGGTCACTTTGAGATTTTATTTAGAAATATTTATTTTTACTGTTGTGTATATATCGCTCAATGTCAGTATTGCTCTGAGGTATTTGTGATGCAAATGTTTTCAAAATATTGATTTGGAAGAGTTTTTTAAAAAGAAAGGTTAAGTTATGCAAAAGGTGTATAACTGAATGAATAACGATTGCATCTTTGCATTTACTATTCACAGGCCCTTTATTATTAATCGAATCCAAAGCTTCATCTGACACTGCTAAAGAAGAGTTTATGTGATATCGTTTTTAATTTGTTGTTCTGAACGCAGCCGTGTTAGAAGGGGTTGTTCTTTGGTGCTGATCTCAGGCCAGCTCAGATGCATGTCCGTGCATTTTTCCTTTTAATTGGTTATAGAATTCGGGTTTGGAAAACTGGCCCTGGAACAGCATTGAAAGTCATCCTCTAACCCTGTCGAACACTGCTGCTACTTTCACTGTGACTGGCCCACTTTTGATTTACTGAATCTGCATTCTGTGTCTGTGGAGATAAGAATATGCATATATATATGTAGAGAACATATATATATATATCTATCCATAAAGGCATGTATTAGTTTACTACATAACTTTTAAAAAAGACACTTAGACACTATATAACGGCTGCAGTGTGTGTAGACGGCGAGAATGAGAATAAAAGTGTAGAAGTGTCATAACATTTAGGTGATGGTCGATTTTTCTTTTTGCTTGGCTTATAAACTAATTGGGACGGTCTAAAAATGTAAATCCAAGCTTTTGTGATTATTTCTTCAGCAGATCACAGAAGAAGATTTTTAACCAAACAGTATTCGTCCTATTGACATAAAAAATTTTCATAAATGTTTTGAATGAGAGGATGAACAAATTATAAAAACGCTGTATAAATGTTTCTTGTGGCTTACGCAATATAACAAAAAGTTATATTTACCTCACATAATTTTTAAAGAACTAATCTCTAAATGAAAAATGTATTTACAGAAGAAATGTATATTTGTGTTAAACACCAATTTTTTGGGCGAATTGCATATATATATATATATATATATATATATATATATATATATATATATATATATATATAAATATTTAGGAGGTTAAGATGTACTTAATTTTTATACTTCCATATACACAACATTTAAATAGTATTTTGACTTAATTTCAAAACTTTTAAATTTACAATATTTTTTTTGTAAATTGTTTCATGTAAAAACATAAAAAAGTATGACCTTTACGCAAATGAAAGGTTGATAACAAACTTAAAACATCCTATATTAAGTACATATCACACCTTTATTGTATGTATCATTAAATATGTCGATTTCATAGCGCCACCATGGCAACAAATTATGTAATTCACACCCTCGTATTGGCTTTGAGGTTTCTGTAAGTATCAGCAGAGGAAATGTCTTTCAAACGATAAAGGAAATATGATAAAAATATGGCATTGGCATAGTCCAGTAGTGGTGAGGTTTTTCCTCAAGGAAGACCGTTCTGTCATCATCCTATATGACATCATCTTCCAAATTAGTGGCGCACAGACACAATGCCACCACTAACGGCAGTGTGCATGCTTGAAAATCAGCTTCGGCCTGCTTTCGCTCTTCTTGCCATTAGCAAAACAAATGTCAGGATAAATAAAAAAGCACAAATATGCCAGGACATGGTACAAGTAGTTTTTCATAAGCTACTACTATTTCTTTTCTCACACAGCCATGATATAAAGTCAAAGGATAGAAGTTTCACAGCAACTCAGTATAGGAAAATTAAGCTACATAGATCTGAAGGTAGGGTGATAGTTGTAGATATGTCAGGTCATAACGATAAGTCACTTTCATCACTACCATAACAGATCTGTGTGATACTCATAGAAATAAAACAAACATTTCGATAAGGAAATCATTACACAACGTAAGAGCGAAAGAAAACAACTCATGGGGGCTCCAAAAGTATTCCTCCATGCATTACCCAATACTAACTTGTCAGTTTGATGTATCATATATGCTACATTCTCTTTGATAATCTGTTTTTCTCATATTCTATGACATAAACGTAAACATACAGTCCACATTAGTAGTTTGCGATTCTCGTAAATCAAGTAAATTGGAATCATTAAGGAGCCAAACATCGTAAGCTAGCGAATATAAACAAAGCTCTTCGACAGCGTTTACTAAAATGTTTTCAATTTGCTGTAAGCCAGAATTTAAAGTACATATTCTTAAAAGTTTTTTAAAGATTTTTTTAAAGATTTTTATGTAAGCGTTTTTTATCTGAACGATCACAACATATGTACATCACCAGAACGATAGCAAGCTTAATATTAACATTCTTATCTTTCAAAATGTGATATATTGCACACACATAAATCGACATAAAAATACAGTACAGACTTGGGGAAAGGTGATTCTCTTTACATATCTATACATTTAAAATGCATACCAAAACGGCTTAAAAAAAGAAACAGAAAATTAAATGTTAAAAATACACTCCTTTTATTAATGTCCAATGCGAATGGCCCACGGGTTTTGGTGTAGGCGATGACCTCTTACGAAATGTTTCAGCTCTGGTCCATGTGCGGTTAAAGTAAACGACCCTCAATGAGGAAAGGGCGAAGGGCGGGGTTGTGGGGAAGGGGGTGCGGCTTAGGAGACACGCCTCCAGCTTGATTGACAGACAGTTGGGTGTTGAGTTCTTCTGGGCTGGGGACAGTGAAGCCTAATATTCCCTTAACTACAAACATAAAACACACATCAACTCAAAAATAACATTGCCATTAAATCATAAATCTCTACATCTCAGTGGGGATGAATCTTACTTGATGGGCACACTGGGGGCTCCGGAGCGATGGAAATGGATGTTCAGCCACTTTCCATCTCGGCGGTGCCAGACGCGGGTCTCCTCTGACTGCATGGTGCGTGGCATCCCGCTCCCATCCATGTACTGAGTCAGACGAATGTAAGCGATGCACGCTGCATCCTCGCCAATCAGATGCACATGGGGGTTCAGTAGGATAGTGTGTACAGGTTTGTTACCTTTGGACAGTGCTGAGGAAGAAATAAAAACTGTGTTTAATCTGGTGTCGAGATCATAATACAACATTTTTGCATTTTAATGGAATATCTTTATACAAATATTATTATATTTTTTATTTAACAAAAATTAACATACTAGTTTATGTGCAGTATTTATTTATTTGCCACTGCCTTTTTTACAGAAAGTTTTTGAACCATACAAACGCTTAGATGGCAAGTCTTTTGTAAAAAAAGCAATTCAATTATAATATAACATTTTAACTGTTCCCAAAAACAGTCCCAAATATTTACAAATAAACATATATTTAAAATAGAATGTCATGTATATCCATGACATTGCCATCCATCAGAAGAAGGCCAGATATTTAAAAAAAGCCATACCACAGAAAATATTTTCCATATTTCAAAAGATTTCAAATCCATGAAATTGCCATAAATTAAAAACTGCATATATCTGTCATATAAGTATGTAAAAAATGGCCACAATATTTAAAAAGATAGCTTTTAAACATCAGCTTTTCTGATTTTAGATAAAAAAATAATTTTGGTTTCATTTTGTGACCTTCCAAATTATAAACCAAATTTCTAATAAAACTATTATATGGAAGAATATATGTCTATTAATCTTTAAGCAATCTAACTATAATATTTGTATATGTTTACCATATGGGAAAATGTTATAATTTAGTTTAAGAAATGAAAATTTGCAATTGTCATTTTGTTATATTTTAAAACAATTATCAATTAATAAATATAAAATTCCTGTATAAATAACCAAATTATATATTTTCATTAAACTGCCATATATTTGAATAAACTTGATCCATTTTTCTGTGACAACTGTTTTGAAACCATATTGACATACCATTATCAAAGTAGAACCTGTGGAAATCATGTCCCTCCACCAAATTTCCCAGCGCCTCTGGCTCGAAGGAAGTTAAGCCAGGATCACAAATCTTTCTGTGGGGAAAAATCCAAACATAAAGAATGAGGTGCTTCTCTATTTTTAGAACTGTTAAAAATCAGCGAAGCATTGTGTGGACATGTGGTTATTATATGGTCATTAGATCATGCGTGTATATCCCCCAGGTCCTCTATCTGCCAATCAAAAGCTGTAATTAAGTGAGTCTTGCTTCTAATTATAGATGGAGCACCTGTTGTGAAAAGGACAGGTGACCATTAGGTATAATCTCAGTAATCAAAGGGAAAATAAAGCAATGCGTCATTGTTCCTAAGAGGAGCTGTGGTCGTCATGGAGACGGGTCGGTGCATTCACTCACGCATAAGCCTCAAAGTCGCCGTTGTTGATGGACTCGATCAACTGCTCGGTCACCTTTATGATCTCCTGCTTTCGAGCTGAAACACACAGAGAGTCTAGGAGGTGAGAAGCTGTCCTCGCAGCATGAGATCTTAAATTATTCAACTCAACACTTCGTTGTAGGTGTCTGAATTTAATACCTTTATTTAGAAGCACAAGACCAAATTTACATTTAGATTTACAATTCTGGCCTGAACCTTTTTAGTTTGCTTTAGGTCATATATGAGCAATTATATTTTTGCAAAATATTTGCTAGAAGTTCATTTCTGTAAGTCATGTTCCTTAAATATTTATATTGAACACTATTAATAAAAATAAAATAATATATAATATGAAATACTGCATATGAAATTAAGGCATGTCAGATGGAAATACATAAATAATATATGTGTGATCCGTGTTTAAAAAATATTCTGTTTGAATATAAATGTTACCAATATTTGAAAATACATGATGTATGTTGTAAAAAATAATTAATGTGGCTATGTAAGTATCAAATTAATTAACAGTTATATTTATTTCATAAAATCTTCTAAAAACAACCAATAGATTTTTTTATGACAAATCAAAACAAAACCCAACAGTTAATTTATCTGTGATTTTATAATTGTTTGAGTAATTCAGATGACATTTTTTTTACTTCAATATACAAAACATTTTACATTATATTAAATTAATTTAAATGTTTGTACTAATTTTTGAACTACAAAATGTGCAGTTTTTTTGTTTAAATTGTTTTAAAAAAACAGTACAAATATTTTTTTGAGTGTATGTTTGTGTAAATTCATTAATACAAATATTTATACATGGCACACACACACACACATATATTTTATAAACACAAAAAAACATAAATCTATTATTTATGATCATTAATCCTGATTAATCAAAAATAATCATGATTAACCCCCCTCATAAAAAGGTAATTTGATAACGTTAAAACGAATAAAATTTTATTGAATTACACGTTAATACTGTATATATATATAAAACAGTAAATATCAGCATGCAGTATATTGTTTATAAAAAATGGTAATAAAATCATAGTAACCACAAATGTGCTATGATTTTACTACAGTAACCATATTTTAATTATAACATTTGCAAGAAACCTACAGTACAAAAAACATGGTTACTACATTCGAAAAAGAAAGCAAAACGCATATTTCAGATCTCTCACTTTGCTATGTCGAGTTTCAGAATGAGCAGTGTTTACTGGGAGAAAATCACAGGCAACACGTTCATTCAAAGTATTAAAGTTTAAATTTACCTTTATTGATAACTTGGCAAGCTGAGGGACAGCAAAGAGATGGCTCATAATTGGTCAAAAAGGCAGTTTCTTATTAAAGCACCAAATCAGACCAGTGCAATGTATCTACTTCTACTGATGATGACATAATAACTCCAGCCCACCGGGCAAAAAGACGTTAAATGTACTTTGTACTTTTAATATTTAACAGTTCATTTAATGTGAATTATTAATTCTATCATTAAATCACTCATTCTCCAGCACTTGCTTTGTGGTGTCTGCGAATTAATAAAGAAAAAGAAAAAAGAAACGGCTCAGTTTTCTAGCTGATGTTTTTTGCCCGGAAGGCACTGCAAGACAAATGAGATGGAAAGGGGTTTGCGGCCTTCGAATGAGTAAAAGAGGGCTTTACTTTTCTTCCGAAAAGCATTCCGTCTTATGCTTCTTATCTCTTACAATGGACATGCTTCGTAAGATGGGACTTTTTTCAACATCATTTTCACTCTGCGTGTTTCAGATGTTAAAACCTCAACATTTTAATCACATGAAACACTCTAGACAAAACAGCAGTTTGTCATATGATCATGTGAACATTAAGGCTAATTCACACTGAAACATGTTTGCGTGAATTCGCCTTTAAATGTTTCGAAACGTTGAATCTGATGTCGAAAAACAGCGTATTGTCCTTTCAATACTGGTTTAGGTACATTCCATATTACTGACAAACCAATTGAGAGTCAATCTATTTCAAGTGCTGGTAAGATTTTAACAGTGTAGGTATATCTGCATTTATTGGAAAGGTTAAAGGGGTGGCACTCATGAAGCAGCAAGCACATTCCAGCTGATCTTTTAATCCTTGGAATATTGGATGCAATACAGGATGAGGATGTATCTGGATGTTTTTATTTCGAGGTTCAGCTAAATGTCTTACGGTGGAAGGTTAATAGAGCTTAAGAGCAAACAGATGATTCTGTCAAAAGTGAAGAGTGCAAGGGGTGGCTCTCCAACATCGAGGGCTTTTCAAGTGGTTTAAACAGAACGTTCTGATACGTGCACATTAAAACCCGTTTTCCCATTTACTTGAGCATCTCTCTATTGATTTTGAGATTGTCTTTTAACCCATCAGGCCTTTCTGCACATGCTACACACATCTCCGCCCCCCTGTACTTCACAGATCGGAGCCTATGAGTTTTTTTGTTTATGCATTTGAATTCACAAAAAAATTTTTTGATCTTTAAATCTTTAATTTGTCTCCAGACTAAATTTGCATGAATGTGATTCACAGGCACAAACCATGATGGACAGAGAAACGCAAATGTGCATTTTTCCGAACAGCTGGATGGATTAAAACTTTAAGAGCATTGATGAGGGATGAAGTTTGGAGCTGGAAGATAAAATTCTTAACAGGGTAAATCGGAATATTTGAGAGGGCTCTCGCTCATACAGGGAGAGTCGAAGCATTTGAACGATGTCGGGGAAGGACGGGGTGGTTTTCTCTCCTGCCCTTTACGGACTTACGCTGCACCGAGGAGATGGGAGCCTGCTTGGGCTCGGAGTTTTGCGGGCGGCCCGCGGGTTGCCAGATTGAATTAATGCTGAGGTTTCCGATTCGTCTGGCTGTACATTGAACCCATGAGAGGAAGAAACAACAGGAGTAGGACAAACGAAAAAGAACACATTTCAAATAGCACACTCCACAAGAAATACTGAAACAGACACCCGAAGAAGGTAAAAGAAACAAGGAATGGAGGAAAGGGGATGATGGGGTGCTCAGCAACGGGTGGAATTTGGAAACGGGGTGGGAGAAATAAACAAGGAGGGGTGTACGTGTGACTGAGGAGAAGCAAGTGTGAAGAACATACTAAGGAGAGACAACAGCAGCCAACAGCAGATCTACAGACAGACACACAGGCAGAGAAGCAGGGACACGATGAACTTTACCTTTGAGGTCCTCATCATCGATGGTAGTGTTGGCACTTTCTGTTGATTCCTGAAGAAGAGTGTATGTGAGACACTTTCCAGGAACAATGCACAAATATAACATATTACATGCTAAACACACAAGAAATGTGTGATCTTTTATTTCTTAAATAATAAAAAATTATAATAATGAATAATTAAATAAATGGCTAAAATTGTACTTTCATTTTTCACGAGTTAAATGTGTCTGTGTTTCCCTTCAGTAACTTCAGCTTTTAATATTCAGGTTGAAAGATTAACATAAGATAATGCAGTATATTATATTTAATAACAAAAATAATACTAAATACATAAATAATATGAATATACCAATGATTTTCCAAATTATTAGTTTTTATTCAATTTTTTGCACTGTGTTTAAAAAAATTAAATTAAAATCTAATTTAAAGTTCCGATTTGTTGGTATGTTAACGTGTTATTTTGTCATATTTTATTTGTTTTGTTTTTATGTTTCTATCATCATTTTATTTATTTTCATTTCAGTTTAGTTACTTAAACCAGACATTCAAAATCAATAATATATTAAAGCACAAGAAAAATATGTTCCATTACCTTGTTTCTGTCCACTGGGTTGTGGATCACGGTAGTTTGTGGCTCCTAAAGACGTGCACAGGAAAAAGTAACAAGAAAAATATTAGACATGGATAAATAAGAGTTTGTGATTTCATAATACCTGATAATGACTGCACATCACACGCAACATGCATGAAATTGCATATAGTATTGTTTTCAGATGGACAGAGTCGTTAAAAAACGTATTTCGCATTACACAACAAAAGTCTATTTTCTAAAACGAATGTATGTCGTATGTACAATGATCTTTCTACAGTAGATCAGTATACTAAACCTGTGCAAATCTTCCAGCAAACACTGCACTCTATAAATACACCTGGAGTGTTTGAACCTTTTGTGTTCTGTTTATTCCGTAATATTGTAGAAGTTGACTGATTGATTGCCCAAATCCTCATTCCCATAACGTTACTAGAATTTGCCAAAAACCAAAGAAATAATATTTTGCCCTAAATTATTTAATATAAAAATCAATTATAATATTATATAAAAATAACATGTAATAATAAGTTGATTTTTATGTTTTCTGATTATTAAAGAAAATGGGAGTTGCACATGCCCATTAACAACTCTCTGGTATGGTGTTCTATACTCCATTTTCCGGGCTTAAGACTAGTCCTAGACTAAAAATAAATGTAAGACCTGTCTTAAATGAAAATAGTCTCTTAAAATACATCAGTATCGTTTTATGGCAATAAACCACCAAATAATTTTTGTGAGACATGTTTGTAAATAACATATTTTTCATAGCTCTACTGTAGTGCTCCAACTGTTGTTATTGTCTGTGGTTGCCAGGTTAGAGGAGAAACCCCTATACTCAACAATTGCCAACAACTTTGGGCAAATATGAGCTAATTTTAATTAAAAATGACTAAATCAATAGATTTTTATTTTCATTATTATCTTAAAATACCTGTAGACTAGACAAACAAAAAATGACCAATTTGACCTTATTTATTAATTTTACCAATAATATGTATTAACTTAAATGGTGTCACGGCATAGCAGAATTGAAAAATGGAAGTCATTAATTAGAAATATTTTATTTTATGTCAAAGTAATACCCAGGGCTGAACTGTTTGTGTAGTCAGCACCAGATTATAAAAGATCACCTGTAGGCACACCCTTGTCATTTGTCTAAGAAACATCACGCTCTTATTTTAGCCACTGAGATTTCTTCCCTATTGAATACCAAAGACATTTGTTCTATAATCATGTATATGTACTGTATCTGTGTGAGTCTGAAAAACGGTGTATGTGTGTCAGTGCGAGTGCTTCACAGTGTCGTCAGTAAGACAGATATGCTTGTTTGCGTGTATGTCTGCGTCATTATGCTGACAAACAATGACCAGTCACACACAGAAAGAAAGCTATGACCACATGACCCTTCCAAGCAATGCCAACACCAGCCATGCACTACATCGCATTTCAAATAGGCCTTCAGTCGGAATTAAAAAGATTGGGCGGAACAGCAGACTAACACCAATGCAACATGACTGTGAAGCCAAAACCACAAGCATATTATGGATTTATTTAATTTAAGATTTTAATTGCTACAAAACATCAATAAGAAGCTGGTGCTATTGATGTTTTAGAGAAAATTGGATTTGAATTTTCTGGAAGTAGATGATAAAATGGAATCACGGCACATATATGCAATGGAAAGGTGATATGAGGGGTAAATAAAATCATGCACGTCTCTGAGGATATACCAGAAGGAGGACACCAAAAGAGCCAGATGTATAAGCCTTAAGTCTTGCTTTATTTTTGGCATGACCACATCTCTTTAAATACTCAAATTTATGTTAATTTGCAAAAAAATACTATTGTGGCGGGTCTTGACCTTCTTCGCATGCATTCTATAAATCTTAAGGTACAAAAAGTGTAACATATGTCTGTTCCAAAATCTAATGAGGCGTAGACAGCATTTCTGTAAAATACCTGCAAAATACGCATAATTCATTTTTTCGTGAGGTTCTTTTCAGCCTGTGTAACACTACTTGAAGTAACCGGAAAATGTTTTCGGCATAGCAATAAAGTGCGTAAAATATGATTGTTCCCGTGTGAGGCATCACTATAAACTATTATGTTTTTGTTGATACACATTCAATATCGACATATTTACATTAAAATAGAAACAAGGTTTATTTAGTACTAAAGTTCTTCCTAAAAAGTTATGATGCTGCCTAGTTCATTTATATTACATTTACAGTTACCCATTTGGCAGACACTTTTATCCAACAAGTATTGTGCAGTGACCAAAAATAACTGCAGAGCAAATAGGGGTAAGATGTCTTGCTCAAGGACACTTCAGTCATTGTCTGCTGGCACTGGGATTGGTACCTGCAATTCCAATTCTCAACCACCAGACCACAACTGACCCGTAAATAGTAGTTAACAACATAGCTTCATTCGGAACAGAACTTTGTATACTCAAGAACAGCTATACAATTGGCTCATTGGTTGGGGGATATTTGGGGGAGACACGCAGGGTGTGGGACTGTTGCCGTGGGTACCAGTGCCGGGGCAGGGCCTGTGTCTTTGGGGCTGCTGGCTAGGTTGGTTTTGTTGTTAACCTGTAGGTGGGATGAGGAGCAGATCACACATTACCACATATCAAACTGAGGGGTCTACTGTAATATACCGGGGGACACAAAGTCAGACAAAACTGGAAAGAAACTGGGAAGATCATCCACAAATAGAAAATCACAGATATATTGACAAACCCACTACGTATACACATGCGGGAGCCTATGGTGTATGATCTGATGATGCCAGTTTATGAAATGAATATGACGGAAACTTACAGTACACATGGGGACTACAGATATAAACATATAATGCAACACAAATAATTCCATTTAATAATTCATAAATAATTATTAAAAACAGATATTTAAACTGCAATGCTTAAAAAAGCTTTCTTTTAGGAGATTCAATGTTTGTGGGATTACTTCTTGAAAATGATAATTTATCAACTCTATAATGTTTCTAAAACATGCTTACAATATGTTCTTATTGAACTTCAAATCTTGCATAAAAAATTTTCTTTTACTTTTATTAGCTAATGAAACCACCCTCATATTTTCTTACTTATGCCATATTATTTATTCTCATCTTAGACTTTGTTTGAATAAAATTATTTTCATTGAACAAGCAAGCAAAACAATGAAGTCAAAGACTGGGGAGAATAAATAAACAGGGGAAATTTCACAAAACAACTCCTGCATTTTGTGTGCTGTAATAAGGACCTTATTCACTAACCCTCTGTAAAGACATTATCGTTCTAAATAAATTAACTAAAGTCAATACAATTTTTCTGTCTTCTGGTTTTGTGAATATAAAAAGTAAAGTACTAATGAAAATGTAAAAAGTATCTAGTGACTTAATCTGATAACTGTTCCAATAGATCCTCTTAACTACATTTTAGACATTCTACTTCACAAATATGATCTCTGCTTGTTTTAGGCATTAGAGTTGATTAAGACTAAAACATTTTTAGATTTCAAATCTTTAAAATGAATTCATTCAAATGTAGTGTTTATGTAAGTAAACAATATGTAAATTTGTAACTCAAATGTTTTTACAAGATTTCACACAAAATATTGGTGTATAATACAAATATCTATTTGTTAATTACATAATTTCTTTCATTACAGGAACTTTGTACATTTAAGAGAAATTAACAGTTTAATCCAATATTTTTTATCTTTTCCCTTGAACAAAATCTATTTATTATGAAAAAAGATTTTAATTTAAGATTTTAAGTTAATATAAAAATTTATTATTTTTGTGATATTTACTAAGCCATTAAATATTTCTCAAGCCATACTTTTTATAGTGTGAGATTTTTGGTGAGTTTCTTTTTTTTTTGTTATACATTGACAGTACTAAAACACATAAACAAGACAAAAACAAATGAGAATGACAGTAATTCCATTAAATTTCCAGCAAATTCAGGGAATAAACTGAACATTCCATCTATGACTAAAATATCTAAATTGACTTTTATGTCCGAATTCTCCTTTTTAAAACCTAACAATTAGAATAAGAATTGAATAAAATGCCAAACACCAAACAGTTTTATGAAATTGTGAATTGATCCTATTTAAATCTCAGAATTTCTGGAAAAACATCCAACAGACAAAAGCAGATTTGTTGGATGCACAATATTCCCGCTGTAAAATGATGTTTTTTAAATATCTTTGTTTTGCCAAAAGATTAATAGGAAACAGATTTAACCCACCTTCACGCCATCTGCCTTCTTGTTCAACAAGGTTTTGGCTGCTGTTGTGTAAAAAGAGCGAAACAGAAATGTGAATATTTGCATAACTGAATGTAAGAAATCCATGAGGGTACATGCAGCAAGCATTTTTCAGTCTCCTTATTGTGCCACAAAAACGTCAGGCAGGAAACACTTGACAATCATAGAAATTGTTCAAATTTATTAAAGGATCTCTATTGCTCGGCATAAATAAAGCAATACTGAAGGATAGAGATTAATCCAGACACATGCAACTCTATTTTTTTTTTTAAATGTATGACTATATAAAAATATTGTTGGCTGTTAATAAAAAATATTTTTGATTAAAATCTGGCATCACTGCTTTGCATTTGGGTCTACTTAGTTTTAAAGTAAAAGCTCATTCAAAACGGAATATTCTGTAATTATTTGCTCACATGTCATACAAGGCCGTTTGGTTAACAGCATTTTTCAAAATATCATCCTCATGACTTGTGTATATATATATATATATATATATATATATATATATATATATATATATATATATATATATATATATATATATTTGAATTATCTTTAAACTGCACACATTTGTCCCCATTGCAGACAATCATACATCTTTCATTGTAATCATCCACTTTCATTATATATGCTATTGTATCATAACATGTATTTCAACTATGTTTGGCATACATTTAAACAATATATAATATTTATAAATCTTATATCCAATGATGTACATGAACATATCCAGATGGAGGTGCAACCAGAATGTGCAAGCATTAAAGATATTATACTCTATGCAAGACAGGAAATCTTACTTTCCAAGAGTTAAATACAGTTAATTATTATTGTGATTACAGTCATAAAGCGCTGCATAAATGTAACATTTTAATGATATTTTAATGCACTGCGAAGCCGCTTTAAAACAAACCAGTTAAAACTGTAACAGTTGTTTTATAAGGAAAAGGATCTTGGAGATTAAATGCAAGATCTACACGCTAGAATGAAAAATCTAGAGTAACTTTATGAATGTAATCTGTTTGATAGCATGCAAAGAAGGGTACGGTTATCCCAGAGGAGCAGGGAAGTGTGTCAAACAAGCAAACCAGCTGACTGGTTGGAGTAAAAACACATCCCCATCTGACCTCCAATTAAATTCTTACCTCACATGACACACAGGACCCCCCCAAATAAAGAGACAAAGCAATGTCGAACAGGAAAGAAATGTTAAATAAAAGTCTGAAAAAGGTACATGACCATTTAATATCAAAACTCCTATATTAAAATAAACAACTATCAAATAAACCACAACACAAGGTAAACGAGATAAACTTTGCATCACGTTTACATGCGATCATAAAAAATCTAATTGTTATTTGAAGAACTTTGAGTGCCAAACATACCTGAGAAGTTTCTTGTGACCAGCAGAGTGGTCAAAATTGCACCCTGGTGGCATTAATTGCATAGGAAGTGAGAAATAAAGAGAGAAATGAAAATAAAGAACAGCTTAAAGGGCAACAGAAGAAGAAATCCACACTACTGGTCAAAAGCTTTGGGACACTTGAGTAAAATGTAATTCTTTGGAACACTTTTGATCTGAAGGTGTATGTTTTTTCATGACAAAACGTACATTTTATTTAATAAAATATGTTTTTGAAATAGATGATTTTGACTCGATACTCAAGAAAGAACAGCCAATAAGAGTAGAGAATAGACAGGGACTCCTTTCAAATTCTTTAAAAAGTATCTCAGGGTGAGACCCAATAGGCAACGTCTATGGTTTTTCAAAAATGCTTTAGAAAACTCATGTCCGTCAGGTCCCAGGCCAAAAATAATCTTGTAAGATGGGTGAGTGTCCTTTCTTGTTGTTGGAAAGAACCTTAGCCGAGAGCGACAGATGACTACATAAGGGGCGGGCTTTTATAAAAACAGCGAGACCCTTTTGGTGTAGAGGTGTGTTGGTTTGGGTGAATTCCAATGTCAATATTGAGTACCAGAAATCTCGGAGCCCCACTTTAAGAATCAGTGCTGCGTTCTCCGAAACCACTTTAATGCTGCGTCATTCTTAAGTTGTGTCTTGAGACGTACCTTATTGTTATACATGTTTTCCGAAAGCTTCTTATTAAAGTATACCTTCGTATGGTTGATCTGGAGTGCTCTCAGTTATACCCTATCGCTATTGACGGGTCATCCGTTAGTGGCCACCACTACGCAAAAAGCTTTTTTTAACACAGAAAAATGTATATAAAAAGTTAATATTAATTCAAACGTAGTATTCAATTTACAGATAAAAACTAAAGTTGTTACAGACTACATCCGATATATGGAAATGTTTTCATTGATAAAGTTTCCCTAATGGTTGTTAGCTATTTAATTACTATTAAGGCACATCTGCTGGCAAACCATTTGACAGAAAAGGCTTAGGAGTTCCTATAAAAAAAGATGAGTTTACACAAACTTTATAGCTATGGCAGCGCTTTCAAAATCGTGCCATTTTTGTGTCTCGATGGGTAGGAACCACACACTGCCAATTTCATGGCTTTCCTTTAAATTCTTTTTTTTGGACACTGTTGTGCAAAAACTAGAGAATAATTCACCTTATTCTCATCCTTACTAGCACTTCCATCATGGACAGCATCTGCAAAGGTTTCACTTAAGAAGGTTTGCCTTAAGCAACATCTTAAGGTACAGTTCCGAGAACACAAGTAGGAAAGAGTCTTTGTAGTGCTCTAAGATACAACGTTATTGAAGAATGCAACAAAATATTTTACAAATTTTGAATTCAAAAGGTGACTCTACTGAAGATGATAAAATATTTATTTGTGTTTTTATTTTTTTAAGTTATAAAACAATTTCCATTGTTCTTTTTGTTTTATTTTATAATGTGAATTAGTTTATTATTATAAAAAAATGTCCCATAACTTTGACGTATAGTGTATATTCCCAAAATGTATATTTTATATTTGGATCCCAATCAAAATTGGCCAACATTATAAGACCAAAAAGATTCGAGTGAAAGATGTATTAATATGAGACAAGAAATTCAAAATGAACCAAACCTTGAGCTTTCGTCTAGCGTTAAATTTCTTCAAGCACTCAACGGTCTCCTGTCTGTGCATCATAGAGGCAACGGTTGAGCGTTGCTGAAGAGAGAGAGAAATACACATAAAAGCTATTAGTGAGGATAATGAAATACTTCTTGAGCTTGTGTGTTTGTGGATTCATGTTGAAACACATACGCAGATCCAGGGGTGTTTGAGAGCTTCAGAAGCTGTGATACGTTTTGAGGGGTTGATGGTCAACATCTTATTAATCAGATCTTTAGCTTCAGGGGTCACGGTGTCCCACTCAGGGGAGGGAAACTATCAAAAACAAATAATGAATCAGTTAACAACTGTATATGATTTGTCGGCCTGGGTACCGAAGAATTATTACATCAATTTATCATCAGAGATAGCCGGTCGATCAGCAGATCATCATCAGATTGCATCTAACATACATAATCTGGAGTGCTATAAATGATCTCAGATTAATAGAAGGTAAATATCAAAGAGGCAATTTAAATGTCTAGAAGATATAATTACATTTGCTTATTTCTGTTCAGTTCTGTGCCTTTGAAAAAATCATCATAAATTCAGTTAGCCAGACTCACGTCATAGGCGCCAGCCTTGATCTGCTGGTAGAGACGATGCTGGTCTTCATCCCAAAATGGCGGATATCCAACCAGCAGGATGTAGAGAATTACACCTATATGAATGAGAGGTCCTTTACCGAAACATTCCTGGGAGAACTTCAATTCAGTTCAATTAAATACTATTTATTATGATGGTAGATACAAATGCAATTTAGTTGAGAATATGTCTGAATCTAATAGGCAAAAGATCAATCTAAAGGCGACTACTGTCTGGGATGATTTTAGGTTATTTATTTATGTTTGATTTCTATTCTTTTATTATAGTAATTATTATAATAATTAAAATATATATATATATATATATATATATATATATATATATATATATATATATATATATATTCACTATTCAATAAATATATTATCATTTATTTGTTATATATTTGTTTATTTGTATATATTTGTATTTATTTGTTATATATTTGTTATACAAGCAGGTTAGTGTTTGTACTAAACTCTGCCATGTTGATTTATAATTTAAAGCATATATATATATATATATGCTTTAAATTATAAATCAACATGGCAGAGTTTAGTACAAACACTAACCTGCTTGTTATGTCATCTCAGAATGAACTTAAACTACATTTTCTCTCATCGTCTTACTTGTTTAAGACATCACACACAGTTAAACCCATATAACGTATGATTGAATCAAACTATTACATCTCATTTATCTGTTTGCTAACATTTACATTCGTTTGAAAAGAAAGATCCTAGGATGGCCAGATATGCAATACAATTCACCAAAAAAAGACTAAAAAAATTATCTTTTAAAATACAACTACATAATGTAACAAGTACCCAGAAAAATAAGAAATAATCCTCAAGAAATGCATACTCAAAAACTGAAAGTACTCATTACTGTCCACCTCTGCCTGTGTTAATGTCTTCAAGACGCCTACCTGCAAAGCCACACTACTGTAAAAAGTACTGCATACTAAAATTACCACTGGATAATTACAAATAATAACAAAATAAATGTCAGAAATGTAAACTCATATTGTCTATCAAATACCATCAAACCAATAAAGACTTTTGCACAGTAGTGTATATACATAAAATATACATTATGCACATATTTTCCTATATATAAATAAAATGTAATGATCTACTGCATATACTGTCCATGCCCTCCCTTTGCAAATGCAATACGATTTAGTAAAGGATAAAAACTCTGTAATTTTAATTGTTGTAATCTTCTTTATATCAAGACAAAATTGAAACATTCATTCAGCTGCTTGTAACACAGTAACTAGTTTTAAGACTAAAAACAGAAAGACAATTTAGCAGAGACACTCCATTAAGCTGATTAGGTTCGGCACTGTTAAAAAACTCTATCAGGCTGCAATAATTTAATGATCAGTTAATGAGCTTCAACAATGACATCCATCAATTCAAGCCAATGATGAGACTTATATTCCTGTTATTCACTTACCACAGGCCCACATGTCTACAGGTTTGCCATAGGGATCTTTCCTCAAAACCTCAGGGGACAGATAACCTGGTGTCCCTGCAAAACCTGGAGAGAAAACGGTCTAGTACTTAAAAAGATTTAGAATTATTCATTTTTATTTCAGACAGAGTGGGTTGTTTAAATTGATTGAGAAAGTAGTGAGAGTAAATCCGTTTTCTTTCCCTGGATCTTTCATTAAACAGTTCACAGAGTTTATACTTTTTCCATTTGTGATAGAGTATATGTTTTTTGAGATAAAAAAATATTTTTTGTGTAGTATTTTCTTTTTTAATAAAAAATCTAAAGGATTAACCGAAATATTGTCGATGTACTTCCTTGTTTTACAAAGAGTACCGATGTAATGTATGTAATACATCACTTATTAATTACATCATTAAAGCAGTAAATAATTTAAAATGAAATGTAATGTAATATATCATAATGGAATGCCAATAATTGTGGTCAAAGTGAGGAAATACATTTCTTTTATTTTGTAATATTTAACTTCTTTAATAAAAAAACAAAAATATTAACAGATTTGTGGTATCTTTATAAAATATAAATAATATAATGTAGGGCTGTGCAATAAATGTGAAAAAATGCGGCATGCGATAGAATGCTAAACAATGAGATAATCAATTTGCAATTGATTCAATTGATTTTTTCAAATATATTTTCCAAATTATTAAACAAACAGTTTCAAATAATTTAAGAAAAAGAAAGCATCTCTACGACTTTTGAAAGTTTTTGCTTTCTTAACATGGCTTGCTTGCTTAATCACATTTCTGCATTTGCTGGGCCAGAGGTCCGTCCTACAAGTAAAATGTTTGAAATCTCTACAGCCGATGATTTATATACAAACAACTTTATATATACTTTTTTTATTACATAACTTTTGAAGAATTAATTAGCTCATTAATTGCAAACCATTGGGATGTGCACATTTCAAAAAAATTGCAAAGCCCTAATATAATGGCACAATAAAACCAAAAGAAATTTAAACTAATAAAATTTGAGACTTCTCCATAGGAGCAGACAATTAAATTATTACTGCAAGTTTAAAAAAATCTAAATATTTCAAATACATTTATTTTACAGTTAAAATCATTATAATGATTTTAATTTTGACATTTGGTAGCAAACTCGACAAACGGACTTTACTTATTCTGCAGCTTTAATTGAGGGATACTTGTGATATTATCCGGTTCTTCTTCTAACACAATAATTCTCAAAATAACATCTCATCTGTGATGTTTGTTTAAATTTAATGAGAATGACTTGATGACAGTGAACAGCATGGCTATGCTTATTATATCTATAAAGATGGTACTTACCAAACCATGCCTGCTGATCACCCTGAACCTCTATGGCCAAACCAAAATCCGCAAGCTTAACAGCAGCTCCCTTCATCTTACTGGCCAACAGTAAATTCTCAGGCTATAAGAATCAAACACACACACACACACACACACACACACACACACACACACACACACACACACACACACACACACACACACACACACACACACACACACACACACACACACACACACACACACACACACACACACACACACACACACACACACACACACACACACAATCATGTACTGTATATAACACTGAATGATGTTCATTTTCACCTGTCTAATGGACTGTCTAAAAGCAGCTATTGACTGAATTAAAGCTTATTTTAGTTTTTCAACAGCGGCCGTGCTTTGATGACTCACCCCTTGCTGGGTTGAAAGGCAGAAGATTTCTTAAGAAGAACGACAAAAGCTAAATCTGTCATATGGTCTGAACAGTTCCCGTACAAAATTGTAGATTGATTATTGCTAGCTAAAAGGCTTTGTGTGGAATTCGGTAGACTAAAAAATAAAATATTACATTCTGGGAAACAGCGGCCCACCATAAAAAGCTATTTTCTGTTAGACAATAAAGGATCTGGCCACGTCAGACGGTGCTAAAAATGGCACTCTGCTACACTCAGTGTCACTGTCTGGAGCAGCAGTGTGTGTGTGTGTGTGTGTGTGTGTGTGTGTGTGTGTGTGTGTGTGTGTGTGTGTGTGTGTGTGTGTGTGTGTGTGTGTGTGTGTGTGTGTGTGTGTGTGTGTGTGTGTGTGTGTGTGTGTGTGTTGTGTGTGTGTGTGCGCGTTTGTGTGCGTGTCCTGACCTTCAGATCCCGGTGGACAATCCCATTGACATGGCAGTGATGAACGCTCTCCAAAATCTGCTGAATGCAGTGACTAAAGGAGAGAGAGACAGTAGCAATTAAAGGTAAGACAGACCGGAATTGTCATGATGGAAAACAGAAAGATCCAAAAGGGAATTCATTGACCCGTTTATTGAATAAAACGCTTTATGTTGTTGGGGTTTGTACATAGAATTACACAATCATGTGGATGGATGCCGTCATCTATCATCTCTAAATAACAAGCTTTTCACTACGTCAAGCCCGAAGCACACTTTTCCCTAACACATGCAAAATTACATTCACAAGGAGGAAGTGGGGTACAATTTATCATCCGTATAAATAACATCATTAGAGATATCTCGGACTCTAGAACAGAATCACGCGGCCCAAAACATGTGCCTGTAAGCAGAAAGATTGACAGTAATAAATGCAACTTATATTGGGTTTTTGTGTACGTGTGTGTTCTCACCTGGCATCAGCTTCGCTGTAGTATTCTCTCGCTACAATATCTTCAAACAGCTCACCTCCAGTAACCCTGAAGTCAAAGGTCAACATTTACGTCACGGAACATAAAAGCCAGACTTCTGAACTGAAGATGCATTCAAAATCTCTACAGAATAATCGATTTTTAGAAATCAATTGTTAGCCAAAAATGAGTTCCGACCCTGTTTAGAGAGAAAGCGAGATGCACAAATTGTGGTTGTGGCCATGGAAACAAGAATGTGATCTCAACAATGATTTGTTTTTTCAGGACAAAGGGGGTTGATAACATTGTATGGGATGCAGACCATAATTTGTTTTAAAACTGTGTTCACGCAGAAACCTGAATTTTTTTAATCAAAACAACCAAAAATGTCTTTCAATCTCTATTTCAACACAGACAGGTCTTTCTAGACCTTTTTTTTAGAAAACATGCTGTTTATTTTTTTAATCTCTATCCATCATATACACTAATGATCCAAAGTTTTGGAACCCTTGAGTGAAATCGTTTCGCATTATTTAAAAAACTTTGACCTGAAGATGCATGCCTAAATGTCTAAAAATATTTAAAAAATACAAAATATAATTAATCATACATACAATTTTTTTTTAGGAAAAAGTAAGATTTTATTAAATAAAAATGTTTCTTAAATGGGTGACTATTTCTGAATAATGAAAAAAGAACAGCCAATAAGAGCGCAGAAAAGACAGGGACTAGAGAGGGTGAAACCTTAAATATTTTTTGTTTCATTTATATTGTCTTTTTCTTTCTTTTCTGTAGTCCCAGCTGCCAAAACATTAATGCTATATTTGTCATTATTTAAAATAAGATAATACTTTTTAACTCTTCTTTAACACACTCTAATCCTTCATTATTCAAAACCATTTTTCATAAATAGCATCACAAGAACGTCTCAGTCGCACTGTGTGAATTTGGGTCATAAAAGGTTACCTCAATTTGACTAAATATGACAGCTTTAAGTAATAGTTCACCCAAATATGAAAATTGTGTCACTATTTACTCATTTACTCATCATTTTAAACCTGTATGACTTTCTTCCTGCCCGAAAACACAAAACAAATGCAAGTGAAATGCAACCTTTGAAGACATAAGTAAGTCGGAAGAAAGGGAAACACAAATTTCATATTTTGGGTGACCTTTAAGTCTTCTCCCCTCATTTCTATTTGTATGTTTCTTATACCTATAAAAATATAATCCATGGGTTATAAACACACAACTAGCAAACTAAATCATCATATGGTACATATATCAGGTCCATTCAGTACTGGTCGTCCTATGGGCTCTGAAAGTTTGCTGCAAGCTGCCCTGTGGGCATTGTCCTAATATTACATAAATATCAAAAAGCACAATGTAAATGGGTCAATCTAATATTAAGCATACAGACTATAATGTAAAAATGTCATTTTTATAAATTGCATACTCACAAATCAAAAACGAGGTAATGAAAGCCTTCCTCCGATATGCTGTCATGAAGTCGCACTATGGAGAGAATTTTAAGTCGTCATTTTTTCATATTTGGGTACGCTTGTGCAATGCAAACTATTATGAGTAATTCTTTGGAGATTTACCAATATTTGGGTGTTTCAAGAGACGGCAAATTCTGGCCTCTCTCTCCAACTTCTGGTGATCTGAAAGGGAGTCCAAAAAACAGTTTGTTGAGACAGTGAATGACATATGGGACATTTTGTCACTGCATGTTTCTTAAGTGCAAACAGATTTTCACATGAAAGGCGTTTTATCATGTGTTATCTTAGCACACGTTTGCAGATCTTGGATAAACCACCAGGGGACAGTGCTATGATATCTGTGAGCGTGTGTGCCAGGCAGATGGCACCCTGACCTGCAGAAGACCATAAATAACAACATGCTCCCATCTCTTTTCTGCATTGATATGATGAAAAAACTAAAACAAACTAACTTGACTCATAAGCTTAAAAACAATTAAAGAATTATGTTGACTTGAATAGATAAGCTTAAAGATAAATATTAAATAATTATGTTGACTTGAATAGAAAAGCTTAAAGAAAAATATTAAAGAATTATGTTGACTTGAATACATTAATTTAACCTTAAATTGTATTTTTGATGGAACTGTCTGTTGTAATTTGTTTAGCAGAGTATAACATATAATTATAATATTAAAATATCAAGATACAATCCATATCTGTCCTATTTTATTTATTCAATTCAATATTTGTTCTCATTTGTTTTCAGTTAATCTCACTGTTCTCCCTTTTTTTCCAAAGTAAAAGGGTTTGCGCATGACCTCAGATGACCTCATTACACTTTATTGCATGATCAAATAATATGTTCACCCCAAAATAAAAACCCTGTCACAATTTACTCATCCTCTTGTCATTTAAAACCTCTTTGGCTTTCTTTCTTCTGCAGAACACTAAAAAAGATATTTTGAAAGACTGTCAATCAAAGTTGGTCCTCATTGAATTAAATCTATTGGGGGAACAACGGTTTTTGGTTAGCAGCAATCTTCAAAATAACTTCTTTTGTGTTTTGCTGAAGAAAGAAGTCATACAGGTCTAAAATGAGAAAATGGTGAGTCTAATGAAAACTAAATTTTCCTTTTCAGGTGAACTATTCATTTAGAATAACCATCATGGGTGACAACGCAAAAAATCACAAGCGATCTTTCAGATCCAGGTAGAGCGCATTCCATTGTGGGATATGTTTAACTCTGTATTGAATTCTATGCGTTACATACTTAAAATAGTATGAATCGTATAGCAGTGTGCTTTCTGAACTCTGTCACAGCCGATTCACAGTGAAAGAAATCTCAATGAATCATATCAAAAATGTGATTTTATTCAAATTCAAATTGAGATTTGAAGCATAAATGATCAGCTGTAGGCCACATCCAATTCAATTCATTTCAATTCAATTACTTCTTTCATTTTTGGTGAGGCAGACTGAATAAATTGATTCAGGAGATGGTTAGGGGGATAAATAAGATGCACATTTTTTGCGCATTAGGTTCTGTACATTTGAGCTTATCAGCTCTCTGCTTAGGTTCATCTGCAATTTATATCCCTCAATCCTCCATAACTCTCTCTCTATCACTTATAAACACCCCCACCACCCCCAAGCTCCACAGGTAGTCCACCTACCAACCGGCCAGACATCTGTTGTCTAGCAACCAATCCACCAATCAGAACGTCAAGGCCTCTCTCTTCCTCTCTGCAGTGGAACCAGCCCTGCATGCAAATATCAAAGCACTCTGGATCATAAAACCCGCACAACTTTCAAAGTTATCTTTTTCAAACTTTGACACCCTGTCTCCTCATCAGGTCTTAAACAAACACTTTGTAGAGGATACTGGATATTTAAAGTGAAAGTTGATCTCAAAACGACAATTACGTTATTTACTCACACTTAGACCTGTATGATTTCCCTGCGTTCTGCCACATAAGAAGATATTTTGAAGAATGTTGGTGTCCATAAAATAAAAGGGAATGGGTTATCAACATTCTTCAAAATATCTTCTTTGTGTTCTGCGTTCAAAGAAAGTCAGGTGGACTTGACGAGAGGTAAATAATGACCGAATTGTCATTTTCGGCTACCACTTTAATTCTTGTCTTTCATAATAAACAGCATTTAAAAGTTTGGGAAGAGGATCTCATCCCACAAAATATGTGCATATTCAAGGTAGGCTCGGATCTACAACAGATGGCATATTCAAACAACGAACAATATCAAGTGCAATGAATCTGGCTTTGGACCAAGCACGACTACCAGAATATAATAAAATAACACTTTCATCACGATCAGTTCTACTTAAAAATGTTTATTTATTCAAAATACAATTGCAAAAACGTATGCTTAATGATTGGTTCGTAAAAAATTCTATGCACTATGCAGTTGCTAACTTTGCATCTCATTTCTTGCTCTTAAAGTGCCAGGCCAACACCTGTATAAGAATGTCACATGACACACAAGCAGCAACCATGTGACCACTCTGCGCCATACGAGCTGCTATCATGCCCATGGCACGCGATGTTTGAGTTGACAAGGCCGAACACTAATGCTATCCATCGTTGCATTATCTCAACCACAAACAAAGGACTGAATGCGTGTGACGGGATGGCGACAGAGTTATTGTGGATCCTAGTGTATGCGAGAAGTGTGTGTGTGTAGTGTATATAATGCAAGCTGGTCAGAAGGAGCGAAAGGCCTATATTTGACAGACTACCACCCCCTCCCACACACACACCTCGGCTGTTCTCTTTTTCACTTGCTATCTGAAGCCTTCCGCACTGCAGCAGTGTGTGTGGGGTGAGATAGAGAGTATTCCTTCATGTTTGGTGCTGCTTTTCCAGGAGATTAATGAGAGATTTGAGAGAGAGAGAGAGAGAGAGAGAGAGAGAGGGGGGGGGGGGATGAAAAGAGATGAAAAGAATGACCACACCTCATCCTTTGACTTGGCTATAGCAATCATGCCCGATAGATAAATAAATAAATATACCCGGATCCCAGCCTTCTGATGTGTGTCCCAGCTGTCTATAATCAGACCAGAACACATTCACCCAGATACTTCTTTTTCTTGCAGATTACAGTGGATTTAGATGCAGAACTAGTTGAAAATAACAACAAAACATAATGCTTATTTTCATAAAGAATTGCCATTTTGAGTCGCATTTGTTGCGCCATGAACACGTAGATGGTGACATTAAAGTGCAACTGCGAAACACTGCATGATTTTACATTTCCTTGCATTATATACAAGACAAAAATGTCAGTTGCAATGCCGTTGCTAAGGTGATCTCACTTCTTGGGATGTTGCTATGCACTTACAGGAGGATGTTCTGTACAGTTGCAATTAGAATATGCATGTGTAAGCAGAAATTAAACATTTTTCACAAATGTTTACTAGGAATCTAACATTCTAAAACGTATCGTTATTTATACCAACCATAAAAGGGACAACCCCAAGCATTAGGTGGTTTCATACCGAAATACTGTTATTGAAACCTGGGTTGGGCTCAGATATAATCATCAAGATTGGGTTTGTTCCCTTTTGACCCAACTGTGGTTTGAGAATGACCCAGAATTGTTTTTAGCACGCTTTAATAATTTAGTACACACCTTACTTTACATGTTGCAAAAGGGATTTTCAAAGTGTTTTCATAACTTTTTGGTTCTCCAGAGAACTTTTCAAGTCAAAAGGATTTTGACCTTTTAAACTTTCACACCCATATAGACACACCAGTATGACAAAGTAAATCTGGACATTTAAAGCAGATATACTGTATGTGGTATCTTCTGAAAGGTCTAAAATGATTGCCTTATATATTTTAAATGATCATCATATTTATAGTGGGCTAAAAAACTGGGATGCACTGGGATGGGATGTCCGGACATTTGCGGTCCCTTTTGATGAAGAAAAATATGTCAAATGGGTGTGAAAAAGTGCATGGTCACACTATATTTTAAGGAGGGTATCCTAAACCGTATTGTGTGTCTCTAAGTGCACTTGTGTGAAGTATTTTGTAAAATGCTTTATTTCATAAAAGGTCTAAAAAGGTTTAGAATATCAATAGATATTCAATAGAAATTAAAATCTTAAAACATGGTACTGAAAGTAAAAACTTTACATCACAGGGGTTTGGATAACAGACTAAGTTTGAAGACCTCTGCATAAGAGTTATATACATATATATTATTGTCAAATTGTAAAAGGGATAGTTCATTGAAAATATGAAAGTTCTGTCATAAATTGCTCACTCTTTTGTTGTTCCAAATCTGTAAAAATGTCTTCGGTTAACACCGAAAAAGATATTTGCACAAAAGCCCAAGAACAAAAAGTTTTTGTATATCAAAAATGCTAAAAAATGGTAGTCAAAAGTGTCCCAAAACTTTTTGCTGTCATTCATTCTTCAAAATATCTAATTTTGTGTTCAATAGAATAAAAAAATGTAAAATTTATATTTTCCTGCTTTGTAAGTCAATAGGCTCCAATAACTCTTTCTTATAAGTATTGTTCCAGATGTTTTCTCGGTGTTCAAAGAAATGTTTTCTCAATAGTGAAAAAATTATGATAAAATATTTATTTTGGGGTGAACTATCCCTTTGAAAATGTAGATTAGAAAATTATTTAGTTTTCATCATTGACTTTTAGATAGGTTTCTTGAATTGGATTTTTGGTCAGAAATAACATGTCTTTTAACCTTTCGACTTCAGACTGGTTTCCAAAAATAGGTAAAACCACAACTTCTTTTTCTCATATCCTATCACACACCGTGCATGTGCAAGGACACACCACGCTGACAATGTACAACTGCATCCACCCAGGCATCAACTTAGGACGGAATGTTCAGTTCCCTGTCGATCCCAGAGAGAAACGCAAACCCTACTCACTAAACTGTGATTGTTTCCAGCCTCAAGAACAAAGGTGAAGAGCCTTTTGCGTCTTTTCAGGCAAATGACCCCTCGACACCAAAACCACAGACTCTCCAGCGAGTTAAAGCCCATTAGAGAAACTGAACCACCGGTCAAAGACCGAGAAAGAGAGAGACCGGAACTGAGACGATGTGTCTCTAATTAAAAGTGCCCTAGCTTTCTCTCCATAGAATTCAATGGCCTAGTTTAATAAAAAGTGAGTTTTTACTACGTGCTTTCTGACACAGTATACGCAATGACCTACTAGTTCAGTCCAGACCAACCCGAATATCTAACACAGGTTTATTCGTGAATTAAGGTAATGAGAGGATGCATTCTTGTCCCATTTGTGTGTGTGTGTGTGTGTGTGTGTGTGTGTGTGTGTGTGTGTGTGTGTGTGTGTGTGTGTGTGTGTGTGTGTGTGTGTGTGTGTGTGTGTTGACATGTACGAGGTGCTGTCTGAGAAACCAATGGGTTTATTTTTAGCTTTGCAGCACCATATCCTCTCATGTGATCATACGCTCTCTCTCTCTTTCTCTCTCTCCCACCAAGAGTGAATGACTCAACGTAGGTCAAGGAGATTCAGAGGTGGTGCATATTCCTTTTTAAAAAACATTTCTGCGCTCACATTCCATGTCCTGCTTAATAACATCTCTAATTTATGGTATAGCTGTATTACAGAACAAATCTAAATGCAGATCTTTTGAATTTCTTGTATGGATGATACTAAAACAACCATGAAATGTAAAGCCATTTTGTTTAAAAAATGTATTGTATTATGAGATTAAGAAAATATGGTTTTATTTGGATCTATACGTTATATGTTACATGAAATGGCTGCTTAATGTATTATATATTAAAATGTTAAAATATCTTCCGACGCATTAGTACAGCGTCTCATTCTGATTCTTTTTCTTGTTTTTATTTGTTCTCACCACCACTAAGAAACTGAAGTCTTATTTAGAATGAACCAGCACATTAGTTCTTATAAAATTTGTCCGGCATAAAACACACCAAAACTCTTTTTTTTCCGCCAAAACTTTTTTGGTCCATTTTTGTGTCAAGATTTAAAGGACCAGATTGTGTGTTCTTTTAGTGGTGATATTACGTAATATCAACAACTCACGCCAACATTAGCCCTTCGATGTTGAAACACTAAGGTGACTGACATGGGACAATGATGTTATAATGTTTCCACTTCTTTGCCAAACGAGATACATAGAAACAACACGACGTTTCATTATGTAAAGTCTCTAAAACACCTCTTAAGGCAATGTTGTGCTTATTCCCATTTTGTTAACATCTCCTTCTTAATATTACACGTTAGATCTTTAATGACTCACTTGAACCAACAAGTTTTGTTTAATCAACTAATATGTCACCAAATGAACTTGCAAGACTATTATAAATTACTCAATAATAAATTACTCAAACACTGTATAATTTTAGTTTTAGTATTACAGGTGTCCGTAATATTCATTAAATTACATTTAAATCTTTAAACTGTTAGCTGGTAAATTTGATTTAATAGAGTGGGGAAAGTATAGACTTTTATTTAGAAAATAAGTTAAAATTATTAACCCTGATGTGATGCTGAATATAGATCAAAATTATTATCTAATCTGGCCAATGTAAATAAATGAAGGCGAATTGAAAAATGCTTTATTGCAAAAATAGGATAAAGGTCAGTTAGGATAGTAAGAAAGAATTTTTATTTTATTGGCCTTGCAATTACACAATTAGGATGTATATCACCACGGTCGCCAGCCAGCACCAAAGACCACTCCTGACCCAGCATAAACCCTTCATACTGTAGCACTAGCTCTAGTCTTGCTCATCCTCATCGAGCTCAAACACTACATATCTTCTTCCCTTTGTGTTTTTCTCCATTTCATAGCTGCTGCTATGTGCAGTATTTACCTTATGTAATACACAAGCTGTGTGCTGCATGTCTGTTGACCTCTCTTTTGCCTATTTCTTAGTCTGGTTTTCTCGTTTACAGCCTGAACCTCCTCTGCCTTTTCTGCTCAGTTTATTTTTACACTGGATTAGATTATGAGACCGTTTGATGGGAATGTATCTTAAAGCAACAGCAGACACAAAAATGAATACCATGATAATGCGTTTTTTTTATGATAAAACACAAACAGTGGAATAAAATTGTGTTTACATTTTCAATTGTTAATTGGTTGGGATATTATAATATGTCTAGTTTTAAAGTGATAGTCGATTGAAATTACAACCTGTATGGTTTTCTTTCTTCTGCAAAACATGAAAAAAGATATTTCGAAGAATGTCGGATACTGAACAATAGTGGTACCTTTTCACTTCTATTGTATGGACTCAAAATTATTACAAGATATTGTGTACCACCATATATTCGTTTAAGTATCTTCTTTTAATTGTCTTCTAAGAAAGAAAGAATGAAGAAAGAAAGAAAGAAAGAAAGAAAGAAAGAAAGAAAGAAAGAAAGAAAGAAAGAAAGAAAGAAAGAAAGAAAGAAAGAAAGAAAGAAAGAAAGAAAGAAAGAAAGGAAGAAGGTCATACAGTTTTAATATTTAGAATGGATGACAGACTTTTCATTTTGGGGTGAAATATCCCTAAAAAACTATATAATTAATAATAATATTAAGTTTAATCTGTTTTTGTTATCTGTAAAAATCGCATATTGTTACACCCCATCGTTCTTGATATCTTATGGCGTCTTGAATGTTTAAGACACAAGAGTAAATATTGATTAATACAATTTGTGCAATGCACCCATGAGACCGGTGAGATTTAAACCTGTCAATACCCATCTACTTTTTAAATGTCAACCTTAACCATCTCTCGGTTAATCTGGAGCCAGAGGTCATGATCTTCCCAGTGTCAGTGTGGGGGTATATGTGCATCGGTGCGCAGTGACATTTTTCTGCTGTGTTTATAGAATCGCAATGCCTGAGCTTATCGCGTAAAGAGGTTAAGACCATCTCTGACATAGCACAGCATCCAGTGTTGCAGAGCACTGCAGTGCTGAATATCAGAGAGAGAGAGAGAGAGAGAGAGAGAGAGAGATGAATACAACATAAGCGACCACACCACCCGATGCTGTATTTTTGGAAACGCTATCCCAGCATGCATCAGCGCTGTGATACTGATCCTAGAATCTAGGTGTCCATTTCAACCTCGTGCAAAAGAGGAGGGGGTGTAACTCAAGCCTAATGATCCACATAATACTCTCGTTTTCACACCTAAATCCACAATTGGGCGAGAGATACGTTAAGGGGAATTATATCATCATAATTCAGAGAAATTGGCGACATTGGGGATATGATTGGCTCTTTTGAGATAAGACGCCGGAGAGAAATGGTTTGATTGGTTGAGTCAGGGCAGGAAGATAGCCGATTGGTTGTCTTCCCCCCAGCAGCGGAGCCTGCAGACAAACAGGCTAACAGCAACAATTACAGTGACGGATCTGAAAGAACTGGGTCGCCCTATGCCCACACTATTCAACAGGGGATAAGACCAGCCAAAGCCCTTGAAAGCACACACACATATATTAAAAATGTAAATGCAGTGTGTACACACATGTTCAATCATAGTGGACAGCATGACATCACCCTTACTGAACATGAATTCATCATACAGATTGATGTGTTGCTTATCGAATTAATACACTTAAGGGAATAGTCCACCCAAAAATACAATTACTTATTTTTCCTCATTTCATTCAAGATTTTATTTGTAGAATAAGAAGAAATTTGTAAAAAAAAAGCTATAAAGTGGAAGTCAACGTGAGTCATTTTATTTGGTAACCAACATTCTTCAAAATACCTTCCTATGTGTTCCGCAAAAAAGGTCACGAGGCTGAGTCAACGATGACAACATTATATTTTTGGGTCAACTATTTAATGTAAAGACAGGCCCAGATGCAAAACCCGATGGTTAAAGGGCTCAGTAAGAATCAAGGCGTCTTTACGTACCCCTGGCAGACAGCTTCTTCGTGTTGATGATTTTGGCGGCATACTCCTGGCCGGACGATATCTTCACACATCGCCTCACCACAGAAAACGCTCCCCTGAAGAAGAAGGAGAAAAGACAAGAGGCAGTGAGATCAAAATGGGCACAAGGCCCTGATGCCGAAAGGATAGAACATATGGCACGGAGTGTAGAATCTGTGCCACGACGGAGGCTCAGCCTGAGCCTTTCCAAGGTTACACAACTAGGGTTGTTTGCTCATGTGTGTGGGTGCTTGATGAGTGTGTGGGGGTGTTTTTAAACTGCATGGCTGACTCGCTGGCCATCTTTGTGGTAAAGATCTCTGAGATGTTGGAAATGAGGGGGTTAATTACACATCACCTGAGATGCCCCCTTTGGTGAGTGGTTTCCTTTCGAGACATTCGAATGACACCATATGCAGTTTGTTTTAAGAACATTTGATAGTAATGGATGAATCATGGATGGGTGGATGTGGGGGGCGTTTGCCAACACCCCCCCACCCCTCTTCAGACATGAACAATGTGCATCATATTTGGCATGAAAGGTAGCAGTAGGACTTCCATATTTGGGTGAGAAACACCCCGGGATCACATCAGCACATCCAAGAGCTGAGATGCACCAGGGCACCGATGTGCCCTACACCCCCTCACCCTAAATCCAATCCACCCTCTTTACCCTCTCTAGGGCACAACGCAAGGAATCCCCAGCGTCACAATTATAACAGCAAGGGAATGTGTGCATTGCCATCTGTCTCCAGGGGAAAAATACAGACACCCACCCCCGCCCCCTAAAAGCCATGCCAAATGACACCCCCCCTCCTCGAAATGCACATTCTTCCAAATATCTGATGTGATGCGCATTTGGAAACCAAGCGGTGCGCACCCGGGCATCGAACGCCCGGTTGTCACAATGTATCATTTGACATCAAACAGAAGACGCGCGTTCCAATCGCATCATCGTGCATGATGTCAAGACTTTGATTGATAAACATCATGCATTCATTCATTCATTCATTCATTCATGCACACAATCATTCAAGCGCACTTACTTCCCGAGCTCCTCATAAAGCTGATATTCATCCGTGAATCTGGTGCAGATGGTCAGAGCCATTGTGATGGAGATCCGGAGATGCGGGGATGATGCGGAGAAGCGCAGACGGTCTCCTCTCCTTAAAACACCGCAGGGAGAGCAAACGAGCGGATTTCGGACAGCCCGGTTGGGTTTGGGATCTCTGGACGGGAGATGCGCCGATCGATGGCAGCTGATCAGATCAGGAACGCAGGGGTCGATCGCCGGCGGGAGGAGAGCGCGCGTTCACATCCGACGGTTCCATGGACTCATCATTACGCGCGTTGACGTGCCATCTCTCTTTTGGACGTGTTCACATACACTAGCTCGCCCCCTTCTCCCCTCCCCGTATAGCAGTGCCCCGCCTTCACACAGATAATGTATAGGGATTCATTTTTACACCTAATTCAGATTTTTAACATTATATATTATATTTAAAACACATCGTAGTGTGGGGTTTTAACCTTCAGGGACTGGGGTGGATTGGGGTTCAGGAATCTCACGTTTTAAATTAAACATTTAAAATGTCAAATTGATATCAGATGAAACATACAAAATATAAATAATATCAAATTAAACATACAAAATATAAAAAATATCAAATTAAACATACAAAATATAAAAAATATCAAATTTGACATACAAAATATAAAAAATATCAAATTAAACATACAAAATATAAATAATATCAAATTAAACATACAAAATATAAATAATATCAAATTTGACATACAAAATATAAAAAATATCAAATTTGACATACAAAATATAAAAAATATCAAATTAAACATACAAAATATAAATAATATCAAATTTGACATACAAAATATAAAAAATATCAAATTAAACATACAAAATATAAAAAATATCAGATGAAACATACAAAATATAAATAATATCAAATTAAACATACAAAATATAAAAAATATCAAATTAAACATACAAAATATAAATAATATCAAATTAAACATACAAGATATAAAAAATATCAAATTAAACATACAAAATATAAAAAATATCAAATTTGACATACAAAATATAAAAAATATCAAATTAAACATACAAAATATAAAAAATATCAAATTAAACATACAAAATATAAAAAATATCAAATTAAACATACAAGATATAAATAATATCAAATTAAACATACAAAATATAAATAATATCAAATTAAACATACAACATATAAAAAATATCAAATTAAACATACAAAATATAAATAATATCAAATTAAACATACAAAATATAAAAAATATCAAATTAAACATACAAAATATAAAAAATATCAAATTTGACATACAAAATATAAAAAATATCAAATTAAACATACAAAATATAAAAAATATCAGATGAAACATACAAAATATAAATAATATCAAATTAAACATACAAAATATAAAAAATATCAGATTAAACATACAAAATATAAATAATATCAAATTAAACATACCAAATATAAATAATATCAAATTAAACATACAAGATATAAAAAATATCAAATTAAACATACAAAATATAAAAAATATCAAATTAAACATACAAAATATAAATAATATCAAATTAAACATACAAAATATAAATAATATCAAATTAAACATACAAAATATTAAAAATATCAAATTAAACATACAAAATATAAATAATATCAAATTAAACATACAAGATATAAAAATATCAAATTAAACATACAAGATATAAAAAATATCAAATTAAACATACAAAATATAAATAATATCAAATTAAACATACAAATATAAATAATATCAAATAAAACAAACAAAATATAAAAAATATCAAATTAAAGATACAAAATATAAAAATATCAAATTTGACATACAAAATATAAAAAATATCAAATTAAACAAACAAAATATAAAAAATATCAAATTAAAGATACAAAATATAAAAATATCAAATTTGACATACAAAATATAAATAATATCAAATTAAACATACAAGATATAAATAATATCAAATTAAACATACAAGATATAAAAAATATCAAATTAAACATACAAAATATAAATAATATCAAATTAAACATACAAATATAAATAATATCAAATAAAACATACAAAATATAAAAAATATCAAATTAAAGATACAAAATATAAAAAATATTAGATGAAACATACAAAATATAAATAATATCAAATTAAACATACAAAATATAAAAAATATCAAATTTGACATACAAACTATAAAAAATATCAAATTCAACATACAAAATATAATAAATATCAGATGAAACATACAAAATATAAATAATATCAAATTAAACATACAAAATATAAAAAATATCAAATTAAACATACAAAATATAAAATATCAAATTTGACATACAAAATATAATAAATATCAAATTAAACATACAAAATATAAAAAATATCAGATGAAACATACAAAATATAAATAATATCATATTAAACATACAAAATATAAAAAATATCAAATTAAACATACAAAATATAAATAATAGCAAATTAAATATATAAAAATATCAAATTGAAATCAAATTAAACATAAAAAAATATAAATAATATCAAATTAAACTTATAAAAATATCAAATTGAAATCAAATTAAACATTCAAAAATATAAATAATATCAAATTAAACTTATAAAAATATCAAATTGAAATCAAATTAAACATTCAAAATATAAATAATTTCAAATTAAACAAATAAAAATATCCAATTGATATCCAATTAAACATACAAAATATAAAAATATCAAATTAAACATATAAAAATATCAAATTGAAATCAAATTAAACATACAAAATATAAAAAATATCAAATTAAACATACAAAATATAAAAATATCAAATTTGACATACAAAATATAAAAAATATCAAATTAAACATACAAAATATAAAAAATATCAGATGAAACATACAAAATATAAATAATATCAAATTAAACATACAAAATATAAAAAATATCAAATTAAACATACAAAATATAAATAATATCAAATTAAACATACAAAATATAAATAATATCAAATTAAACATACAAGATATAAAAAATATCAAATTAAAGATACAAAATATAAAAAATATCAAATTAAACATACAAAATATAAATAATATCAAATTAAACATACAAAATATAAAAAATATCAAATTAAACATACAAAATATAAATAATATCAAATTAAACATACAAAATATAAAAAATATCAAATTAAACATACAAGATATAAAAAATATCAAATTAAACATACAAAATATAAAAAATATCAAATTAAACATACAAAATATAAATAATATCAAATTAAACATACAAAATATAAATAATATCAAATTAAACATACAAGATATAAAAAATATCAAATTAAACATACAAAATATAAATAATATCAAATTAAACATACAAAATATAAAAAATATCAAATTTGACGTACAAAATATAAAAAATATCAAATTAAACATACAAAATATAAAAAATATCAGATGAAACATACAAAATATAAATAATATCAAATTAAACATACAAAATATAAAATATCAAATTTGACATACAAAATATAATAAATATCAAATTAAACATACAAAATATAAAAAATATCAGATGAAACATACAAAATATAAATAATATCATATTAAACATACAAAATATAAAAAATATCAAATTAAACATACAAAATATAAATAATAGCAAATTAAATATATAAAAATATCAAATTGAAATCAAATTAAACATAAAAAAATATAAATAATATCAAATTAAACTTATAAAAATATCAAATTGAAATCAAATTAAACATTCAAAAATATAAATAATATCAAATTAAACTTATAAAAATATCAAATTGAAATCAAATTAAACATTCAAAATATAAATAATTTCAAATTAAACAAATAAAAATATCCAATTGATATCCAATTAAACATACAAAATATAAAAATATCAAATTAAACATATAAAAATATCAAATTGAAATCAAATTAAACATACAAAATATAAAAAATATCAAATTAAACATACAAAATATAAAAAATATCAGATGAAACATACAAAATATAAATAATATCAAATTAAACATACAAAATATAAAAAATATCAAATGAAACATACAAAATATAAAATATCAAATTTGACATACAAAATATAATAAATATCAAATTAAACATACAAAATATAAAAAATATCAGATTAAACATACAAAATATAAAAAATATCAAATTAAACATACAAAATATAAATAATATCAAATTAAACATACAAAATATAAATAATATCAAATTAAACATACAAGATATAAAAAATATCAAATTAAACATACAAAATATAAATAATATCAAATTAAACATACAAAATATAAAAAATATCAAATTAAACATACAAAATATAAAAAATATCAAATTAAACATACAAAATATAAATAATATCAAATTAAACATACAAAATATTAAAAATATCAAATTAAACATACAAAATATAAATAATATCAAATTAAACATACAAGATATAAAAATATCAAATTAAACATACAAGATATAAAAAATATCAAATTAAACATACAAAATATAAATAATATCAAATTAAACATACAAATATTAATAATATCAAATAAAACAAACAAAATATAAAAAATATCAAATTAAAGATACAAAATATAAAAATATCAAATTTGACATACAAAATATAAAAAATATCAAATTAAACATACAAAATATAAAAAATATCAGATGAAACATACAAAATATAAATAATATCAAATTAAACATACAAAATATAAAAAATATCAAATTTGACATACAAAATATAAAAAATATCAAATTAAACATACAAAATATAAAAAATATCAGATGAAACATACAAAATATAAAAAATATCAAATTAAACATACAAAATATAAAAAATATCAAATTAAACATACAAAATATAAATAATATCAAATTAAATATATAAAAATATCAAATTGAAATCAAATTAAACATTCAAAAATATAAATAATATCAAATTAAACTTATAAAAATATCAAATTGAAATCAAATTAAACATACAAAATATAAATAATTTCAAATTAAATATATAAAAATATCAAATTGAAATCAAATTAAACATACAAAATATGAAAAATATCAAATTAAACAAATAAAAATATCCAATTGATATCCAATTAAACATACAAAATATAAAAATATCAAATTAAACATATGAAAATATCAAATTGAAATCAAATTAAACATTCAAAATATAAATAATTTCAAATTAAACATAATAAATATAAAAAATTTAAAATTAAACATACAAAATATAAAAAATATCAAATTAAACTTATTAAAATATCAAATTGATATCAAATTAAACATATAAAAATATCAAATTGAAATCAAACAAAACATACAAAATATAAATAATATCAAATTAATCATACAAAATATAAAAAATATCAAATTAAACTTATTAAAATATCAAATAGATATCAATTTAAGATATCAAATATCAAAAATATCAAATTAAACATATAAACATATCATAATGATATCAAATTAAACATATACAATATAAAAAATATCAAATTAAAAATTAAAAATTTATATCAAATTAAAGATAGAAAATATGAAAAACAGCATATTAAACATATAAAATGTAAAAAATATTAAATTAAACATGCAAAATATCATATTTAACATTTACAATATCAAATGGATATCAAATTGAACATATACAATATCAAAAATAACAAATTAAACATATTTAATATTTAAAAAAATGTCAAATTAAACATATAAAATGTCAAAAACATCAAATTAAACATACATAATATAAAAAAATATCAAATTAAACATACAAAATATCAAATTAAGCATATAAAATATCTAAAATATCTAACTTAACATATCAAATGCACATGGAGATTTTTTTTAATCTTTCCTGATAATAACGTTTCCAGGTTTACAGACAACAAAAACTATAATGCGAATGTTATCATAAAAACACTTGAAAACTTAATAATCTAATAATTTTGTTTTTTATTTTATTTATTTGATGCTACTCTTTTTCCATAAAGTAAAAACACAAACACAAAACAATACACAATGCATTGAGAATAAACATATTTAACATAACACGTTACAAAAATAAATGCAATGTATAGCACATATGTTAAGTGTATTGTCAGAAATGTTAATATCTAAACAATATTTAATTCAGACTTCTTATTGACCACCAGCTGAAGAAATAGCTAAACCATTCTATAGCATTCTATAGGGGTTATTGTATGGAAAATCTGCCTATATAACTTCACTGCGCATGTGCAGAGAGACTGCAAAACGTAATGACGCAAATTTCTTTGTAGTTCTGTATTTTCACCACATGAGTGCATCGTTGCAAAGTCCATCATTAATGTTCTTGAAAAGAGTTACTCTTCCCCTTCAAGACACTGCTTTGATCCCTTTTAACATAGTTTTAAGAAGTTTTATATTAGTAAGAAAATGTTTATTCTACCATGGATTGCATTCCAGTTTCTAATTCATCAGATATCCCGTTTACTTGCCCGGTTCAGAATAACCCTGGCAATCATAACTTCATTTAGCATCCTTTCATTGTTTTTTATTTGCATATCTCGTTTATTTTTCCAAGTCAGAATTCTGCATTTCATTCTTAAATTTTGTTTTATTTTCAAAAGCATCACTTCGCTCAGCAGGGTGGTATGGCCATAAGCGAAAGAGTCAGTGACCGGTGACTTTTTTTTAATTTGCCTACCTTGCCAAGCGCTGGCCTGCCACTACGTGACCCTTGCCCTTTAAGCCATTGCTTTGGATCCTTTTTTGCACTGTCTTACAAGTAGGCTTCATATAACCAAGAACAATTTTACTTATATCTGCGACTAATTTACAGAAGAAGTCATGGCCTAGTGGTTAGAAAGTTTGACTTCCAAAAGCAAAGCCAAAAAAATAAAGGCTTGTAGAACCTAGATTTCCCAGGCGGTATCACATCCAAGTACAACCAGGCCGGACCCTGGTCAGCTTCCGAGGTCAGACAAACCCAGGGTGGTACGGCCGTGAGCAAACATTCGGTGACCGGCAAGCTCTTTAAAAATTTGTCTAGCTAGCCAAGCCCTGGCCTGCTACTACGTGTCTAAAGTAGTGGTCTGAAATTTCTGTCATCGTTTACTCTCCTTCTTGTTGTTTCATACCTGGCCCAATCCAAGATTTTATAACATTGTTGTGCATTACCAACATACTTCAAAATATATGGTTTTTGTGTTCTGCAGAAGAAAGAAAGCCATACAGAGATTGTTAAGGACAAATAGGTTGAGGACTGTTTTGCAACCTCCGTTATCTTCAGTTTTATCATTTGCTAGATAAAAACATAATGTACATCTACATTTGCCTTACCACCTTTTTTTAAACAACGCACAGTAAAATCTTTCATGTCACAGTAGAAAGTACACAAAAAACCACAATATTTTCATTTTTGATGCATCAGCAATTTTATGCAGTTTCACTTCTTCATTTCACCAATTGTAATCGTGGACAAAAAAGGAGTTTTGTGATCAGGGCCATCACAAGGCAACGTTATAAGTCTTTTATTACCTATTAAAAATATAAAGTTCTGACCATATATACATTCATATCTAAACAATGAAAGACTGTCCAGTTCAGGAAAAGGTTATTACTGTGTACTGAACATCCGTCAGAAATATGTCTAAATCCCTTTTTCCGCATTGCATCATCCAGTTCTCATCGCTTTATTTTCACAAAGAGAAACACACCTGCTCTTACTGTAATGTAAGCTATTCATCTTTCGCTCACATTTGACAGTTGAGTTCAAGCTTTTCCAATTATACATAAGCTAATGTTTGATTTGGGACTCTCACCACTTCCCTCAGCATTTCCTATTTCCTCCTACACTTCAATAACAAAATATTTATTTCAAATCATACATTTAATTAAAGTTATTCTCACCAGATAGTACTCTATTTCTATCATTGGTTTTAGCAATAGAAATGTGCTAACAATAAATATTTCCTTATCATTTCAACGATTAGTTATAATGATAAGTAAATGTGACTCCGGTTGGATTTGGTCTGCATTGATTTATGAAAAGTATAAACCACAGACAACAATAAGACTGTCTGACACTAGTTTTTTTATCCAAGTATTTTGCAATTCTGTGCAAACTTTTTCACAAGAAAAATATTTGTGGTTTGGCATTGGCATACATTTTTCATGCTTTTCTTTTATCTTGTAACCAATACTACTGACAAATCCTAATGAACTTCAGAACTGGTGCTTTAGAAAATATTTAGTCAATTGTTACATCTTGGCTTCAATAAGTTCCGAAAAATTATTTTATCAAACAAAAGAGGCTACATGACAATACTTGACATGACATCATTAAATTTTCATAACAAGAGGGATTTATTTGATAAAGTATGATGATAAACACTTCTGGGTAAACTTTCCGTTTATTTCTGTTATAATTCCACATAAATACAACAAAACATGTTTTGGCCAGCTGTGGTTGTAATAAATAACATGATTGTTATTCTATCCTAATCCAGAAAGAAATTTGGGATGTGTGGCAATATATACAGACGTCACCTATAACATTCCTGAAAACCCAGATCAAGCCACTGTCTCTTTTTCATAACATGTTTAAACCAGGTGACACGTTCCAGTTCACAACTCTTGAGTTTATGACATCAGTAGAAACTTTCCCAGACCGGTTTATTGCACAATTCCTTCTGACTCACTTCCAGGACTGGGCTTTAAAAGAGCTGCAAACTTCCAAATGCTCATATCACTATCACATCCAAACACATCAGTGACAAAAATCAGACTTCAAGAATATTCTTCATCAAGATTAGTTTTGTTTTACGTTAAGTTTGATTCTTTGATATTTAATTAGTATATCCTTGCTATAGAAAATGAACTGCAAAATCTTCTACGTCTCCATCCTTGTGTTCCTGGCATTTCAGGCTATCAGTGAAGGTAAGTCCATTGATAAAAGATGCATTCTTTTGTTTGTATTTAAGTGATATATGATTTCAGCTAGCAACACAATTTTCATAAATTTGTTAATGCTTTTAAAATAAAGCAAGTAAATTACGAATCAAATTGTAAATAAGTCAGGAGTTGGTTTAATTGGACAATTTTTTTTCAGGAATGAGCCTTAAAGGCCTGGGAGTGGATCCACGCTGTCGCTGCATTGAAACTGAGAGTCGGCGCTTTATCAAACACATAGCAAAAGTGGAGCTCTTTCCCTCCAGCTCTCACTGCAAAGATGTAGAGATCATGTGAGTATTTGAATTCTTTGTTTGAGGACAGTGTTCAACTTAAAATGTAAAGTTGTCAAGTACTACAGAGAATCTCTAAGCATTATTGATTGATTTTTATTGCTAAAATGTCTATTGAAGTTAATAAGCAGATGCATAAAAGAAGAAATATTACAGTTTTGCTTATTTGATTTTCTTATTTGTTATACAGTGCCACCTTGAAAGGAACTGGGCAGGAAATCTGTTTGGATCCCACCGCTCCATGGGTTAAGAGAGTGGTTGACAAGATGAATGCTAAGTATGTATTAACAAACCCCCATGAAATGAATGTGATTTTGTGATGTGAGTTATTATAACAATTAATTCTGTTTTAAATTAAATTAATACTCTTTTCTGTCTCTGTTTAAAGGCAAAGCATCATGAACGTCTAAACCACCAGCGTGTTGCTGTTTTTCAAGAAATGTTATGCATGATCTGTTCTGATAAGTCTCAGGATTCAACACTATTCCAACCTTTCACTGAAAGCACCATTATAGATTTTTTTGACTTATTGAATGTGTTTGTGTATGCGTTTGTGTGTGTGAACACACTTGTATTTATTAATTAGTATTTATTTATTGAAAATGAAGGTTATTTATTATTTTGTAAAAATAATGTTTCAATATTTCGTAATGCCAGAAATTGTATATATTTTCTACTTACTCAAAGTCAGAATTTTTTCACTGATTTTCATGTTGTATGCATTATGTTTTATATGCATCTGATTGATGAATTGTGTAATAAATAATGTCAACAATCATAATTTGTTTATGTGTCATATTAAGATAAGTAACATTTTGAAACTCAACTTGGTTGTCTGGGTTCTCAGATCAAATGCACATGAGTTCAATGAGCACTTACAATGGTATCTGTAGTTCAACGCTAGACAACTGCTTTAGGTTTTTGCTTTACAGTTTTTTAAAAGTGCTCTTTAGTGCCCTTGTAATAAAGTAAACATCCTTTTAAACTAAATGTAAGGGCAACCAGCCCTGTTATTTCTCCCAGAACATTGCCCTGCATAGTTTAGTATGCAGCGCTCGAGATTACAATAAGTGTCTTCAAAACAAGACTGCACTTGCCACAGATCACGTGAGGACTCATGACCACATCTATAAACAACACCATTCTGTTGCACCCTTAGTCACTCCCCCATTATGTGCTATTGATCACATTAAACTTCATTGATATCACGATATGCAAAAACCTATGATGTTTAATAATCAGGTCAACTTATGATGAGGTTAGGGTGTTCAGTTATGCATGTGTTGAGAAAAGACAAATTTAAATTATGTATTTTTTTTTTATATACATACACAATAAGATTGTTAAAGAAAACGATTGTTCCCCATTGACCTGAAGTGGATATTTTGCGTCCATAGAATAGATGTCAATAAGAACCAGCTATTTTCTTTTTCCAACATTCTTCAAAATATTTTTTTGTTTGTTTGCCAGATATGGTCACACAGGATTAAAATGATCAGTTAAGGATGTCAAAATATTAGTTTTGTTTTCACTTTAAGAGGCATAACAATAATATAATAATATATATAATAATCATGTTTTTATTGTTCTGTCATAATTGTCATCATCTTTCTTTGCTTGTTTACACTTTACAATGACAAACAAAGTCAATCTATAAATGCCTTATTGTAGATAAAAACTAAAAAATCTACAATCTTTATCTGGAATGATGCTTACTAGAGAGAGGGTTTATTGAAAAATGTTGCATGTTTTTGCAATTTTAGGTGTGACTTCAGGTCACATTACCATTTCTCCCATTTTTATGTGTTAAAGTGGTCTTAACAACAATATCTTTTATATGTATTGTTTTGTGAATTTCAGTATATGTGGGAAACATCTGCATGTCAGTTGAACTCTATTCACTCTTTGGGTGCTCCGCAGAAAGACTCAAGCCTCAACATGCTTCTCTGTCTTCATATTATTATTTTTTGACCCAATTTCTTAATCCTTCCTCATCTCAACTTTCTACAAGCTGTTGCCCTTTTTTCTGTTTATTCAGCAAACTTCCATTGAAGGGAAACAGGTCTGGAATATGCTGGCCAGGCCTGAGAAACAAGGAAATACAGTAAATGTACACATTAAAACGTCAAGATTTGTAGTGTACAGTCACATCATTGCAACAAAACTGCACAAAGGGACATACAGCACACATACTGACACACATGCCTAACAGGATGTGGGCAGAAAGGCTCTTACATTTTACAGCGGTGAGCAAATCCACTCAACCTGCATGTTAGGCAAGCGTGTGGAGTTTTCTGCATCCATCAAATTCTGATAGAAACAAAGTGATTCAGCTTCTGTTTATATGACTGTGTCAATTAAATATGAAAGTTTTATCTTAAAATTCTCATGTAAACTTTGTGATGAGAAACTGTATAAATAAAACCTAGAAATAAGAAATAAAACCTTTTGCAATCAAATGATAAATTGAATACAATTCAATGGGCTTTGTTTTAAATCCCTTGTGCAAAGAACTCAGTTGCAACAAGTTTTGCAATCTGTTTCGGTAAAGAACAAAAGAAATTGGTTTGTGTGCATGTATATGTGTGTGCATACTGTATACAACCGTTTTCTTTAATGTGTGTGCTTGGCCGCACTTGTGGTTGTTGTACGCGCTTTAAGTTTGCAGGCAGACATCTGTAGAGTACAGTTTGTAAATGTTTTAAAGCGTTTCTGAACAGGCCGTGGTTTGGTTATTGCGCATCTATCGCTCGCTGTCATTAGCATTGACCTATTTAGATGATAAACATAAGTTAATATGGGAACAGGAAGTGGTCAAGAGCAAACAGGTGCTAGCGGTAAGTGTTTCCTCTTCATGGTCTAAACTGCAGCAAGAAGGAATTTGCAAGGTTGTACAAACACACGGTCTTTTAATGAGCATGTTGCTGAAGGTTTATATGTGGTCTCCATAATTCCACAGATGACAGCTGGTTTGAGCAAGTTTAAAAAGCATAGTTCTCCTTCTGAAAAAACACGGAAACAGGCATTTAAAATATAAAATAACAAAGCGGACGTTTTAGAGATGATGTACCACTAAATATAAACAGGAAGATCTGTTTTTCTCGATCATTTGCACGCAAGCCTCGTATTCTTTCTGAGAGAGGGAGCTGAACGAGGTGGCAATGAAATTAATTGATTTTTATAATGAGATTATTATAATTCATTTTAGTATGCAGGCAGCAAAAAATCGAATCAATAAGGTAAATTAATGTTGGTTAATAAGGGAAGCGATGGATGTGTCTTACAGGGTTGTTGAGAATGAAAAGGCACATTCAACTGAGCTAGAGGTTGGTTACTCCTGTAAAACAACAAGAAACGGAGGGTAGGAGCAGAGTAAATTCTAAATTAAATATATTTGTTATAAAAAGGATAACTTTCATCATTCACTCACCATCTTGACCAATCACACCTGCATGAGTTTCTTTAACCGTTTAACGCACAATAAGAAACAAAAAAAAAAAATTGGTAATGACTTTTTTTAATTTGTATATTACATTTCAATATAAGATTTCTTTACACCTCTGTGGTCAAAATCCTGCCTCAGACTGGCAACCATGAGAGCAAGAACGTCCACACGGCTTAAATTATTCAACATTAAAAACACAACATCAGAGATTAAGTAGGAAAGAGATTAAATACTCATTAGCTCCAAACTGGTTAAGAAAGTGTGTGCGCATCTTAATATTGTTTGACCAAAGTCTGACCTTGACTTTATCTGTTGCTTGGAGTATGGCAAACATGCACTGGGTGGTGATTAATGTGTAACTCCAGTAACATGATAGGCCACATTCCTGTAGCCCTGCTTTACACACAACACTAACTGAAAAGGGGTCTGAAACAAAGAAGAAAAGAAAATATAGATCCATCACTTATTGACAAGTTATTTCTGAAAAGGAATATTTCACCCAAAAATGAAAGATTTGTCACATTTTGCTCACATTCTTCGTTGTTCTAAACTCAAATGAACATGTTTTGTAACTAAGCCGTTTTGGCAGGCCGTTTTCAACAGTAGTCTTCCCGTTCTACTTAAGGAGTCAATAGTGACCCAAAATAAGTTGGATACAAACTAGCATGAAAATATTTTCATTAGTATTAAGCACAAGAAAAAAAGGATTGTAACAACTTGAGATACGGTGTTTCATTTGTATGTAGGGGAAAGTCCTGAAATAGGAAATTCTTATTTGCACACCCTCATGTCATTTCAAACTAAGAAATATCTAATGACAGTGGAGAACTAAAAGAATGTAACTGAAAAAAATCTAGTAAAATGTCCAGACAATCCATTGTAAATGGGGCACTGTAAAATATCGAGAAAATCCAGAAAACTTGAAGTGAATGCTAAAATCCTGGAGAAAGTTAACATCTTAGAACATGTGCACAACAGCTTGAGTCGTGGCTGTTTGTGACAGGTTTAAATCACTGAAGCCAAAATCCCGTAGATAGAAAGCATCTGCTGATGGAGCAATCGCTTCCTGAAGGAGAAAAAAAGAGCAGTGCTATACATAATTTATATATATTTATATATACATATATTTCGAGATATGTTCTGGTCACCTGGCTTAAACCAAAAGTACACACGAGAACAAAGAGAGCTGTGACTTCAAGGACGTCCACAAAAAAAATATGCATGTTTTTAATATTTAACAGTATGAGTTATGTCATTTTAATTGATAAAATGTATTTAATATAATGAAAAACATAAATTTTATGGATCCTTAAAGGAAATATCAACAAGTTCAAGTGGAATTTGTTTGTAAAAACTTTTGTGTTTTTAATATTTTATTTCCTGCAGTATGTTTATTGGCTTAAATTACTGCACAATCCTAAGTGTCACTCTTAATGTTAGTCACTCATTTGAAATCCAAATGCCCAAGTTTGGGCTGGTTTGGACAGGTCCACATTCTGCATCACGAAGGCAGAAGAAGGAAAAGCTGTTTTCTCACGCCGTAAGTCAACTTGTTTTTATTGGAACATGATTGACAGCTCTCAAGGGCTTCAAGCTCTTTTAATTATGAAGCCGCGATCAGATAAGATAATAAATAATACCTGCAGGTGAAAAGAAAAAGTGATCTATTTAAGGACAAACAACATGTTTTTATATTGTAAATTCCAACTATAGTATTTGTCAGGAAATTCCATAGTTTTGAGAGTGATAGATGACTACTGATTTTGCGTCAATTGATTTCTTCATGCCACGTACACTTGTGATTTCTGGTGACCAGTCAAAGTGATGTGATTTCCTACCTCTTTAGTCACATCCAGTTTGGCTTTGTCTGCCATCTGTTTTAAAGAGCAATACACTGCAAAGTCTTTTATTGACTAATTAACACATACCTATTAAAATATTTAAGAAAAGAAAAACTTTCAATTTTGCTTAGCAGTGTAACACATACCTGTGGACATCAGAAAATCAATGTGTGACACCGCCTGGGAAAAACCTAGCTAAAGTCTTTTTTTGTCCTACACAATATATTGAATATATACCATATATAAAATCCTTCCACAACATATATTCTGTAAAAAAATATAACATTGACATCATTAATATTTACTGGGTAAGAACAGGTCAATATTAAAGTCAAAGTGAAATTAATATGTAAAATCCAACTTTAACTCAATTTAATTTTCCATCTTTAGCCTGGTTTTTAAATGGTTATTAAAATGATGAAAAAACAAATTTTTGATTGTTTGATTGTGTAAGATGCATGTATCTGTATACTCTGGATATTTACCTATGATGTCATCTACTGATTTGTCCATTAATGGTGCAGAGACAAAGCTCGTCATTGAAGGTCCTCTGAAATCCCTTGAAGAATGACACTCACCGAAAATTCCAGATCAGAAGTGCTTTTTGACCATATGATGAAAAATGTTCCCCTTATTTTTTTAAAAGAAAGAAAAACTAGAATACGTCATTTTTTACAAACATGCTGTATATGGTTAAATCAAGAAATGAGCAAATGTAACAAAAATAATACTTGCTGGTCTGAGGGGGTTTTATCAACATTCAGCGTCTTCAATTAGTTTTGTATATGCTTGACATATGCATAGTTTGTCATTTTTATCACAATCCTTAAGGATTAAAAAAAATCTGTAAGTTTTGCATACATATTTTACAAAGTTAGAAACACAATTCTTTATAAGAAATGCAAAACATAAAAACAAACAAATTGCAATTGTAAAAAGTTTTTTTTGTAAATATGTGTGATACTTGGTTCTGTTTGCTCTCTTGTTGATTTTCATACAGCTGACTGTTTTAAATATTGACCCAAACAATGACCTGCGTGATTACTTTACCTGGAGACAATATGATTTTATATATTTAGGTCCCGGGACATGTATGGCCTGTTGTTTGCACAATTATTGCATATATAATATTTGTTTCTGTAACATTAAAGAAAGTTTTCTCTATGTTTATTGACAAAAAATGTTTAATGATGGTTCTGACATTCGATTGACACTTACTTTTTCATCCAGCTCTGAGAAAAAAACAGTCTGAAGATGTACCTGGGGCTTCTTTTTTTCTAGACATGACCACACCGATAACCTGGTAGACAAAACAACAGACAATCCAATAAGTACACAAAGTGATAAAGCTTTTTCTTGTTATTTCTTCATATTAACAATGTATGGTTAAATAGATGCAAACATGTGTTAAATTTATGTGACTGCAAACCTTTCTTCTAAATATCACAAAGGTCACAAAAGGAGGTCTGGTGGTTAGAGAGATTGACTTGTAAGCAGAAGGTTGCGGGTTCGAATCTCAGTGCCAGCAGACAACGACCCCTGTTTGCTCTGCAGTGATAGTTGGCAACTGCATAATACTTGTAAGTCGCTTTGGATAAAAACCGTCTGCCAAATGGATAGATGTAAATGTTCATATTTTCAAGAATATTTCCTAACTGGAACCCATTTACTTGGTTTAGTCCAAACAAGGTGAATAGATTACCTAATTGTATTTGTGCGAAAAAATCCATGTAGGTTTAAAATGACAAGATGGTGAATACATGACTAAGCCATTTTCATTTTAGGTAAACTATCACTTTAAGTACACATAACCTTATCAGCTCTTCCTACTTTCTATCTCATATTACGCTACCTGTCGTAATGCCAAATCAGGGTTAAAGGCATTATGTGGGATTTCCCCATCCCACACATCGCCTTAGTGCATAAAGTAATGATTCTGAATAATTGCCCAATTTCTTCATTATAGCAGTCATCATTTTTATCTCTTTTTATAAAAAAAAATAGCAAGACTGTTGGAGGCTAAGACTCTGTCATTCTCTGCTTCTCAGTGTCATGGGAAATATGTGACCAGAGTCCATCATTCACTTCAATTGAAAGAAAGTAATCTGTTTTTGCCTAAAGCTATAATACAATTCATAAGAAAAAAATTCCACTTCATCAGTTGCCTCAAAAGCATCTCTGACGTTAAATGTCTTCCATGTGCTGACCACACTTATACCAATTCCTCTGTGTGTGTCTATAGACAGATACGTGTTTTGCATGAAGCACAGGACACAAACTCTTCACACCTCTATCGTCTTTTAACATCATGGAGAAATGGGAGCACTGAGCTTGGGTTATCTCACAGAGATGTAGCCAGACCCAAACGTGGTCTCCGGTATTCTGCAGGCGACCAGCAATAGCCTCAGAAATCACTGAATTCACAGAAGCCTTTTCTACATGGTCTGGATGATCTTGCAGAGTTCAGAGACTGGGGTGTAAACAGCGATCTAAGATGTGGTGAACGTGAAGAACAGGATCAACCGTGATCCAAGCTTGAAGAATCATGACAGATGGACAGAGAAGAATGAGGTCTGTCCAGTATAGCAGGGTACACAAGTCTCCTTGAAAGTCAGCAGTGAGGGTGGGAGACACTGTGTCGGCAATCGGGTTAAATTTTGAGGGTCTGAGCGGCCTTTTTTCCTAACAGCTTTTGACCCAATGTCTGGGAGGAGAAAATAAAGCATGTTAAACAAAGATGTGTGGGTCTATAAAGTGAAAAAACATATCACAGTGTAACAATCATGTTCAATTTGAAACGTATATCCACAATTACACCGCCTAAAGAAAGGTACTAACAATGTAACATTTACATTTAGTCATTTAGCTGACGCTTTTATCCAAAGCGACTTACAAATGAGTTGTACAAAAGAAGCATTTAGAACAAGAGGAAACAAAGCAATCATAAATAAAACAATGCCAGTCTTAGTATAAAAACACAACATTTGTGCCAAGTGCCGAGTTTTTATTGGACAGAAAGAGCGAGGATGTCAAAGAGGTTTATTTTTGGGGTTAGGTGCAAGTGGAAAGATGGGGTTTAAGTCAGTTTTTGAAGAAGCCATCCAAATAAAGATCTTTCGGTGGAATTTCTAGGGAAGAAGGGACTGAAATATAAGGAGGAAATGGCCTTGTGAGAAATATTCCCTTTTATTGTTTTACAAACCACTTAACACTATAATCTAATAGTCGTCTAATGTCTCGACCCATAAACTACATACAATATTACAATGGAAAATCCTAGGAGCCACTTCTCATTTTCAGAAGAGGAAAAGTTTCAACCCATGATAAGACTTACATTTCACAATGTTGTAACAGTTGTGTATATACAGGTTTAACTGAAGAATTTACTTGATAACAGCGGCCTCTAGCGGCACTTTTACTAAATGTTTTAAAATTTAAAAAAAATTTGCTCTTTATTAAAAAAACTATTTAAAAATAATAATTCCATTATATTAATAACTTAAAAAATTGTGTATTACAAAAAAAACTAATTTATGAAATAACAACGCTTGGGTCAGGTGTCATGATGGTAAGTCTACATGTCACGTGATCCAAGGTGACGCGTCATCGCTTTTTCATAAATACGAATTTTATTTGAGTTATAAAAATTCTCGGCATATTCCAACAAATTTGCAGATGGAGTTTGCATCCACCCATGCTAAATTTAAACGATGGTGTTAAATTAAAAAACAACATTAATTCTCATTTAAAGGTTCGCATTGATCGAAATGGAGCAGACTCAAAATATGTACAATATGTAAAATAATAGCGAGATGTTTTTAAACTCGCCATTCTTTCGTCCGTTTACCGTGACGTAGTTTTACCGCTCAAAAGCAACTGCGCATGATTTAACTTCACGCAGCTCTGCGCAGACGTGACGGTGCGTGACATCACAGAACCGCGATGATTCACATCTTGCGCTGCTTAAGCGTGAACAGCTTCATCAGAAAAACGAGCAGTGCTTCAAACTGTTCTTTGAAACATCTTAACAGCAGATAAAAAATGATTATATTTTATATAAGAAAGGTTTGGAATAGACATACGTGTTGTTGCAAGGCATGATATTTTATTATATTTACATTTCATTTATAGATTAAAAGTTGTGTGATATGGGCAAAGAAAAAATGCTTCTGTCAGACCATCAACTGTAGAATTATGCAGTTTTCGGTTGTTCATGAACACAAGTGTACCATTAAGCTTACTATTTCGAATTTTCTGGTATGTTTTGTTTCTATTTCTTTGAAAATAAAATAACTTATTAAATTAAAATGTGCATTAATGTCTACAAACACTAGGGGGAGCAATGCAACAACATTTTATAAAATGTTGGATCCTTCTCTTTACTCTTCTCTCCTTCTAATCAGTTAAAATGTCTATTCGTCCACATCGTATCCTAAAATTCAACTCATCGTTTGTGTTTTTTCCCATTTTAGATCCCGTTCCCAACAACGTCTATTTCCCATCAGTTGACACATGGATCCCATGTTCCGACGATACATTCACCTGCTCTGCATCCCTCATTCCTTTGCCTCCATCTATCCGATCTCCTCATCTCCTCTCCAGACTCATTCCTCTTGTCACCTGCAGTGGGAGGGGCCACCGGAGGTAGCTGAGCTGTAATTGGCCGAGCAGGGAGGAGGCTTCTATGACATTGTGATGCTGTGCAGATGCTCGGCAGCAGCGGTACTCGAGAAAGACAGGCTAGCGGCATCCTCTCTCTCCCTCTTTCTCTCCCTCCCCCCTCTATTTCATCTCTCTCTTTTTTCTCTCTCTACTTTCCCCTCACACACAGGCACACACACACACACACACACGTTCTCCGTCACACTGCAGCAGAAGGGAGAGGACACACAGTCAAGCCGTAGGGTAGAATCAGGCCCCTCTTGCTCCTCATCCTTCCTGTGAAAGACAACCTGTCTCCTCATCTACCCTTTGCTCTCCTTCAAGGACTACCGCACCCAGGGAATATCAGCCGTCTCGAAAAGGACTGCAGCACTACGGATCTACGGATCACTCGCATACACCTACATCGGAGGGCCTTCCTCTCTTTTTCCTCTGCATTTCTCGTTGCCAGGCAGTGTTGGCTGAGCATCAGGACGTGAAGAAGCGTGCTGGAGCACGTGTCCATTTATGCGCGCGTGCATGATATGGTCCTTCTCTCTGAGTGACTGAACACGCGCCAACGCCGGAGACTGTGGTTTTACACACGAGCTGTCATTTCTCTCTTCCCTTTCCCCAGCCATCCTTCGGATCCTCAGTGCTCTTCCTCCTGAGTAAGGCGGACAGTATCCCAGGATGCCGTGTGGCAGGCCACTCTGCTAGGCCGCAGAAGCATGGGCAAAGCACCGGGGGGGTGGGACAGCACGGATTGGACGGCTCTGCTCCAGACGGGCGCGCTTACGCACTCCGCTGCTTCAGATGGGTGAGGACGGCGAGAGCCCCAAAATCAATCACAGCTTCCTCCGAGACTATGTCACAGAAGGTATGTGCACACAATCACACCCGTGGTCATTTACATTGGGGACAACGAATCTGCCTGTATACACAGACTGAAATAAATTGATCTTTTTCACCTTCCAGAAGGCTTGAATGTAACCTTGGTCTCAACAGCTGTATAGTAGTCTTGTAATTCAGCTGACTCATCAGACTTTGGTCCCCTGCTCCCACCACACACCTGTTATTGGGTTACATCATGCATTATTAAATAAAAGACACATGAAGTGACTAATTGTGTGTATGATATAGTTTATGAATCGTTTTAATATGTAAATGCTTCTTGCAGTCTATTTTAAATGGAGTTTTTAATTTATAGCAAGTCTGCATGTATTTAAAAATCTCTTTTTTTTCACATCATTTGCAGGTTCCTGTCGTGATAGTGTCCATACATCATCAGGAATAATGCATGTCTTTTGAAAGCTTACTGTAATCACATTACATTGTTTTATCTAAAGCAGGCCTGGCTATTTTTATTAGGTGTCGTCATTGTCCTGGCACAAGAGTTTGTTTTTCTTCAAGTTTTAGGGCGTCCATTGTGTAATTGTTATTTCCATTTAAAGCTCTTGACTTAAAGTGTTTGCATAGACATTTGTGCGATTTTTGCTGTGCTAGAACATACCCGTGCAACACTGTTAATTTGGGTAATTTGTAGCGTAAAATACTTTTTGACTGAGATTTTTATCCAAGGCTGTTTCACAGTGTTATAAATATTTTGCTCCAGGTTTAGCTGTTTTTCTACACCCACCATGTGTAAAAAAAAAGGGAAATAATTGTGTTGTTCATGGCACCAACTTATGGTATATTACAGAGAGTAATACATCATGAACTCCATAAATAAATAAAGATTTTAGAGGTAAAATGTCTGTGTATTAAGAAATACAGTTCACAAATTTAAAGTCTATTATAATTATAATATGTTTATGAATTGTTAATTTTATAATACAAAAGAATCTATAAATTTATTATTTTAGTTTTATTTATTTATTTATTAACCTCCTTTTTATTAAGGATTAAACTAAACTAATTAATCTCTCTCTCTCTCTCTCTCTGTCTCTCTCTCTCTCTCTCTCTCTCTCTCTCTCTCTCTCTCTCTCTCTCTCTCTCTCTCTCTCTCTCTCTCTCTCTCTCTCTCTCTCTCTCTCTCTTTCTCTCTCTCTGCCTGTCTTTCTAGCTGATGTCATTTCTACAGTGGAGTTTAACCAGACGGGGGATCTACTGGCTACGGGGGATAAGGGGGGGAGAGTGGTCATCTTTCAGAGAGAAACAGAGGTAGGTCAGAGTGCGAAGTGCACTGGAACATTGATTTAAGGGATTAATGCATTGTTTTAATATGCAGAAAGGATGAAATAAGGGATGAATTCAATTGTGAACAGTTTGTCTTTGTGGGAGCGGGTTGAGGGTCATAATGATTCAGAAAAATGCTGAACTGCTAAAATATTGCAATATGCTTTGTTTTCTAGATCTACAACACAGAATACTGAATATGTATTAGATTTTAATTACCATTACCCAAAGAGCTCTATGACTGAATTCAAATGAATCAACTTAAATCATTGACTTTCACATTGTGCCACCTGGTTTACAGATCAACTATCATTTATCTGGATTGTGAAATAAACTATTTTCTCTTAATGACAGGACAGCTTGTTATTTTAATACGTCTTATACAGCAATAAAGATATGAAAACAAAAACAGTCTCTAAAACAGGAAAAATATAAGATGTCTAAATTAGCCATATTGTATATATGTACATTATGTATTGATATAAAAGTAATTTTATTTGCGTATGTTGTATAATTAAGCATTTGGGTCTTCTTTCATAATACAGTCCAAAAGCGAATCTGAGGAGCTGGGTGAATCGGGCGAGTATAACGTCTACAGTACGTTTCAGAGTCACGAACCCGACTTCGACTATCTGAAGAGTTTGGAAATTGAAGAGAAGATTAATAAGATCCGATGGCTTCCACAGCAAAATGCTGCCCATTTTCTCCTCTCAACCAATGGTAAGGTCTGCCACCCCATCCAAATTTAACCTCATTGATAATTTATAACTTAACTTAATTTATTATAAGAAAATAAACAGATGATACAGGTTTTTATTATAATGCTATAAATATCAAATGCTAACATGAACAAGTGGGTTTGAATTTTTGTGTAATGGAAACTCCCATATTCTTTTAATGCAATGTTGATGCAATATTAATACGGTTGAAAATAGATATTTTTCTTCGGAAAGTCTGATTATAGAATTGAATCATTCTTTGTTGCTGTCATTTAATAACTCCAACAGATAAAACGATAAAGCTATGGAAGGTGAGCGAGAGGGACAAGAGGCCAGAGGGGTACAATCTGAAGGATGAAGAAGGACGAATAAAGGACATCTCCACCGTGACCTCCTTAAGGGTATTTTTTTACATCTAGGACATTGTGTAAAACAAATAATTGGTTGATCAATACAGTCCGGGATGTGCTACCAGTTTGCATTTGTGTTAGTCACTGACTTATTAATAAAAGTATGTCAGTCCATGTCCTAAAATGATGATACTGTAATCCTTTTCCTTCAAGGTGCCAGTCCTAAAGCCCACTGATTTGATGGTTGAAGTGCGGCCCAGGAGAGTCTTTGCCAATGGCCACACCTACCATGTCAACTCTATATCAGTCAACAGCGATGGCGAGACGTATCTGTCAGCTGATGATCTCAGGATCAATATGTGGCATCTAGACATCACGGACAGAAGCTTCAGTATCCTTAGCTCTTGATTGGCATGTTTGTATACACGTGAACTTCATATAAAAAAGATAAGATTAAGATTTTGAAACATTGTGTATTTCCTGAACACAGTTGTTGTTTCTAGAATGAAGATGCAGGGGTTTTGTGTTCTCAGTTGAGCAGGCTCTGACCTAGAAAAATATCCACTGAAAGATTTAAATAATTCAACAAGGAAACACTCCTTAAAAAACACACTATAGTAACCTTCAGGAGGAGTAGCAGTTGTGTGTGCATGCATGAAGTGCATTGTGAAAATGAATGTGTGTGTGAACAGAATAATAATTAACGCTATGGCTTTATACCTTTGAGAGAGCCAATGATACATACTTAATAAGCTACCATTGTCTGACTGAATGTGCTTGCAGTTTTAAACCCTTTGATCTCTGTTGCAACATGAGCACAGGGATTAAACACTCTTTAAACATTCAATAGTGTTAAACCATTATATTTGGATATTTGACTTTCAATAAGTATTTTTATTTCTTTCCTTTGGGATGTTTAGTCAAAAGGTCTGGTGGAGATCTATCAACCTCACCCTTTTATTTAAACTCCATAGGTGTTAACTCTCAAGTTGATCAAAACCTGTGTAGGACTCCTCCGTGAACCATAACAAGATATTTTGAAGAATGTCTCAGTGGGTTAGTTTCCACCAGTCGATGGTGTCCAATGTTCCTCCTAATACACTCTTATTTACATTGTTATATTGTATATCTTTCTTTTCCTTACTATGATTTCTTTATTATGTTGGGTGAAAAATTATGTGTAACTGTCATTAAATATTTGAATACTTTGCTTAAACTGGATTGTAAATCAAAAGGTTTCCTTGACCAGTTCGCTTTTCAGACATTGTGGACATTAAGCCAGCCAATATGGAGGACCTGACGGAGGTAATAACAGCAGCAGAGTTCCACCCGCATCACTGCCATCTGTTTGTGTACAGCAGTAGTAAGGGCACGCTGCGCCTCTGTGACATGAGAGACTCCGCACTATGTGACAAACACTCTAAAAGTAAGCATGCACCTTATAAAACTAGGCTGTAGTTGTCTGTGATGTATTCTTTTTAATGTCTTAATCGTGAAACTGTCAATAGAAAGGACACTTCACCCAAAAATTTTAATGCTGTCATCGTATACTCACACTCTTCCAGTTTGAAACCTGTTTGACTATCTTTCTTCTGCAGAACACAGAAGAAGATATTTTTAGGAAATTTGGTAACCAAACTACACCAATGGCCATTCACTTCTATTATATGGTCACAAAACCAGTGCAAGTAAATAGCCGCCAGTTCCCAACATTCTTCATAATATTATCTTTTGTGTTCTATGGATTTCATATAGGTTACAAATGACAAGGTGGAAAGTAAATGAGAACTTGGATGAACCATCACTTTTATGCTGTGTGATGAAATAGTAATAAACAAGTATACATATTTTTTTAAATGTCGGCTATTATCTTATGGATAGGGATAGTACTGTAGACTCAAAATTAAATTTGTAAATGAGTGTTGTATGTTGTTTTTGACCTATATAACTGAAAATTGGGAACTTATTCACTTTGATAAGCATAAGTTTATAAAACTCTTACAAACTTTTCGAACATCTCAAATTTAATTCAAATAACTATCATGAAATTGTGTGTTTTTAAAAAAACAACAACTCTTAACTCACCATAAACCCACTGCAAGTCTTTTTGACAGCGGGAAGCAGATGAGTTGAAAACAATTTCTGAAGAACAGCTGCGTTAGATGCTGGAGAAATTAGCACTCTAGCACTTGTAACAAGATTTACAAGTATAGCTACATTAAGACATCGGCATTTTGAAGGCGTTTTATTGCCATCATTAACTGTGAAACCATTGAAACGGTTCCCAGCAGAGCAGGATAGACACAAAATGCCTTCTGATTGAAAGCTACAGTGTACAGTACAATTTATTGTAGGGCTGACCAAAAGCATTTCATCCAAACAATAGTGCTTAAATGTTAAAGGCTTCCCCTTCTTATTGTTTCAAGTAAACTTGGATTCAGTTTAAAATGTTTCTTTTCCCTGTTTCTGGAAGTCTTTGAGGAGCCAGAAGACCCAGGCAATCGTTCTTTCTTCTCTGAGATCATCTCATCGGTCTCTGACGTTAAGTTTAGCCACAGTGGACGTTACTTGCTTACTAGAGACTACTTGACTGTAAAGGTTTGGGATCTCAACATGGAGAAGGGCCCAGTGGAGACCTACCAGGTAGGAATTTTTTTATGCTTTTTTCAACAATTTGGTTTTGTAATTTTTAAACTCCACTCTGCTTGGTTTATTTAAGTTTTACGATCAGAAAAAGCCCAAACAACAAATACAGATCTGTACTGCATCGGCTATGATGGCAAGCTGATTGCAAAGGAACAAAAGTAAAATGAATCATTATATACTTATTCTTGCAAATTATAGCAGTTCAGACCATTTTGCTTATGGGAATCTATTACGGTCAATCTCACAAAACCACTGAAATATTATGGCAGTAAAGATTCTATTTTTAATGCAGTAACACAAAATAGTATCATGATGAACATACTTGTGTTCTCTACATTTCAATATTTTTGTGAATTTGTTTTATATTTTAAATATAGGAATTGTTTATGTATTTTATTTCTTTTTTGCTGAAATTCGTATTACTGTAATGCTTAAAAATTTGTGTGAGTGCATTATTTGTTGAAATTTAAACATAAAACTTTCTAGAAAAAAACTATTGGATGCTATGCTTTGTTCTTAAAAGTCGAAAAATGACTTAAAAGATAACAGAGTATTTGTGTATAATAAATGCAAAGAAATTGTACAAATTTAATTTAATTTGTCAGATTTTATCCTCCGTAACATTTTAAAGATTTATTTACACACACAAAGATATTTACATGAAGTGTGATTTTGTGTGAAGTAATTTACCATTAACATTAAAATGAAAACATTTGCTTGTTTTTTGTAAAAAAAAATTCAAATGGTTATGCTCATGGGAATTTTTAAAGCCCTTTTTATCCGATTTAATTTGTGCGAAATAAAACAACTAAACTCTGAAGTCGAACAAAAATATACAATGAGAAAGAAGAAAAACCAAAAAAAATGATGGCAAGAATGTTACATGATTTTCTAATAAACCGTAATTTTTTCTTAACAATTCTCTAAGCTCCGTTTTTGCCAATCATGGTTCATGAATTCGCTGCTAGATGTTTTGTTTGCCCGTTTAAGGTTTTCCTTTACGCTTCTTAAATTTACTTTCGCCTTTCTATAACAGATCTCACCTGTGGGCAGGACTAACTCTCATTGGCCAGAGAGTTTTTAATCAACAGCTCCATGTCCAGGAATTCAATATTAAAGACAGTGCAAAGGATTTTAGAGAGCGATCTATATGCTGTTATCTTTATTATTTTGTTTTAATATTTATATTGTTTAAATTTTTTTTTTGTTAGTGTATAAGCAAAGTTATTGTTATATAACTATTCTGGTAGCAGCTTTATAATTTTAGGCAAGTAATGAGCAAAAGCCCTTGTTCATTTCCTGTTTTTAAGCGAAATCATATTCCCTCTGCATTGAAACAATGGAAAATAAAGGACTGAGGACAATGATATTGCCTTCTGTTTAGGTTCACGAGTATCTAAGGAGTAAACTGTGCTCTCTGTATGAAAACGACTGCATTTTTGACAAGTTCGAGTGTGTCTGGAACAGCACAGACAGGTAGGCTTTTTCATATTATATTTAATCTAATATGTTCAGTATACTTACTTTGTTTCCCACTCACACTTTTTTATTCTTCTTTTCTGATTTCTTTCTCTTGACCTTTTTTCTTTTATTCTTTATGTTCTTCCATTTCTGTTTATTTAAATCTATTATGATTTTCTTTTGTTCCACCCTTAACGTTGACACACCTATTCTGTTTATTAAACATAACCCCTCATGCTTTGCTGGCCCATCATATCCCCTCCAAGTGTAATCATGACAGGAGCGTATAACAGTTTTTTCCGGATGTTTGATCGCGAGACGGGTCGTGGCGTGACCCTCGAGGCGTGGCGTGAGAGCAGCAAACCGCGAGCTGTACTGCGGACTCGCCGTGTTTACACCGGGGGGCGGCGGCGGCGTGGTGATGTGGGTGTGGACAGTCTGGACTTCACTAAAAAGATTCTGCACATGGCCTGGCACCCGGAGGAAAACATCATTGCCATAGCAGCCACTAACAACCTCTATATATTTCAGGACAGAGTTAATGCTGAAAACCAGTGACCAGGGACATATAAAGGGTTACTAGAGGGCCACAAACACCTACATATGCATTCACATCCTGACTCACATATTTATGCACTCGATTTTATCATCAATTACACAACACTCCAACATTGACCGTCTGGTGATGGACTTCATTGCCAGACTCTTAAAATAAACAGATTTACTCTGCAGTAAATCTGCACATTTGGAGAAGCATTTATGTTTAACGAATGACTTTATTTAACAACTTTCTGGTTATTTATACCGCTAAGAATGTGTCCATCCTGTCAGCCAATCCTTTGACCCCTTTGATAAGTGTTGGATTGCGTCGTCAGCCAATCCCGGGACTGTGATTGACAGCGTACAGAGATAAGGGGTGGCGCCGTTGGGTGAAGGACCAGAAATTAGACCGCTCCAGTTCTCCTGGCAAGGTTGCCATGGATACAGGTTACTCAGTTGTCATGGTAACAAGAGTGCTCAGAGCAGTCTTCCTATCACGTGCTTCCCGAAAACCCGTCCCACAATGCATCTGCTACACAAGCTCATTTTTTCTTCATGTTGAAACGAATTGACCGTTTGCAGAGATGTGGATGATGCATATTAGACCGAATCACTATATTCCATCCTTGCAGGAGCGTTTACATTCCTGTGCTTGTTACACATACGAGATGATTAATCAGAATACTGTCTTTACTGGGTTACATCTTACTATGGTTTACAATTACACCTGTGTGGTACGAAATTGACCAATGCCAAAATCAGGACCTTTTACAAACATGTCAACTGCATACTTATATTTTTCAAGAAGAGCTGTATATACTAACTAAAGTGTACTAGGGTCAAACTCCCAAATTTATACACTGTACCTGAAAATCGGGCACTTTTAACTACCACTGTAAATTTACTACTTTTGTAGTGAAAAAACGTTCTCCAAATATCTTTCCCTACGTTCGATCAAACAAAGAAATGTATATAGGTTTAGAACTGCTAGAGAGTGTAGATTGTATGACTGATTTTCCGTTTTCTGGATAAACCATCCCTTTAATTAAATGTTAAAAAGACACAACTATACTTACTACAGTCATATATAAATATATAATATATATTATAAAATACATAATTTAGTATAGTAAAGTGATAGTTCACCCCAAAGTTCTGGCATGCACCCATTCACTTCATTGAACAGACACAAAACCAAGATAAGTAAATGGTGCCGTTGCTGTTAGGGTTTAATTGTAAAATTTATATACAACATTGCTCTTACAAAAAATTTACTGGCTGAATGTTTGTCGTTATTCCTTTCACAGGCATATTTGACTTCCAAAATTCATTCAGTCTGAGACCAATTTTCCAAATGTTATACAGATACAATTATGAAATGCGTAGCAATTGGCTGAGGACACCCATCGTTCAATGGTTAATATTTGAAATCACACAGGTGTAAGTTTAACTCCATATTAACTGTTTAAAAAACCTAGTGATTAGAGTTTTAAAGGTGCCATTCACCTTATGGGTGACTGTTTGTTTGGTGTTGGTGTGTTGGGTGTCAGTTTAGTATACGACACAAAGGTCAGTGATTGTTTTTATTCTACGGAAAAGGCTTGAATGAATGTATTTGTCAAACCCATGCTTTTAATTAGTCATTTTGAAAGTATTACTAAGGTAATTGGGGTGCTCTCCTATCGACAAGCTTGCTTGTCCTTTTTCTGTCTCTTTCGCGTGTTTTCGGTCCCAATTTTGTAATGCTCTTCTCTCCACACATGCTGAGGCTGTGACTCTTGCAATCAGTCTCAGAATTTTCATTTGAATTTTTTTTTGTGCACACAGAAATTAACATTCTGTCATCATTTACTCACCCTTGGGTCATTTCAGCCTTGTATGAATTACTTTTTTCTGTGGAACACAAACGGAGATTGGCCTTGGACATTATTTACTTTTATTTTATATAAAGCAGCTTAAATAACTCCTTCAAGTCTGATATGACATGAGCGTGAGTAAATTTCCTTTTTTTGTTTTGAAAACCACAGTCCTGACAGTGGACTTTGTTTTTTAGTCTGAGGCTTTTTTTAACTCGGTTGTTCTCTCGCTGTGTTTCTTACCAAATAACATTGCACCGTGACATCCTGTTACCATGGCGATAGGCCTTCTGCCATTATGCATTCTCTCATGTTCTCCAGACATGAAGCGAAACACTCACAAGGCGACCAGGGAATAATGGCCTGAGTTTTTCAAGGTCCACACTCTTTCAAGACACACTTTGGTTGTGTTTTCCAAGACCACTCCATCTCTTAGACACACAGGGGCCTATTCTTGCAATTATACACACGGAAAAGCATGTTTATCATTATCCAGTGTTACTTATATGTATATCTATGATGCCTAAACAAATTCTATTGACACTTAATGGAAAAATAAAAGAGGCAAATGGAGGAATGTGATTAAATTAATATCTCTGGATATTATTTATCATTCATAAATAAATGTCTCTCTCGCTTCCTCTCATACACACACCCTATGATTGAATATATCATTATGTTGAGTAGTAACTTTGAACCTCTTTAATGTCCACTGCAACTCACTTGGAAGGCAATTTCTTATCCAAAGTGATCTTTCAAAAAAATGTAAACAGTTCTCACACGCACTTGACAAAAATTTTTACATCACAATCCACAGTAAAGTTTCACATTGTTTTGACAACTACATTCAGATGATAACTGTCATTAAAAATGAAACGATAAACTTAACAAATGGGGATAATTCACCCAAAAATGGGGGTTCTGGTTCCACTTAGTTGTATGAACACATAAACAATACAATTCAATGGGTACCCCGTTGGTCAGATACCAAGACGGTTAAAAATATCTTCTTTTGTTTTTTGCAGAAGAAGGTAAGTCAAAAGTTGGAAATGACAAGGGTGTGAGCAAATGATGACAGAATTCTTTATTTTTGAGTGAGCTATACCTTTATAAAAATGTTTGGGTCTGTCTTATGTTTAGTCACTATCTTTCGAGTCCCATGGATTTTCATTTGGATTGCGAATATATTTCAAAATTGTTGAAAATTTGAAAAAAATTAAAAAATGGGCAAAACCCCATTCTGTATATACCATCAAAACATCAATGACACCAACCCTTATTAAAATGCTTAATCAAAATAAGCTTTCTAAAACGTTGTGCTTATTTGTGGAACGAGCAAAGCTAAAACCTTAACGTTTAAAAAAATTAAGGGATACCTGTAATGTAACAATCATAAAATGTTTAACATACCATTTATGTGAAAGTACTGCAATTTATGCAATGACAAAGGATGATTAATATTGTACATATACATTAAATATTTATCTGTTGAGTTTTATTTAAATTTAGTAAATTTTTGGATGTATTTTCCAACCAATTTTGGAAACCCATATCATGCATAGTTCCCATTCTCATATTTATATAAAATATATATATATACACTGAATCTTCAGTGAAAGTTCAAACACTGTTCTTAAAAAAACCCTTTCTTCCTGTTATTATTAGAAAATACAAAAAGTGTAATGATTCAGGTTTATTATAAACACATTGATATCCATATTGCTTCACATTTCATTGTGTTCTGCCTCAGACATTGATTCTAGCATAAAGGAACGGAGCAAAGAAAAAGTCAAATGCAAATTTGATGGCTTTAAGCATTGTTTTTCTCCAGTTACGCTCAATCTTGACCTGTCGTCCTTCAGGCATCAGTGATGAGCTGCAGTCCAGACAGTGTATCGCTTTGAGCTCAAAGGCGGGTAGCTTTCCACCCAACTTTCCTTCAATCTTTGTGCTGAATTCCACCAGACTGCCAGGGTCGAGATTCAGGATCACCTGTTTAAACTCATGACTTGCTATCAGGATGATGTCACCAGCAGGATCGTCTAGTTCCGAGACCCCGTCCACTGGCATCCCTACGGTCACCTCAAAACGGTAACTGTCAAACCGTTTCACATGGCATTGATGTTTAGCAAAGGCTTTTATCCTACAGAGCTCCTCTTCCTCCTGCTGAAGAAACAAGACAGTGGTGTTGAAAGGCACCACGACTCCATCCGTTACATTCACAACCTGAGACGCATTGTTCCGTGTTTCGCACTTAGGGTAAACCTCACCGTAGAGACACCTCAGCCAGTCTCCTATGATCACAGGTACCATATTGATAACAGACTGGGCTCCGTTTTCTGTCTCTGCTACACGTACCCGACGAAATATTCCTTTCCAGGTTACCCTGTGACCATCTAGATGGCCGCAGAGGAGCTGCGTTTGGGCCATGCCACGTTCCTGCCAGGAACGCGGGCCGCACAGAGTACCGTACTGCTCCCAGGTGAGTGTGGAGTTATAGACCTTCAAACCTTCAGCATTGTAGATATAGACGCCACTGAGTAAAATCAAAGTAGTGATACACATGAGAATGAGTTTTACCGGGCCTCTTTGTGTGATGGAGCGAAACACATTGAGAATGGAAAGGCTGAATCGGGTCCAGAGTCTCAGGGTAACTGGCACAGCGCACACAGCCAGGGTTACCAGCATTTTGGTTAACTCCAGTTCCACAAACCATTTAACAAGCTGAATCAGAAGCATGGCTAACAGACCCAGAGCCAGGACGGGCAAGGCGAACAGAAAGAGGAAGTACCCCACACAAGTGCGGATAAGACCGATGGTTGTGGAGTTTTGGAGTAGGACAACAGAGAACTCGCACCACACGAAGCAGACCAGGTACGGCACCAGGAAACAGTATGTCCCTCTGAATCCTCTCATACGTGCCATGCTATGAAAAAATATGTTTAGTTAATCAAAATACATTCAAAAGTGGATATGCTTAAAAATGTTGGTTACAAAGGAACATTGTCCCCCATTGACTACCATTGAATGGACAGAAAGCAAAAATCACACAACATTACAGTGAATATAAGATGATATTCCTCACCTGAAGAACAAATACATCAGGTAGAAATACAGCACACAAGGTACACTGAGCTCCAGCACCACTGATTCTCCCAGAGGAATGGTTGTGAACGTACGCCCCAGCATCCTGGCTATCACCATCTCCTTGGGCAACCTGCTGGCTAAAATGCACAGAGATGATGCCACTTCAATGAACAATGCTCTACGTGCATATGCTGCAGCAGATGGGCTTAGGCTCATGTAACTCAGAACAGTAAAGAAGATGGCCACCGTGGAGAGCTCCGAGCATGGTATCCAACCTTTATCTGCTACCGGGAAAGTAAAGATCACAAAGAACACGGATATCATGAAATAGAGGTACTGCTCCAAGTTATTCCAGCCAAAGTTGTTCTCCGCTTGCTCCACATCTAGACTGGGTTCAAAGCTGGTAAGGAGGGAGGTGAAGGCACGGAGGTTCTCCCAGCCTTTGCTCCTCTGAAAGATTCTTAGCGTGCAGATGGCCATGGAGATAAATGATAGGTAGAAGATGAGAAGCGGGATGGCGAAGGCAAACAGATCGATGGTTAGGTTTGAGATGATGAAGAAGAAGATGAGAGCATTGACGTGTTGCGTTGGAATTATAGTGCTCAGCCACTGGACCCCAGCACGAGACGCCCAGTCGATTAAATGCTCTTTCATCTCAATGATGAAGTGGAGAGGATACTGCAAACCCTGCAAAAGATGTTTAGGTAGTAACCTCAAATTTGGATTCGTGTCTGTAATACAATTTTTTTAGATTTTTACCAAGAAGTGAGCTTTGATGTCCAGGGCTCTCTTCATCGCACCACTGCGTCTGGTTGCAAGAATCATGCTGCTGCTCCCCATTCCCCAGCTGGCCTTCCGATCACGCTTATGAGCCACTGTAGCCACTTCATTTCTTGCCTGAAAATATCAGTGAGATATTTTTTAACTCATTTTAATGTAATTTAAAACCTGTATATAACTCTTTTTTGAGGAACACAAAGGCTAGAAATAAAATATGTAATGTTTTTTCTTCCTACAATGAAAGTCAAAGGGGGAACAATGCATGTTGGTTACCATTATTCATCAAAATGCATAATTTTGTGTTGGGATGAGGAAAGAAACTTAGATAGGAATGATATAAGAGTAAAAATAGGTTTGGGGTGACCTATCTCTTTAAAACTTCATATTGATTCTCTATGTGGACCTGGATGTTGTTCTATAGGACCTCACCTTCTTAAGTGTGGCAACATCACTAGCACTTTTCTGTAATACTGTACTCTCCCTGTTTGCATCTACGCTCAAGGTCCTCAGAGACGGAGAGCATGCAATGTTTTCGGTGAACTTTTTGGTCATCTCTACAAAATCTTCCACATCCACATACTTTGAGCTGGCTGTAAAAGGAACAAAGAGGTACAATTGTGATGGGTAATGGGATTTGATTATTTTTCATGTTTTAAAAACTTGGAAATTAGGGATGTAAGCATATCCTCACTATTGTGGTATTGCAATATTAAAATCATCTTAATGTTAATATGGTAACATAACTGTATGACTCTATTCGACCGAACTTAAACCAACAGTTATGATTAGAGGATAAAGAAAAAAGGACAGGATATAGCATGGTTGAGTTGCAATGTTCAAAAATTGTTTGCTAAACACTTGTAAAGTTGTCAGTTGTTTCTTTGAAGTGAGATTTTGATATTGTTACATCAATATAAAAATTTTTCACATGGGATATGCACTTACATTCATTAGACACCATGGTCTCCAGAATTTTTCTCTGGGTTTGTATACTTTGAATGGCACCACATCCAGTAGATTCACCTTTTAGAATAAAGAATTAATGATCGAAGATAATCAGACACTACATCGCTTACATGTATGTCTAACTTATGAGAAGAAAATATCAGCCAATTACCTGGCACAGTACGGACTTGTCTGACATTCTCCAGCATCTCAGACATGGCTACTTTCTTCTTCCTGTCAGGATTAAGATTCCAGTACATCATCATGGCCGCCCGCCTCACTGCTTGTTCCAGCTTACTCTCAGAAGATAGACTCCTAACCTCCTGTGCATTTTCCTCTGTGATGCCTACCAGTGAAAAACAGAGAAATACAGTCCATTTGTTATATTATGAAATATTTCTTAACTTGCATTACAATTAAGAACAAGCTTGTAACATTTACATAAGCTACAATGTAATATCATGTTTTCATTATTCTTTAGTCCTTAAGTTTCATCTCACCCTTTTTCTGCATCCAGCACTTCTGCAGTAGTTTGGCAGCATCCCTACGACCTTGTTTAGCCGCTTTTACTAGCCATTCAACGGCAGCACGGTTATTTTGTTCTGGGTCCTTTTCTTCTGCCAGTTTGAGGTAATATTTTCCAAGCTAAAGCAAACACATATTTACATTAAAATACTCATTTTATGAAAGTTTGTGTACTTCAACATCAGGATTTTGTAAACCCACATTAAATTGTGTTGTCATTTACTCATGCTCTTGACATTTCCGGCTTTCTTTCTTCTGCAGAAAACAAAAGAAGATATTTTGAAGAATATTGGTAATAAACACCCATTCAATTGCATTGGTGTTAAGTACAAACTGTAGAAAAAAGTGTGTGCCACTGCAAAGTTTTTTCCCCAAAGTCTCTTTTGTGTTTTGCGTAAAAAAGAAAGCCATACAGGTTTGAAAAGACAAGAGTGTGAGTAAACAATGACACAACAATAACTTTTAATTTTTAGTGTATATTATAATCTCCAAAAGAAGATATTTTAAAGAACATAACTACGCAAACAAAGCCACTGAGACACTTCTTTCAGAATATACTCTTTCGTGTTCCAGATAAGACATTTTTTAACATTTAGGTTTTAACCACATGAGGGTGAGAAAGAAACAAAGGAATTTTTCATTTTGAGGGAACTATCCTTTCAAAACCACATCTGATTATGTAATTAAACAGTTGCTCTGTTTCGATAAACATAAGCATCTGGCTTAATATCAGACACTCCGACTAAGCCAAAACAAGTATCATATAACCATCTAATCTCAGTGTCTACTATCATTAAACTCTAATTTCAAACCATAGTGAAGGGTTTTAGAGTGCCTTTACCAACATCTTAAGAGATTAATGCAAAGAATTTTACTAATAGACAGTGCATGACTACAACATACTGTAATGATGCAAACGTGGGTGTGAATTGTGTTCTAATTGTGTGCCTATACAATAGATTAATCCATGATAAGATTATAGCAGTAGAGGCTGAAGATTTTGAAAACGGAAGTGCATTGCCTGAAAAATTTAGGTCTCATCTTTCTATGTATATATGAGTACGCTTACGTATGTCAGCTGGGTTGGTACACAGACACATTCAAAGCTCTGCCTATGTGAGTGTTTGTGTGAGTGTGTGTACATGCGGGCCAGTTGAGTTATATTAAGAGGGGGATCATCTTCCAGAAAGCTGAAAATAAATAAGCACCCGCCACCAGGCCAAAAGAATCCCCCTGTCACTACTTAGAGAGAGTTAGAAACATTAAGGAATTTTATTCTTCGTACGTTGAACACTAATGGTCGTTTACAAATGTGCAGACTTTAAAAAACAACCAAGTGAACTTTTTCGTTTTGAGGTTTTACTTTAATTATGTAAGATTGACTCCATTGCAGTGTTCTAACAAAATTGGTTGTGTTTTGCTGTTGTCCTTTTTTAGTCTTGGAGTCTTGGCGTCTTGGATTTGGTGTAAAGTTATACTGTATCAAGAGGTGTCAATGTCAAATGTGAGCTCCTAACATAGATATTTAGCATTAAAAATAATTTATTAAGATACCTTATTTGTTCGTTTTAAGGAATCAGTTTATATCAAGGGATGGATTTGAAATGATTTCGTGACTCACTCTGCTTTGTGCTTTGGGATCTCCAGTCTCAGCTTTCACCAGTAACTCTTCAAAGGGCAGATCCTCATAAGTATCATCTAAGTTGAAAAACATATCACAAGATGGGTATTTACTCAACATTACATGTTCTTTACTACTAGGTTGTTTACAATTCACTTGTTTTATGGCCCTGATCAATTCAACTTCTGAACTGCATTTGAATGAGATGAGACAAAATGCTGTTTTAAGATATCTCTGTAACAATCTCTGTTACCCAGCCCGTCAGAATGCCATACACAAAGAAAGCAAAAGTGTACTTACTGAGGCGCTTCATATGTATAAAGCACAAGAAAAGCAAAGAAATTGCTTGATTTTCAGAAATTAAGACTCAAAGACTGACTCTAGTGTTGACAAAGATGGTTCTGGCTATTCGTTTGTGACCAAAATAGATGTCTCATATAATTCACACATGCTGTTTGCTACTTTGGTGTACTGAATGATACAAATGGACAATTCCAGTCTTGGATGTGGATAGGTCAATAGATAGGATTTATTCCCCACACTGGTTATTACAGGGCTTAAAGGTATAGTTTGCCAAAAAATAAAAATTCATGAATTACTTAACTTCAGGTTGTTCCAAACCTAATTTCTTTGTTCTGTTGAAACAAAAAGATATTTAGAAAAATTGATGTAACTTGAGTTTTCTGGGGCATCACTGACTACCGTAGTAGAAAAATCCATAAGCTTACATTTTTCTAGATGTTTTTCTTTGTGTTCAACCAAACAAAGACATTTATACAGGTTTGGAACAACTTGCTGGAGAGTTAAATGACGACACAATTAGAATTTTTGGGTGGACTATCCCTTTAATGTTCTTTTAATGCATAATCAGCTTTCTGTAACTTTTTATGTCAGGAACTTATGTAGCTATTTAATGCTTTTGCTTATATAAAAAACATAACGAAACTGTAATCATTGTCTTTTAAAGCCTCCCAAGTCTTATTGGTTGATAACTTATTGGTTGAAGTCCAAGACTAGAATAAAGCATTTTTGGTATTCAATGTTTCATAACGTTCTAAATCATCGATAACTTCCAAACAAAGTAACTTATACAAACTAATACAGTATGAAAAGTGTTATTCACCACCCTCTTCAGCTTTGGCCTCCTCCTCAGCCTTTCTTATCTTCTCCTGCATCACCACCTTCTTAGCTGCAGCCAAAAAGCTTCTTTGACGGGGGAGCTTACCCGAGCCCACCTCAGGTGCATCCGAGAGAGCTGTAGACGTGGCAGGTTCAATAGAAACTTTGGGAGAAGATGTGTCATTAGAGGATAATGATGTTGTTGCTGTTGTTTGGGATGCTAGTGTATCAGTAAAGCCTGGTTTTGGAGATGATTCGGTCATAAATGGAGTTGGTTTAGAGATATGTGATGCAGGGGGAAATTTAACCAGTTTAGCGCTTTCAGATGGCGGTATTGAGGGGAAGTCTAAGGTTTCAATATTGGATTTTATTGTTGTATCCTGAGTTGAAGAGGGTCTCCCAGAGAGCTCAGTGCCTGGAATGGGTTTGGTTGAGGGAATAGGACGGATGGGATGTTTTGGGGTTCCATTGTTCTCTTGGGGTGATGGGGGTTCACCACTTACATCCATCTCACCTAAGATATCCAACATAACAGCTTTATTAATAGAATTTTCTTTCGCTTGTCTTCTTTTATGGCCACTTTCTTTTTAATATGTCCCCAGCAGCACACATAAATAAGACAGGCATCAATTTAAACACAATTTCATGTTTACATAGGTATATATGTCTTATTTGTCTAAGACATATTTACATGCATTGTAAATAAATAGATTTAAAGGTCTGTCCAAGGAACAACTTGCAAAGTGTTTAACAATTACCAAATGCATGAAAACAAATAAAAACGACTTACTTTAGGGAGAAGGTCTTCGAACATGGGTCACTTGGCTTGGCACAATACAAATAATTTCTTTAAAATGTTGTCGTTCCCCTGCACTCATGACCACCCAGTGAAACTCGAACCTAAAGAATCCACTGCTGAAACCCACCCAACCAGAAAACAAAGATTGGATTGGATAGTTGTAATGCCAGTTAAAAAAATCCTGAAATCTGATTGGATAAAAGCAGGTGCACAACATCTTTAAGGAAAGCATAAACCCACACATTGTATATGACTTGGTAGGAAACTTAAGAAAGCAAGAAAGTGACGCAAGACATGTTTCTCAAAAGCCAAAAAGTATATATAATTTTCTTTAATCATGATTGGATATCTATAGGATATATAGACATAGCCACTAGATGTCAACAAAGCCTGGACAAAAGATGCCACTGTTATGTATGATGCTGCATCATTTTTACTGACTTTATCATCAAACTTTATATGCATGTGTCATATGTGTTTTGCCCTGCATTGCAGAATAACACAAAGTCAAAAAATGATGTTTAACCAAAAACATCCCATTAAATTAAAGATGAGCCCTGTGACACCTCCACACATAAACTGCAGTGATGCGCACTGGAGGATGCTGAGTTGCACAACTCTTCTGCTGATGATTGACAGGACATGTTTTGTGTATTTCACAATGCATTGTTCTCTCTAATGTGACTATTTATTATTAGGAATAACGCAAACCATTGCATATCATCCCTCTCTTCCCTTCTGGAAAGTGTGCATCATCACAGCGTTCCCTGGTGACCCAAACTGCGCATCATCCCACATCTGACCTGGTTTCCAGCATCTCCTGGTTTCGATGTCGGACTACAGGAGACAGTGGAACCGGGAGGATGAGCTTCCCGTGTACCTGGCAAAGCCCATGCCCACCGGACCCACCCAGCGCCAGAAACACCATGGGATGTTCAGCTCCGTGGAGGGGGCATTCGACAGCAAAACTCTAGATTTTGATCAGTATGCGGTGGGCCGGAAAGGCAGCAGGACCCCGCGGAGCTCCAGCAGGGAGCGGATCGTGGATGGAGATTTTGGGGCCCATGAGAGTCCCGGCGGAGGTGGCATCGAACCCCCCGGCGAGGCGGCCGACGGGCATCCGGGTGGCGAAGCGGCAACCCATCAGACGGGAGGAGAACTGCATGGGGGATACAATGGGGAGGTATGATGTCATACTTGCATTATTTAGACATGCATTATTTATAATAGGGATTTTTTTCTATATGTATAATGACATCCAGACTTTCACATAAGGGGGGCGCTGCACAAAACACATCCCCATATAGGATCATACAGAATGCGCGCACACGCACCCAACCCTCGGGGAGGGGGGGGGCGCACGCTCATCCTCACGAGCGCTTGTTCGGTCTTGGTGGTACAGAAGAGGGACGGTGCGCATTTCTTCATATCTGTGATTGACCCCGGGTTGGTTTTAGGGAGATGTCTGGGACGGGCTATCAGGGGAAGAAAAACATCCCGCATTTGACGGTAGGGTGAGCCTGTTAAATACTCAATCCGAGGGCATTGGATTAAATTCTTAGCGACAAACCAGCTTACATTTGCATTGTGATACAGCTTCAAAACGTGAATGCAAAGCACTTATATCATAAAGGAAGGGTGGGAATAGATCATTGTTAATAGTTAGACCGTTTTTGGCCAGTGCCATTTGAGGCGCCAGGGTTCTAAAGGGCCCAGATCTTATGTTTTTCATTCCAATCTGCAGAATTTAAGGATGAATCCCTAATGTGTGCAGTTTTGTCTTCTGGTTGGGATTACAAGGGATTCTAATCCTGCCATGTGTGTTAGTAGTCTTGAACATAATCTGCTCTCCAGGAATGGAGGGATGTGTTTTGAAGTCAGGTTAATATGCTTTGGAAAAGGGAGCACAAGATGACAGCTGGATGATGCAAGGTTACCGTGGCAACCTAACATCCCTACATTACAGCTTCTTGGAATGGAGTACCCCAAGCTTGTGGAGAGTGCGATGCTGAACTGCAATTCCAGCACCCTTTTGATTTGTTTTTGTGTCTGGTATTGATTTGTGGTTGTGTTTTAGCATATTTGTCTCATGTTTTCTCTCTTTGTGGTGTTTTCTTTCTCAGAGTGAGCGGCTGCTGATTAAAGGTGGCAGGGTGGTTAATGATGACCAGTCGATCTATGCGGATGTCTATGTTGAAGATGGAGTTATAAAGTAAGACATGCGTGCTTTAAACTTTCCTGTTTGCCGTACGATGCATTTGTTTACTGGTAATTGCACGTCACTTGACAGATAAATAAAACATTATGGTAACACTTTACAATAAAGTGCTATTTTATAACATTTGTAAATGCATTAAATAGCCAACAATGAGTAATTTAGTATTTCACTATTTATTAATCAGTCTTAATGTAATTGGTGTTAGTTCATGGTGCATTTACTTATGTTAATACTTTTTACTTTAAGTATTTATTAGTAAATGCTTAAATTAACAAACTAACATTAATAATAACTGCATTGGTATTGTGTTTGGTAGTTAGTATAGCTAATGTATTAAGTAATTGTTGACATTTGTACCTTATTGTAAAGTGTTACCAACATATCTAGTGAGCTAAATTAATAAACTGATATTTGCGTTATGCTGGTTATCAGTTATTCACAAAAATATTTTAGAATATAAAAAATGGTCATCTTGGGCTCTTTTTAAATATCTGAACTACTTACTTGTACTCTTGTTCTGCATAACACACAAAAAGAATACATTTTGAAGAATGTTGGGAACCAATTAGTGGTGATACCCATTCACGTCTATTGGATGGACCTAAAACCAATGCATATAAATGAGTTACAAATTGTCTACATGAAACGTGTCCATGGAAAAAAAAATACATACCAAGTTGGAGATGTGATTTAACTACACTAAAACATATACCTTCAAAACTGTGCAATCATAGACTAACCCCATTCACTTCAATCATCTTAAAATCTTTAGTGCTAATAAGCATAGTGGGACAATTGTTGTTGTGCAGAATCAATTTTTGTTATTCTTGTGGTTTAATTGCATGAAATGTGTGGACAGTAAGTACGTAAGAGGCCTTTCTCAAGGGAACTTTAGTCATTTTTTTTGCCTGATTACACTGAGAATCGAACCAGCAACCTTCAGGTTACAAGTCCAACTCTTTAACCACCAGACGACAACTGTCCTCTTTTTATGTTTATGTTTCTTTTCACTGGCTCTGACAACATTTAACAAATCTTTTTTTTCAGACAGGTTGGGGAGAACCTGATTGTGCCTGGTGGTGTGAAGGTGATCGAGGCAAATGGGTGTAGGGTGATACCCGGTGGCATTGACGTGAACACCTGCCTGAATAAAGCTTACCTGGGCACCCCACCAATAGATGACTTCTTCCTGGGCACCAAAGCAGCCCTTGCTGGAGGCACCACCATGATCAGTGAGTTTGGATCAGCCATTGCAGTATCATTTTAAAGACATTCTGAGAACCTATTTTAACTGAATGGTTCCATGTTTCAGTTGACCATGTGAGTCCACAGCCAGGTGAAAGTCTGTTGGAGGCCTTTGAGAAGTGGCAGGAAGCGGCAGATAAGAAATCCTGCTGTGATTATTCACTACATGTGGATATTCCACAGTGGCATGAGGGTGTAAAGGAGGAGCTGGAACTGCTAGTACAGGACAAAGGTAAACACTTATGTATATACAATACAGTGTGATGTTTAGTGTGGCAGTTGATATGTAATGTTTTTGCAATCGTTGTAAATAATATATCAGACAAAAAATTTTCTTAACAGATGAAAGACCCCCGTGTTTCAGATTGCACATCTCAGTTTTTCATACGTGTGTTTTAAAATCTGTTGCCTTAACAATTAAATGTCATCTTTTGTGGGGGGCTTTTCCATGGCAGGAATTAACTCATTCCAAGTGAACATGGCTTATAAAGACTTATTCCAAATGACTGACTCTCAGGTTAGTTAATGTTCATAAATACCATAGCTCTACGATAGCTATACATATCTCTTTCCCATCTATTAGATTTATATAGTGTCTGACTTTTTTCTTTTCCAGTTGTATGAAGCTTTCTCATTCCTCAAAGATTTGGGAGCAATAGCACTGGTGCATGCAGAGAATGGAGACCTCATAGCACAGGTAACCACCGATGCACACATGATTTAGTTTTTGCATTGATAACCAAATAAATAATATAATATATAAATTATATATATATAAAATATTTTTTATTAAAGAACAAGAAAAATGTTGTGTGTAGGAGCAAAGCAAAATTCTGGGAATGGGCATAACTGGCCCAGAGGGACACCCACTGAGCCGCCCTGAGGAGGTGGGATCAATATCGATGAACTTCTTCAAGTTTGGATTAAACTGTTTAATTAGACCGATTCAGGCTGGTTAATTGTCCTGATTTGATTGGTTGTTTGTTTCACAGCTGGAGGCGGAGGCTGTTTTCCGCGCCATCACGCTTGGCAGCCGAGTCAACTGCCCTGTCTACATCACCAAAGTGATGAGCAAAAGCGCAGCTGATACTGTGTCCCAAGCGCGAAAAAAAGGTTATTGACACTATTGTGTTTAGATTCACCATTCTTTTAAAAATTCTTTTACAATTGACTTTTCACAGTATTTGTTTGATTTGCCCTTAGGCTCTGTTGTATTTGGTGAGCCAATCACGGCCAGCTTGGCAACAGACGGATCGCATTATTGGAGCAAAAACTGGGCGAAAGCAGCAGCTTATGTGACCTCTCCACCCCTCAGCCCTGACCAGACTACACCCGATCACCTTCACTATATGCTCGCCTGGTAATGTATGAATTTGATGCTTGAATTGTAGATTTCTGAATCTGAAATTCAAAGGCATCACTGTTTTCTAGACAATGTGATTTTTTCAAATCTGCTCTACTCATAACTCTCACTCCGTTCTGCTATGCTCAATATGCAGACACACCTTTTACTGGCCCCGTTTCTAAAAATAAAACATACTTTCATCCTCTGTTGCCATGGTTACAGAGCTTACTCATTCCCCCCTCCACCATACACAACTCGTAAACGTGCAGCGGGGCTGCTAGACTAGGGAAGGGATGTCACCATGTTGACATGAACTCGTAGAGGTAGCCACATATATATTTATATGCACAAACACCCTAAACACACATACACACCCTGACACAGATGCTGGGAGAGAAGTGGTGAGATGATTTTTTAGCATTCATTCGTGCATTAGAGAGAGAGCAAAGCATATTTTTTACATAAAACAATTGCATCAAGCAAAAAGAAACAGCATTGTTTTGGTTGATTGGGTAATTTTCATATTTACTTTCAAATAATAAAATAAGTAAGTCAAGGTAAAAAGTAACAATACAGTAGCATTACACAAATATTATTTGAACAATGTTGGTTACCAATAACCTTTGGAGTCTATTGACTTTTATTGAATAGACACAAACCAGTGCAATTTAATTGGACAATTGGTTTTCTTTGACCGACATTCTTCAAAACATAGTCTTTTGTGTTCTGCAGAAGAACTTCTTTTAGATTTGAATTGTCAAGGAGATCAGTAAATGTTTTCAAAATGTTGTCTTTATTTTATAGTGGGGACCTGCAGGTAGTGGGAAGTGGACATTGTGCTTACAGTACTTCTCAAAAGGCCATCGGGAAAGACAACTTTACACTTATACCTGAGGGAACTAATGGAGTGCAGGAGAGAATGGGATTTGTGTGGGACAAAACTGTGGTACGTACAGTAAATTTATGTTAGCTGTGGTACAGTACTTGCGATTTGGACCCATGATTATTTAATCGGTGTGTTCCTTATAGGCCATGGGGAAGATGGATGAAAACCAGTTTGTTGCAGTTACAAGCACAAACGCAGCCAAAATCTTCAACCTGTACCCTCGCAAAGGTCGGATAGCAGTGGGATCGGATGCTGACATTGTTATCTGGGACCCTGACAAGATCAAGACCATCACAGCAAAAGCACAGCTGTCGGTAAGAGACACTTGATTTTTTGCACATTTATTTCCTTGATTAGCTTTTTTTAAAGCTAATTGTTTCTGTCCGAATTTTGTTTTTTGTAGGCTCTGGAGTATAATATTTTCGAAGGAATGGAGTGTCGTGGCAGTCCTGTGTATGTGGTCAGTCAAGGCAGGGTCGTGTTTGAGGATGGAAAACTTCTGGCTTTGCAGGGAACTGGACGTTACATCTCCCGTAAAGCCTTTCCTGACTATGCCTACCAGCGCATTAAGATCCGTGACAAAGTATGAATATATAATGTGTTTTTAGCATGACTATATTTTTATCAATTTTGTTTAAAAAAAATATTCATTCAAAATCCTTTAAAAGATAAAACACGCATCATTCATTTTAGGAACTTGTTTTTTCAATTAATACAATGCCCAAATATGGAGTGCTTATTAAGAGGTTTAAATATGTTATTAATATTTTACAATTGTTTAAAAAAAATTACATATTATTTGCATTTTTAGCATAGTTTTAGGTTAATTTACAAAAAGTTTACTTCTGCATTTGAGTTTTTTAAACTGAACGTAATTTTTAACTGGCATTTGACAGGCCATGATCAAGCAGGGAGTGCCTCGTGGGATGTATGATGGTCCAGTATATGATGTCCCATTGACCCCCAAATACATAACCCCAGCACCCTCTGCAAAGACCTCGCCAACCTCACACCAACCTCCACCGGTCAGAAACTTGCATCAGTCTAACTTCAGCCTGTCAGGTAAGACTATGAAAACTCAAAATGAATTCCTTAAATGTTACAATTACTTTTCTTCGTACATTTCTGTAAATTCATGTTGACAAATTAATGTGCCCTATTGTGTGAAAATAACTAAGAGAGATTTATCTTTTTTGATTTTTAACATTATATATGAATACTAATAATATGGCTGTCAAAATTATCAAACAGGATTCATCACTTTTAGAATAGAAGTTTGTGTTCACGTGGCATATTAACTTCTTATTAACAAACACGTTCATACTGTAAAACATATATACTGCATTGATTTCGAAAATATTGAAGAAAATTTTTTTTTGAAGAAACCTTTAGATTTCTCTTATATGCATGTTGTGTATGTATTTATAAACAATAAATTATTTTGCAATACACAGGCATGCATTATGCAAACAAAACTTTTATTTTGGACAGGCTTTATTATTTATAATAAAAAATATTTGTTTTCTTCTTCACAACATAGCACATACACATGTATGGTATATTTCTTAACTTCCCATATACCCATTTTTACATTTTTCTCATGTATTTTGTTTTTAATATTCAGGGGCTCAAACTGATGACAATGTACCTCGTCGCTCTGGCCATCGCATTGTAGCACCCCCAGGTGGTCGGTCCAACATCACCAACCTGGGTTGAGTCCTCAATAGCTCCCAATTGACTTTGAGTGTGTGCATTTGTTCGTGTGTGTTAATGGATGTGTTAAAAAAAATCTGCAGCATTTTCCTCACACATGTCCAAAATGAATAGAAATAATACACATGCATGTCAAATTAAGATCCTTACTGTGATGCTGTACTTATCTGTGTAGTAAATGTCCCATCCACCGTGCAGATTATTGTGCACACTGTATTCTAACAAACTCACTGCTACAAACAAACAACTAGAGTTTAAAATATAGCTAGACAATCACCAAAACACACTTTATCCACAACAACTCAAATAGCGTTTGAACCGTGTTGAAATACAATATTTTTGGATTAGTGACTATGATCGACATTGATGTGATCCCAGTGTTTGTGAAATAGTGGTAATAATGTCCTAATGCAAAGGTCCTGTATTAAAGTTTCCTCATTTACGAAATGGTGCTTCTCCTCCTGGGCAAGTGGCAAAACTTTTAAGTGGTGATAGTGACGAGAAAACGTGCTACAGAATGCAGATCTGAGGTCAGTTTTAAACACAGTTTTTATTTTAGAAGACTTTAAAACTGATTCCCAAGCTGTCATGAAAAGCCCTTTTTCTCTTTTGTTCTCCGTGCACTGAAATGTTTTTAATTAAGTGTTGTCGGATGTTTTGTGGTTAAGAATGGTGATGGATTGCATGGTTTTACGTTTAGATGTTGGTGTTACTCACATCTGACTTAATCTTTATACGTTAATGAATTTTTTCAGCTTATCAAATCGAAGTTTGTGTTATATCAGTGTTTATTTGGAAAGTTCTAGGGAAAATAGCATGTTGAGTATTAGGTTCAGCTCTTCCTAGCTGTGTAGATTTTGCTTGTATGCAAAAACAAACCTTGAAACTGAGGAAAGTCCTATCGTTTGAAAACTGGGGAAAAATCATGTGTATGTTTATAAAGTCTGAAAACTAGAGGGTGCTTGTTATAAAGAGTTATTTTGGAGTTATTTAGAGGAAGCGTCGTTAAGGCTAGGACAGGCACTAACCTGGTTTTGACATTCCTTTAGTTCCACAAATGCAAAATCAGGCAAAAAGCACATCTTATATGCAATTACAAGCATTTTTATTTCTCTTCATTATCATGTGGAACGGCAAGTCACATGCATTTGAAAAAGCTGGTGAAGATGCTTTCATTTAACTGTGTATGCCTGTATTTTTATAATCTGTTTTGCCTAGCCACTGTGTAAGCAAAGTAATAATGTCCTGACATTGTTAGAGATCCTGATGTGACCAAAACAAGGCCATTTTAAGCCTGCCCCATCGTGATTTTGTATTGCCTTTGGTATTTATAGTGTTTACCAATGCCATTTCTGTAAAGGCTGATATTCACTAATGCACTCATGACTGTTGGTAATGAACTTAACTTGCTATGGTCAAATAAAGTCCATCATAAGATGTGGAAGCTGTTGTGTGTTTCATCTTCATTTCCTTTTAGGAAACCGACATTGCTGTAAAGATATTAAATGCAAACCACAATTGCTTCGGAAAGTTTTGGATTATCAAATGTTTTAAATTTACAATTTTTACAAATAAACGTAAAATGAATGTTCAGAAATGTAAACTCATTTTTAATGACAATTTTTTAATAATAACAGACTTAACATTTATTGGGGTGAGAATTATGACTTTTGCACAGTATTGCAATTAGCAGAAGGTTGTGGGTCATCTCACCCCTGTTTGCTCTGTGTGATGATTGGCTACTGTACTTTTAAGTCCCTTTAGAGAAAGTGCCTGCCAAGTGAATAAATGTATATTTATTTAAATATTTACAAACACACACAATTTAAAAAAAAATTATTTCACCTTTATGCCTTGGTAAAACACACACATGCATTGTTAAACTTAACAATTATGTATTATGTATTTATCACAAAGAAGAACATTATGTTGGCAAACATTTTAAAAAAGAAATTAAAATCATATAAAATAAAACTTCATCAAACTGAAATGAAAATTCTTTTTCACAGGGAATGTCTCAAACAGAAATGAACTAAAGAACACATGCAAAGCTAGAAACATGCTTCTCACATTAAATATCAATCGGCAGAATATGTGAAAATTAGTTATTGTTTGTATGAAAATATAAAAAAATTACATTCAAACAACTACATTTCATTCATAAACACATATAACATCAAATAATCTATAGAGGACAAAATAAAAGTAGAACCATCTTCTGAGTTACATCAATATGTTTGGTACACAACCAGGTTTAAATAAACCAGAACATATGACAAACACACCCTTCATATATTCTTTTATTAAAATTGTATAATTCTGATCAAATGCAAGCCACAGACCACTGTGTGAAAGCACTTTTTCCACCAGGTTCTAACCTGAACTCAGAACCAAAGCAGTCCATGAAGTGATGCTGAGAACAGAAGTGAACAGCACAGTGCAGGTGCCAACAGCACCAGGTGAGTGAATGGGCATAAGAGGGCGTTCTGCACCACTTAAAGTTGGGATCTCTTGAAACCAGTCTCAGTTCTCCAGGAAAGAATTCACACCGGACCATCCGGACCTCATGTAGGCTGGGTCAAACCGTCTTCTCGCAAACAGTAAAGAAACGAATAAATGGGCATTCAGGGCACGAGGTTCGAGACATGTCCAACAACTTCAGCACTTCTGGCTCACCTTCACCCGGACAGCCCACGGGTCGCATATTTCTGGCCGTTGCGCTCACTCTGTTAGTGTTATGGACTCTGTTGGGGAACCTGACCGTGTGCGCCGCGGTTCTGCGGTTCCGGAGCCTGCGTGGGAAGGTGACCAACATCTTCATCGTGTCTCTGGCCGTGTCGGACCTTCTCGTCGCCGTGCTGGTCATGCCGTGGAAAGCCGCCACGGAGGTGTCGGGCCACTGGCCGTTCGGTACCTTCTGCGAGTGCTGGGTCGCGTTCGACATCATGTGCTCCACGGCGTCCATCCTGAACCTGTGCGTAATAAGCGTGGACAGATACTGGGCCATCTCGGACCCGTTCGGGTACGAGAGGAGAATGAACCGCGGGGTCGCGCTGGTCATGGTGGGGGTGATGTGGGTCGTCTCCGTGACCATTTCGTTCGTGCCCGTCCAGCTGAACTGGCACCGCGCGGGCACGGGCGCGTCCGCCGGCAACGCGACCCACAAAGAAACGTGCGATTCGAGCCTGAGCCGAACCTATGCCGTGTCGTCGTCCGTGATCAGTTTCTACATCCCGGTGGCGGTGATGCTCGTGACGTACACGCGGATCTATCGCATCGCGCAGGTTCAGATCCGACAGATCGCCGCGCTGGAGCGCGCCGCGGGCCGCGCAACGGATTGCGCAATCGGGTGCCGGACGGGCGCGCGCGCCTGTGCCACTCACCAACGCGCGTTGCGAGAAAGCAAACTTTTCAAAACTTTGTCCGTCATCATGGGGGTGTTCGTGGGCTGCTGGTTCCCGTTTTTCGTGCTGAACTGCCTGGTTCCTTTCTGCCAGGAGTCGAACTGCGTCAGCGAGGAGACGTTTAATGTGTTCGTGTGGTTCGGCTGGTGCAACTCGTCTCTCAATCCCATCATTTATGCGTTCAATCGCGATTTCAGGGATGCTTTTCGACTTCTGTGCTGTCATTGTGTGTGCACCAAGGGCCAGGGGATCAGGAGCAGGGATCCGGTTTCCAGCATCAATCTGGGAAGTTCTGTCCAGGCGTCCATGGAGGTTGGCTATGCCAGTTTGGGCACTGGTGAAGCTGGCAGGGTGGCCATAGAAATGCACTGCCCATTGATCGAGATGCATGTGCTTGGAAACACTGATGATCAGCTTACTAAAGAAAGCACCTTGGAAGGACTTTAGGGTTAGGGACATACATTTTTGTATATGCTTGGTGTTTGCATGTAGGTCAAACGCACAGATCAGGTTAACTCAAGCACTATAGCCACAGAAAGAGGTCTGTGCTGTTGATAGATGTACCCGTTGCCAAAGAGATCATTTTCCATCAGGCATTAGTACACAGGGTTACTTCCTCTCTCATCAATAATTTGTTGGAAGGAATCTCCATTCGGAAAAGCATGTTACATGTTGGTGGGCAAGAGCACTGGGGGTTCGTTCGGCCTGGCATGGGAGAAAGTGCAAAGGTTTGATGGCACCGGTGCACCTTCGTTGGTGCGTTTGGTCGATGGTGGCAATCAGATTGCTCTTGGGTGATTGTTTACCCAAAAGTAAAGATTCCGTCACTATTTACTCGCCCTTGTCAGTCTAAACCTGACTTTGTTTTTGCAGAGTGGATCTGTTTTAGAAAGTTGGAAACTGAAGAGCGGTGGCATCCATTAACTTCTATTCTAAACGAACGAATCATTGACATTTTTCAAAATATCTTCTGCAGGATAAATAGCATACAGGTTTAAAACTGCACAAGTTTTATTTAAGGGGGAACCAAATATCTAAATATCTTAGGCCCCTATTCTTTTGATTCATTTTTAGATGCTTTATTGCATCTCTGAAGCCATCCAAACCAGGGGTTGACTTGTAAAGTTGTGCACTGCAATTTCTCCAGAGGCACGGGAGTTTTTTAAGGACACACCAAGCTCGAGTGCATCCACGATATGGCATCTTATGTAATTAATTCACAATGAGAGGTTTCAGTTGGCTTAAGGCGATGAATAAAACACGGGAAAGGCAAGACCTTACCTAATGACCAAGTACAAGAGATTTCTTTAATTTGTTGACTTGAAAGAATGAAACGTGTTTAATCACAGCATGACTCGATACATTGCAAATGTCACTCTGTGTAAAAATGTGTGTAAAAACCTTCTCGACAGATTTTTCGCTGAACGAGAAGGTGTTTAAAATTGATGGGCCCTGCAGCTAAAAATATTCGTCTTATGACTGTCCTTGATGTCTTAATTCATAAAGGAAACCTCATGGGACCTGCTTTCATTTTGAGATTCTATAGGGATGCTTGTCTTTTAAAGATACCAAAAAAAGAACAGCTGTAGTAGTTTAAAAAACAGATCCATGTATCGTCTGACCTGAAGTTTAATTTATTTGTTTTTGCAGTTGACAACTAGTGAATCCTTGCTTGGGTCTTGGGTCCATTTGCAGTGTCTCCAACAAGTATTTGGGTTGAAATCAGTGTGATATTACAACGTCAGATATAAAGAAAGCTACAATAAACCATTTCCAAGCAAATCATTACACAAAAAGCTGCGTATTCAATTTGAAATGGATAATACTTTAGATATTCTGTTCAAAACCCCTTTTGGTTTGATCACTTCAGTTGGTTAGTTGATAGTTCACCCAAAACTGAAAATTACAAACCTCATTTTGTTTTTCAGTAAAGCTGTATAAATGTCCTTGTTTGGTTGAACACAGAAAGATATTTGGATGCATGCTTGTAACCAAACAATTCTTGGAACCCAATGACTAGCATATAGGAAAAACAATTTATATTTAATTTGTTCAGCTAAACATATAATATAATTTGAAAAATGTTCTGTAGGACTTATGACTGCTGTCTAACTACTCTGGAAGTCTATAAAGCCAAATAAATGTTTGGTTATAAGCATTCTTCCAAATATCTTTCTCTATGTTAAATCAAACGAAATCTATACAACTACAGAATGATTATTTTTGGTTGAACCATTCCTTTACGATGTACTGTAGTTAATTTGCTAAGTGTGAACACTTATGGATTGTATTGTGTTGTCATCTGATAATTCAAACGAATAACTCAAAATTCAACTAATGTCTAAATACTTTGGGTGGCCATTGTTTGTGATTACTTCGTTGATCATTCCTTGTCTAAATAGTAATGCTATACTGCACGCATCTCACCGAGCTTCCTGTAACCGGTTAAAGAGGTTAACCTACACACACAGTGTCAGTGTTAGAAGATCAATTACAAAACACAAACAAAGCAGGCATCAACAAAGTGTATAGTAAAGTAACATTAAATAAATACATGAAAATGAAGAAATAGGTAAGGTTTATCATTAAAGGAATATACAACTGATAAAATAATAAAGATGCTTCTGTGATTGTTCACCCAAAATGGAAAATTCTACTATGAATATCTAATACTAAAGTTATTCTAAATTATAAATATCTTTGTTTTGATGAACACAGAGACATATATTTGAAAGAACACTTGTAACCAAAGAGGCCTTTAAGCCCATTGACTTCCTTTGTAGGATGAATAAAAATGGTAGTCAAAACTGTCACAGAACATTTTGTCCAACAATAAAAAATAATGTATTTTTCCTGCTATGGTAGTCAATAGGATACAATACAAAAATATTTAATCAAATTAATGACAAACAGATTTATAAGCACTCAAACGACTTGTTTTGGGGTATACTATATCTTTAAATTTAACAGGTGTCATATGCATTCTTAAACAATAATTTTGTTTCTAAAACTAAAGTGAAGAGATAAAGTGGAAATGGTTAAATATTTACAGATTTGCTAGATATAATTTGTGTGTGTTGTGGGAGTGTGCTGAATATTGAATGTGTTTCTTAAGTACACAAATAAAGAATGCCAAACATAACAATCATATCTGAAAACCTTCTGAATTTGTCACCATTTCTCGTTCTTTCAATTTGCACTGAACATTTTTTGTTTGTTGTTCACACACACACACACACACACACACACACACACACACACACACACACACACACACACACACACACACACACACACACACACACAGACAGACAGACAGACAGACAGACAGACAGACAGACAGACAGACAGACACACACACACACACACACACAGTCAGACAGACAGACAGACAGACAGACAGACACAGACAGACAGACAGACAGACAGACAGACAGACAGACACACACACACACACACACACACACACACACACACACACACACACACACACACACACACACACACACACACACACACAGACAGACAGAGACAGACAGACAGACAGACAGACAGAGACAGACAGACAGACAGACAGACAGACAGACAGACACACACACACACACACACACACAGACAGACAGACAGACAGACAGACAGACACAAACACACACACACACACACACACACACACACACACACACACACACACACACACACACACACACACACACACACACACACACACACACACACAGACAGACAGACAGACAGACAGACAGACAGACACACACACACACACACACACACACACTGCTGTTTAGAGACATCTAGTGTCAGTTGTGTTTATTGTGACCATCTGTCAAATTTGTGTTTTACATTACATCATAATTATACTGTATAATACATCTGGTAATAACATTTTATTTCTTTTCATTGACCTAATAAGACCAAAAACTAACATTTTGTTAAGATTGACATTTCCATAGAATTGCCTGAAAACAAGAAACATCTCAATAATTTACAACAGACAATAAGCCATGAATTACAAACTAAACCAGCTTTTGTTTATTTCATTACCCTATATTCTTCATTAATAAAATAAAAATAAAAATAAATGATTTGGCCTACATTCTGCACTTTCTTCTCAGGGGTTACAGGTATTTACGCTGAAAGCTATTTTAAAAATATAAAAATGCTGATAATTCCTGAAATTTCCGACAAACCTCATTCAATCATTCCCTCCATCTGAACTTTTATTATGTATTTACATCCCCAGCGAAGAGACTTTTATTTTGTACCTTTTCCACCGGAAGTGCTCACCCGGGTCTGCGAGAAACTGTGGGTAGTGTGTAGCGCGAGCTGTAACTGATGTTCACCGTTGGTTTTCTATTCACGTCCGTGTTTAAATGCGTCTCAAAGTGAAAGAATAATAAGAGTGGACCTGTGAGCGTGACGTGACAGTGTTTGGGGTTCTGGAGAGCACTTTATAGCCCACAGAAGAAGAAGATGTCTTCTGAAGAGGCGGATAAAACTGCCGCCGCTGACGCGAGTGCAGGGGACGAGGAGGAGGAATGGCTGTACGGGGGTCAGTGAGATCTGATCTCACAACTCTTTAACATTCAGTCAAGTTCTCTTATAAGTCAGGGGGGAGAGATTCATTTGGCAGGCCTACGGACTCTGATTGGTCCTCCTACACTTGTGGGTCCATACATTTGCATTTACATTCATTCATTTAGCAGACACCTTAACAACTTGTAAGTATTGTGCAATCATCAGGGCTGAGATGTCTTGCTTAAGGACTTAATGTTTGCTGGCAGTGGGATTCGAACCTGCAACCTTCTGCTTACAGTCCAACTGTCTAAGCATGACTGATTTGTAAGCTGAAGGTTGGGGGTTCGAATCCCACTGCCGGCAAACAATGACTGAAGTACCTTGAGACATCTCACCCCTGTTTCTGCGGTGATGATTGCTTTGGATAAAAGCGTCTGCCCAATGAATAATTGTAAATGTAAAAGTCCAACTCTGGAACCACAAGACCACGACGAATAAAACGTCGTGATGTATTTTTCTTTTCCTTTAGATTGACATGACGACGAGCTTCGCGGCTACTTACCTTTATTAAGGTGTTAAGGCCAAAAGGCAATCTTTGATGTTCATCTGACTTTCAGAAAGTTCCTAATAACGGAAAATCTCTCGTTCTCCAACGGGATCAAAATACAATCTGCATTTCTATTCCATGCTGTTTTAATTCAGTTTATTTCTTTTTTGCAGATGAAGGTGAAAGTAAGGAGAACGAAGAAGAGGAAGCAAAGCTGACAGCAGCCATTGGGTGAGAGATCATTTGCATCCGTGTCAATGCTCTTGCAATTGAGCATCATCTGTTTTGTATATGTGCTTTGGAGGAACATGTTTTATATCATTTTATATGTCATCGTTCACAAGAGTGAGGAGAACGATAAAGCACATTTTTTGTTGTCGTTGTTGTGCTCATCCATCCGTCCATGTGTCGTTTGCACAGTGGCAGCACACCCACTGCTCCTCCTGACAGTGAGGAGGTTACCGCCAACAGTGTCACCCCTCCGACCACCACTGGAAATGGAGTGGAAAGTCAGGTTTCCAGTCAGACCCCTGTAAGCATTCTTATTCAGGTTTTAATGACGTAAGCGTGTGTGATATTTAGAATATAATCATTAATTTTGTTGAGATGCCTGAAAACTAAGAACTTTTCAGATCGTCAAGACAGCAGTATTGGTTGAAAAGGTTGGAATTAAAGATTTTTTTTATCGTTCCTAGGAGGAAACACCTGGGGAGGATGAAGACAGTGAAAGTGACAGTGATGATGATGACGACGATGTACGAGTCACTATCGGTGATATCAAAACAGGAGCGCCACAGTACACGTAAGTGTGCCAGCATTTGACTACACAAAAACATGATTTGATTTGTTTTATTTGTTTAAGTGAATAATAAGGACCTGCGGGCACTGTTAAAATTAAGGAGTTAACTGAAATAAAACCGTAGCATAATCAGACACAAATCAAACCTTTGATAAACACAGACATTACTTTGGGCCAGGTGTGTCCGTATATATACAAAATAATTTCAGTATTTCTGAATGTTGCATCTATAGGAATGAATAGCGAAAATTACCATAACTTTTCCCCAATCTCAAAATTTAAACTGGTCAAAGCAAACAAAAGATTTTTTACACATTCACGTTAAAAAGGGAATACTAATGTTTAAACATGTATTTTACGATCAGTTCAAAATTTATATGTGATGGTCTTTTTAAATTTTATGCATTTGGGAGATATTTTTATTCAAAGTGCCTTAATGATTTATTTCCATATAGTCGATCAATATGGTCAAAAACCATAATTCCAGCTCACAATTTTTAACATATTTTGTGGTTTTATGTTGTTAATTGTGCAGGGCATATGCAGCTCCGGTGAATCTAAACATTAAAACAACTGGCAGAGCATATGGAGCAGGTACGTGAATCTGGATTTCTGCTAAACCGAACTTGTTATATTACATTACAACGCACAACAATGCAGGTCAACTACTGTGTACAAATTCAGTAGGCACGAAGGGGAAGGGTGTTGACCTCGAAGCTCCTGGCAGCATTAATGGAGTTCCAGTCCTGGAGGTGGACATGGAGACCTTTGAGGAGAAGCCATGGAGAAAGCCAGGTGTGTATTAGTCTGCAGTGTGTTGTCCCAAAAGTTTCCTTCCATTGTTAAGTTTGAAATTGCACTTCCAGGTGCGGACTTGTCTGACTATTTTAACTATGGTTTTAATGAGGAAACATGGAAGGCATACTGTGAAAAGCAGAAGAAGCTGCGGATGGGCCTGGACAATCTCACTATGGGATCAACCACCAGCAAGATCTCAGTAAGCACTATAAGCTGTTGCTATAGGTGGGAATTGTGTGGCGGTAACAATGCCATGGTCCTTGCTTTAAAACCCAGGCGCAGTTTAGAAAAAGTATAGTCTGAATGCTTTATAAGCTGCTTTTGACCAAAGTGATAACCAAACATTTCTTGTAACAAACTTTCTTTATTTTAGGTTCAGCAAGGTCGCACGGGTAACACTGAGAAGGAGATTACAATACAAGCTCATACATCTCAAGCAGACTTCTCTCCGTCCACAATGTATAAAACAGGACTCAATCAAGTTAGGTACATAACTTCAGTAACACATTGACTTAAATGCAGAAGAAGGTCATTAACATGAACCAAGAACACATTAAGTCATTGACCCTCAGACTGTTGAAATTCATTTGCGGTGTTTGTCCCGCATCTGTCATGTGAGAGAGGGGATCCGTAACTCATATTTGCCTGTCTCCCCTTACCCTTGCCCTCATAGGATGTCCCCTCCACGGTGGCAGGGGCCTGTCGGTCAAGAAATGCCCTATTATACGTAAGTGGATATGGATCTGGGTGTGGTTTGTCTCACTTGACATCTAAAATCAAGGGGTTTTATTCTTTGTCTTTTTATTGTGATAATAATTACACTTGAAAATGTTATAATGCACTAAGCCAAGATGAAAATCTTCTTCTTATTTAAGGGATAAACAATCTGGGCTGTTTAATCCTCCTTCATTATTGTATAGTCTTAGTCGTAGTTCTTTATTTTGTTGTTTTTGTGTGTATACCTTTTTATCAAGTTATGCATCATTTTCTGAGATAGAGGTGGGTGGTATAAATAAAATTATGAATATATCAAATTTTATGATGGTGGTGCAGAAAAACCTAAATTAGTATGCCCCAATGTCATTGGCAACTACAACCAATGAAATGTTCTTGAATTATATGTTTCTTCATCAGCCTCTGCCCACTGATATATACAATTTGTATTTTACGGAGTGTGCTCCGATATACCTGTACTGTAAAAACTATTATAGCTAAGTTTTTACCAGTTTACACTTTTACTTCTGTTATACAGCCCAGCTCTACTCTCAGGGGCATGTCTGCATCTGCAAATCTCAAAATGCACAAAAAATGCACAAACAGATTTGGTTAGCTGTTCTTGTATGTGTGTGAATATGTTGCAGGAAGACGAGCGGGACCATAGATGTGATCGGCGGTCAGACTGCCACCATTAGCAGAGTTGAAGGACGGCGTCGCCACAATCTAGAGGGAAATAACATCCAGGTGCACATCCACACACAGTGTCCTCAAAATCCATACTATAAATTCTAATACATAAATAGATTTCTGGGATGAAACGTGAAACATACCTTTTGTGCTTATAGGTGATCTCTGACCACTCAACCTCAGAGGCAGAGCCCGCCGTGGCCAAGATGCCGCCTCCTTTCTTTCCCCCTGGGCCTCTTCCACCAAACATGCCACCGCCTCCATTCCTCCCCCCTCCTGTCAGCCAGGCTCCTCCTCTAATTCCACCTCCACGTAAGGCTATTAATTACATTACAAATAGTTATGCAAGTCGAATTTTGTTTGTCAGCTGTAACTTGTGTTCTGTATTCATTCAAATTTCTTGTTATTTTGCAGGGATCCCTATCACAGTTCCTCCACCCAGTAAGTTTATTCTTTCTTCCATAGAAAATTTAAAGTTTTGTTTGTGATTTATTTGAGCTTTTTTGCAATCTTTTTTTTTAGATTTCCCCCCTCCCACAGGTGGACCTCCACCGTCACTTATTCCCACATTGGACAAGTATGTGTTTTTCCATCTTTTTCACATTTGTTTCAACATAACAAACGAGAATCTTTGCAAACCTCTATAGCCATGTTCTACTAGGAAACAAAAGCAAAACATATCAATAGTTCTTGGGAAGCCTTTAATGTGTCATAATACTGTATTTGTCAGCAAATATTATCATCAGTTTACAAATAACTGCATTGAATTTAGCAGTGGGCATCCGGGAGGATATGATGGACGTCCCGTCCCTCCCTTTCCTTTTCCTCCAGGTAAATATGAAACTTAACCTAATTTAAACATTGTTGAAGAATTTCTAGCAATTCAAAGAAACTGCACATTGGGATTTTTCCAGGTGGGTTTCCTCCACCAATGCAAGGAGCTGTTAATCCTTGGCCTGGTATGATGGACAACTCAAAACCATGGGACTACTATCCTAGACGAGAAAAAGAGAGGGAGAAAGAACGGGAGAGGGACAGGCCAAGGGAACGAGTACATGACAGAGATCACAGTCCCTCCTCTGTGGCTTATAACAGGTGATATGTCATACTACAATGTAAACTTTCATGGCTATAACTGTTTTGCCAAACCTTTGGTTGTTAATCACTAACTGTAATAAAGAAAATCTGTAAGATACCTTATCAAAAAATCATTCATTTCTTTAAAGAACCATTGTGGGTGCTTCAAGTGGGGAGCAATCATCATTAAAACCTACATTCAGGTCTGTAACGCCCACTTTTTGTGAACCAGTCTATTCCAGATGGAAACTGGGCTGCGAATTCCATTTCATACAAACTTATCAAAGTTTAGATCACTCTGGCCTAATTCTTTGGTTCCATTTATGTCCTACTTCTAAGTAGAGAGATTTTAAAACCAGCTACATAATATACAGATATAGTAATATAATAATAATACAGATATAGTAATATAATAATAATACAGATATAGAATGCACAGAATGTCTGTCTATCTACATATATACATACAAACAAATACATGAATACATACATACATATATACTATATATTAAATATGTCAGTAAATATAAATTCTTTTTTTAAACACTTAATATTTTGCAGTGATGAAGAGCGGTATCGTTACCGTGACTACGGAGACAGAGGGTACGAAAGGCATCGGGAACGAGCGAGCCGTGAAAAAGAGGAGCGTCATCGGGAAAGGCGACACAGAGAGAAAGAAGAGGGGAGACACAAGTCGTCACGGAGGTACTGTATGATCCCTCACAGTCAAATACACACACCTCTTGCATCCAGCATTGAAGTCTGTTTCAGTCCTTTTGTGTATGAAGCAAGGAAGTTCTGCAACATCAGCCACTGTGTAAATGTATTAGGAGAACTGAAATAATAGGCATTAGATCTGTGAAACAGCGTGTGTTTGTTTAAATGAATACATCATCCAGATCTTTTCTTTCTCATGTCCTCACAGCAGTAGCAGGAGGAGACATGACAGTGAAGAAGGCGACAGTCACCGGCGCCACAAGCACAAGAAGTCCAAGAGAAGCAAGGAGGGCAAGGAACCCAGCGAGGAGCGTTCCGGTGATCAGGAGAACCAGGAGGCCATGGAGTAACTCTACCTCCTCTCTGTCAGAGCTCTTGATTGTCAACCAAATCATGCTACATGAAACTAGAATCCAGTTGACCTTCCTTTTGTTACTTAATGTTCATGTTCTGTTGTTTTCCAGTCCAGCTGTACCATGTAGATGTTGATTTGTTGGATTAAAAAAAGGCATTTTGGTAAAAATTTGTTTCTGTCATAAGTTTTTAAATGTTTAATACAAACTTCTTTACTAAACCCTTATTATCGTATGAGCATCACTCTGTTTTCTACCAAATAATCGAAATAATCTGACATTGTGGATATGATAATCATGAAAACGGCACTTTCCTGATGCCTTTCATACCCTCTGTCTCCGTAGTCTTGGCCTGGTGGTTCGAGTCTTGGACTCATGATCTGAAGGTTGCTGGTTCGAGACTCGTAACCAGCGGGAATACCATGACTTAGGTGAGTCCCTTGACCAAGAGGCGCGCGCGCGCGTGCGTGTTCACTTACTGTGTGTGTGTGTGTGTGTGTGTGTGTGTGTGTGTTCACTTACTGTGTGTGTGCACTAGGATGGGTTAAATGCACAGCACAAATTCCAAGTATGGAACACAATACTTGGCCACATGTCACTTCACTGCAGTGTGTGTCATGACCTTCACATAACAGATATTAAAATAATGTTGACCTTGCATGACCTAGTGTGACTTCTAAGATTGTTACTATCGGCATATTAAAAAAAGTTGGCACAGCATTTTTTCATGATTAAGTTCGAAGTAAAAAAAGTAAAAACTTTAAAAATCCCTCCAAAAATTTAACTGCATTCTATCAAGAAAATCAATACATTTAATTAAAAATAAAGTCATTAGAATTAACATTTAACAAATCAAAGTAATGCACGTTTTAATAAATATTTATGGATGTTTCAAACAATATTACATACATGATCTTTAAACTTCAATCATAAAAAAAATAAATACATTCTTAATATAAATCTCGCACAAACTCGTAATCTCGCGATAACCAACCGCCCGCGAGATTTCCACCGGATGTTGATGTTTTGCTCAGACGTCTCAATGATCGTCTCTCAGCGCGGCCGCACCATCAACGTCATCGCCAACATTTGCGTGACGTTTGCGAAACGCGTCATTTCTCGGCGCTTCTCTCGGGAAGCATAAAGGCCGAGGCGGGAGGACATGATGGAGGACTTTGATGAGATTTATGAGGAGGAGGAAGAGGAAGATGAGGACAGGGCCGCGGAGGAGCAGCTGCTCAAGTATTCTCCGGACCCGGTGATCGTGCGCGGATCCGGGCACGTCACTGTGTAAGACACCGGTGGCTTCTGGGCTTAATTTATATGGATCATAAATCAACACAATTACTCTTAATTAACACAAAATGGGTGATATGGACCCTATCAATAAAGGCTAACATTGTTTACATTTCTAGTTAAACACAATCATTACTTTAGTTTTAGTTATTTATACATAATTATTTAATTAGTACTAATTAAATTAAACCTGGTCCCATGATGTTAGAATTCTATTTAAAAATAACAATTCTGTCATCATTTGCTCAGCCATTTACATTTCAGACCTGTATGAGAAAGGAGATATTTTGAAGAATGTTGGTGTTGTCTTGTTAACAGGTGTGCGTACAGAAGTAATCACACGCCACTGCTTTTCCATGATCAATCTTCTTCAAAATATCTACATTGTGTCAGAAATCCATAGTTTTTCTGTAAGAAAGTAACATCTTTGTGTAATTAGTATTCGCACGTAATGTGTGATATTAAAAATGTGTTTAAATACTAAATGAAATGAAATTAAATGAAGGTTTCTCTTGACGCAGGTTTGGACTGAGCAATAAGTTTGAGTCGGAGTTCCCATCAGCTCTTACAGGAAAGGTGAGAATCGGTGTCTCGTGTCAAATAAGTCATGTTGTGAAATAAATTCAGGATCAAAACAGATTGAAGATCCATAAGATGATTCCTTTATTAATATTAATAACCTGTGTTCCAAAGGGATGTCCACAGAATATCAGCACTGACATACCACTGTTATCTAACATGTATGTTCGCAGCATTACATTTGCATTTGCATTTAGGCATTTAGCAGACGCTTTTATCCAGAGCGACTTACAAAGTATACACAGTGAAGCGGTAAATAGCAGAGATAATAAAACTGTTAACAAGTGCAAACTTATTGGAAGTTTTTGTTTTTTTATAAAACGTGTGTAAGGAAAGAGGTTTAAGTGTGTTAGGTGTAGATGAAAGTGATTTAAAAATATAGGCAGAGTCTGCCATGCGTGTTGTAAGGGGCAGATCGTTCCGCCATCGAGGAACCCATGCAGAGAGAGTGTACGAGAGCGATTTCTTGCCCTTTCGGGACGGCACCACAAGATAGTTTCTTCGATATTTCGTTGTTCTGCATGCACGTGTGTTTATTTCGGAGGACACTATTCGTCATTTTATACCCAAGCAGAAAATGCTCCGTTGAACTTCATACATCTTGCTTCGCACTTCCCGATATTCAAAATCATCAATCACCACCTCCTTACCGTCTCATTGGAATAGGATGGCCATTCAGCAGTCATCAGAAACCCACCCATCTGAATCCTCCATTGTAGCGGGACATTCGTCGGGGAATGAAACGATTTAATAACAAGTCTTCATGTGTTTCTACAGGCTTTGTGAGTGTTTCCCTTTGCGAGGTTTGGTCAGCAGTAGCTAAAACTCCACTTTACACACCACTGTCAGTCTGTATGAAGAGATTCTTGAGTAGTTTCAAACACATGTTTGCCGCTCAGCCGTGGCTTTTTTGCAGCCGACATTACAATATTATTCGTTTTAGTCTTTTTTTTTACTTAAGTCATTCACTCGTCTTTTATCGGTTCGACAATCAATATTAATATTTCGCAAGCTGTTATTTGTATTGGTGTCTTTGCGACACATTGCATTATATACTTCTCATGGTTTAAGTCAAATGTTTCTTCTTCGTCAAATTGCATGAAAAATATGATTTTTTTGGTAGATTTTCCAATTTGTCTAAGCAGCCTGACAAACTGTTGACCAACACGTCAGAGATTGATTTCAGTTATCTTTAAAGGTGTGAGAAATAAAACAAAAATATTTATTCTATTGACATGTTACTTGCATAATAGTTTGGAACACTGTATTTAAAATAAATGATAGGATCAGAAACACACATGACTGAAACAAGCTTGCTTTAGTTTTCTATTGTCCTCATGCTTTTTGTTAGTTTTTCTTATTTTAACCTTGGAAACATCATTTGGATGATGTTACCCTATGCAATAGAAGCAATGTCTATTGTTTAAACACCATGTCAGGTGAAGTGTAAGCATTCGGGAAGCTGGATCATTTCAAATGTATGAAAGTGATGTCAATGGACTGTGGATTGACAAGTAACACCGTTATTCATGTGTATCTCCAGCACATTTTTTTTATTTGTCATGTATCCTGCAAAGTTACAGAGCATGCACTGCTATGGTGTCTGTGTATTTCTAGGTAGCGCCAGAGGAATTCAAAGCCAGCATAAACCGTGTGAACAGCTGTCTAAGGAAAGCTCTTCCTGTGAATGTGCGTTGGCTGTTGTGTGGCTGTCTGTGCTGTTGCTGTACTCTAGGCTTTAGTCTGTGGCCGGTCATCTGTCTTAGCAAAAGGGTGAGTTCAGTGTCATTTAAACTCTAAAAGAAAATAATTGTCACTACTCTTTTTCATGCTCACAAAATAACATTTACATTATTGCAATTAAAACCAACTTGAATGAGATAAAATCTTTAATAAACCTATCGAACCCCCATTGTCTTAAAAGTGCAGTCACAGATCAAAGTTTATTCTACAAAACCTGATATACATCCACTCAAACAACAAATTGTTGTGTTGTGAAAGTTATTTAGCCTATTTCATTATAGACAACTTGTTAATTACCACTATCTTAAAATGACAATTCTGTCGTAATTTACACTCTTGACATTTCACACATACACGACTTACTTTCTTCTGCAGAATACAAAAGTTATTTAGAAAAATGTTGGTCACTGTTTACTTGCATTATATGTTCTCTGACTTTTTTCAAATCTTTTTTGTGTTTTAATAAAGAAAAACTCTTAAAATAAACAGAGGCTGAGAAAACTATGACAATTTTACCTATTAGGCTTGGGCGGTATCCAAATGTTTATACTGTCAAACCTCCTCCCTATCACACCTTAGTATATGCTATTACTGTGAAAAATTCAATGCTTATTTTGTTAGACTCAGACAGCGTCACCAAGCTGTTGACTTGTGCTTAAACCGTCCAGAAACTGAATTCCAAATACTTATACAGAAACAATAAAAAAATAACATGCGCAACAACTTTTTTTAGCAACAAATGGCAGAAAATTGGAAGAAATTGTGCTTTTTCAAGACCAGGTCACTCGTTGTGTTGCCATCCCGCCCCCTTTCTGCTCCATGCTGTCACGCAATGATAATCAGGCATACAAATTTAAGTCATTAAATAAATTACATTTAATATTTAATCTTGTCTCCTATATAAGTGCATAGGTTTTATGACGGTATAAGGGTATCGAAACTGAGACCGTTGCTAATTTTAGGTCCTGCGTTATACAATATTAACGTATTGCCACCCAAGCCTACTACATATATTACTATTTTGTCCCCAAACAAGCACAAATGAGACATTTTTCATAACAATCCCTCTTGTACTCAATTACAATTCTACAATTCTTAATAATATTGTCTTTTTGACCCGTAGACACGAAGATCCTTAGAGAAATTATTGGATTGGGAAAACAGCAGATTGTATCACAAGGTTCGTACATGCGTGGTTGAGATCTGTTTGTTCTTATACACCTGGCGCTAATTTTATTTATTTTCATTATTCATTCAGCTTTCTTTGCATTGGAGACTCAGTAAAAGGAAGTGTGACACTAACAACATGATGGAATATGTAAGCAAAAACACTCAACCACAATAACACAGTTCAAGATTATTGAGACTGGATTACAGGAAATGTATTGTATAGTTTGGGTTTATAATGATATGCTTTGTATAAATGTATATAAATAGTGTCAAATAGATTAAGTTTACCAAAAGATAGTGACTGATGATTTCCAAACACATTTATTTTTAAAAGTGTACAGCTTAAACTGGTGTCTGTATTTTGAAACAATGTAGACATGTTTTTCACTGTTCTATTTTCTGTCCAGGTCATTCTAATAGAGTTTCTACCCAAGATTCCCATCTTCCGGCCGGATTAGCAGGGACAGGGCCGAATTAAAGCCTGAGTCTTCCCGAGGTGCCTTTCTCCGGTACTGTCATGGTTTTGTCACGTGGCCTCATTTCCTTTCCCAGACTCGGTTCACATACGAGCACCACTAACCACACTCCTCACAGAGAAAAGCACTGTTTACAACCCACAAATGCACAGACAGGGACGCACGTCTGTGCCGTTCTGGTAACCCCAGTGCATATGTATGCAGAAGGACCTTTGCTGTCACGTTAGAGTCGTCGAGGAGGTGCGAATAAAATCCAAAGCTCCAAACTGGAACGTCTACCCACCTCTTAACACATCACACAATCTGCACACTATGTGGATTCTTGTTGCCAACAACCACCTGAATCACTGTGGAATGGACCAGGGGAATACATTGTAAAACTTGGTTATTGTATTGGTTAAAAGATGGACACGGGCAAAGAAATGAAAGGTCCCTGCACAATACGTAGTTCTCCACGTTTCCTCTCACATATTATCAACCTTATATAAAGACAATCAAATACTGACCGTGCCATGCACCGTCTAGACTCTTACGGACTTTTGCGGGTCTAGTTAAACTCAATGGCCTGATGGGCTCTAGGTGCACCCATGGGGTAGTGATCTTACAGCACAGAATACATTTGTTTTTGCTGTTCTTTTTTGAGTATATTTTCGATTTGTTTACTTTCTCTGTTTAAAAAGACGTACAGCAAATGTTTGTCAGGAAGTGTGTGTATGGGTGATTGTTTCTGTCCGGCCAAAAATATATATATTTTTTCTTTGTTAGACAAATCAATTCGTAAGTTCACATTGAAAACATTAAAATATGCATTATATCACCAGTTGTGTGGGTCAAACAATCGTTAAGCATAAACCCACTTACATTGGAGCTTGTTTAAGCTTAGTTAATATTTAAGTTTTTTGTGTTTTCATCATTCAGCAGTTTCAGACACGAGTCAGGTTGAAAATATTTGATAAAACAGAAGTTTTTTCCGCCTATGCAGGCCTTTTCGCTTTATTTTAGTGTAAATGTATTCAAATGTGTGTTTACAGGCAATCGGGCCCATAACTAAAAATCTGAATACTGTTGTGTGTGTGTCTGTGTGTGAGAGTACTGATATAACTGAAAGTACAACACCCTCTCGTCTGATGTCACCCCAAATCCCAGGGACATCTTTATTTTTCAAATATTATTTCTGTGTATTTATGTACAATGTGTGTACAGAAATAAAATATGCCCAACTTGATATTCAATTAATTTTCTTTTTTTTTGTAACTGTAGAGGTAGCTGTGTGCAGTAGTATGTTTTGGAGTGATATCAAAATGATTTAAAAACCCTCCCTGGTTGATTCTCACAAAATATTGAAGATATGAAACAAAACATTTTCCTTTTATTAATTTAATAAAAGTATGACGTGTTAATGGATTCATTTAAAAAAACAATTGTCTAACATAACCTTTATAAATGTCAATCCAATTGCATGTGTTCCTAAAAAGGTGAACCCCTATTGCCTTAACATTTTTAATAAACATACATACACAATATGCCATCAATTAAATATGATTTAATTGGAAATTATAACTTCTCTAAATGCAAAACAACTACCTGTATTGATAATGAGAATTAAAAGGTTGTGTGAGTGTCTTAGCATGAAAATAGATATAAGGTAATTGTACGTGTTGATTTAAACAAAATCACACTATGTAAATATCTTTTGTGTGTTTAAACATTACAGAGAAGGAGGGTATTAGTCATGGACACCATTTACTTATACTTATTCAATATACTTATTCATAATTTTGTTATGCTTATTTATGAATCATTCAGGGATTTTTAGATCATTTTGTGACGCTTGCAAACTTCTTGTAAGACATCCAGTTGTTTTTTTTATAAGTTAAAATAATGACTTAAAATGCACAAATCTGGATAAAACACCACAACAAAAAATACTTACATAATTCATTCCGATTTGTGCACTAATGAGAACACAATTATGTTTATTGTTGTCATTTTTTGGTGTTATTATATTGTTTTATAGTTAATCTCTTTACGGTCATGATGTTTTGGTGGTAAGAATGACCCATTTACTGCACAGTTTTGTCCAGTTGTAAATTGCAAAATATCGCTCACATACACAGTAACACATCTTTATTTTAAAAGATCTTTGTAAACCACAGCACACAACATTTTTAAATAGCGGTACGAGAATCGAGAATGCGACTCTCACTCCTCCCACGTGTCTCCATATTTATTCTTCTTTTCTGTAAAAACAGAGATTAGCACAGAATTTCCCCTTGTGACATTAACACTAAGTAAAATAAGTTCTTTATCATTTATCGATGAAGAAATATTCACATTTGAATTATCATATTTATATAATGCATATGGTGTGTTGTCTGTGTTATCAGTTTATAGGGATTACCTGTTTTGGTCGGGGTGCCGTCACCCGGATGCTTTAGCTGTACATCTGCATTTTGAGTCACTCTGTTGCGAGTCCGTAGATTTTCGTAAAGACTGGGTTTGTTTTTTTCAGGGTCCTCCTCAATATAAGATAGCTCTGTTGGATGTGTTATTAACAGTTTAGTCTGTGAATTCATGTGTTGCTTGATATAGGTTTGGGTTAGGGTTATCTAACTACATTCAATCTACGACTTCACTTTTGATTTCCATAAAGATGTATGTACAATAATGTATTCATTTTTCCTTTTTCCTAGTTTGTATATACAACTGCAGCAGGCATGTGGCATATAAAGGTGTTTAGTTACCAGAGAGTTGGGTGTCATATGCTGATGTCATGGAGTCGCCGGAAGTAAAATCTTTAGCATGGGAGAATGCTTGAGTTTTGTCCAGGTCACCTGACTCTGGCCGCTCATGAGTAAACCTGAGACAGAAAAGAAATGCTTTCAATAGGATTCAATTCTGAATATGCCACTTATTTGTATGGTTTGGGGGTTTCGTGTCTGTGTGCGGTGCTTACGTTGGCAGTCGATGCTGTCCTCTCTGTCTTAGTGCCTCTCCCAGTGGAGAATTCTCCAACCTCTTGAACTTCTCCGTACAAGTCTTCATATATGACACCTTTCCACCGAGGTAGCCACAAACACCAGCAACTAACACAAATACACATTGTGCTACTATTAAAAAACGGTTGCGATAAGTCTTGCTTTAAGCAAATTTTAAGCCCTTGATAAGTGTTTTCTACAGGAAACTGCCTTATTTGATGCCCCCCCAACCTTCAAAATATCTCGTGCCCTCCTCACCTTTAATATATATTTTTTTCTCTTCATTTTAAAAACCAATCCATCTTTGATAAAAATCTTTAGGCCTTTTACGGTTTTATTTCTCCATTTCTTTTTTCTAATGGTCTTGGTCAGTTTAACTTTAATCAAGTGTGATCGACTGGAGGTGGGGGCTAATTTTCATATTCATGTTCTGCATTTACAGTATATAATAAGGCTTACATTGAAGATATTTTGAGGCAGGACAAAATATTTAAATTTGTGATTAACCAACACATATTAGTGTTGAGAAACCACAGGGGGACTTTAAGAGGTCTGTCTTTTGACATAACCATTGTTAAACCGAGCTAATATTACACTTCTCAAAAACTTTCAGATACCTTCATCGTCGTTGGGTTTTGACAAATTTTAAATGCCTACTTCTTTATACGATCAATCCGACGGACAGACAAACATACCACTCACACGCTATTTTGGGCAGAGATCCAAATCGAGCAGAGGCTGAAAGTGCACCTGATACAAACACAAAACATTAAAAGGAATCAGAACATATTTGTGTCATTTTTAACATTCCATCTGTGATGTGTAATGGAAAAAGGGCACAACTAAACCATACGCCGCTATAAGTTAATAACCCATTACCAAATGTGTTTACTAAAACAAATTAACAATAAACACTACTAATGCAGCATGTCGTTATAAATGTTAGTTTACGTTAATGACATAAACAATGAAATTGACATGGATAAATAAATGCTGAAAAACAATTTCCAATGTAAACACCTAACAACTCACCTCTGGAGATTAGGAACTGAGTGACAGCCATGCTGATGACTGATATTGGCAGAGCTGTGTGCGTTCAAAGAGACAAGTTTAATTAATCCGAGTCAAGCACAAGCATGATGTTCAAGAGCTGATGTGCACTCACATCTGTACCAGAAGCTCTCATGGTTGCACTCCCCGAACACTCTTCTCTCCTCCTCAGTAGGGGTGTAGTCAATACCCATGGGACCCTGCAAACACACAGACAGACACATCTGCTGAACATCTGCCAATAAAAAGAGCTGATCCACATCCGCACATCTTCCAGACATCTTCTAGGGGTCTGCATGACATCTGCCACATGAAACTCAGCTTGATGCCAGCAGATGTGTGTGTGCTCTTAAAGACACACCAAGAAACTGCAATGGACCAACACAAGATTTTGCAATCTCCAAAGGATAAGAATTTAAGCATGCATGTGAATAACAGTGGTTGCATGCTGTAGTGTACATCTTTAAGAATAATAGATGCGTGCCAATATGACCATCCTTGTTTTTGTTTTCTAACATGCCATTGTCACATAACACACCAACACTGCTTGTCCTGACCGTCCAGGGCTCGTGAGATCCGGTTTGGGCTGTTGGGACATTCTGCATCCAATGTGTCCTCACTGCAGCTCTAAACACACTCACAAATGTCAAAACTCAAGCATTCTTCTTCAATGGTTGCAAGAAGACAGGGTGTTCATTTCACTGACACCTAGTGGGTTATTTGGAACAAGATCCTCAAAGTGGTTTAAATGTCCACCATGCTGTCAAAAGTATTCCCTCGCCCATCCAAATAATCAAAATCAAGTGTTTCACTCTCAGTCTGAATGCTTCAGCATGCCAAGATATATTGGACAATTTCATGCTCCCAAGTTTTTGGGAACAGTTTGGAATTAACCCCTTCCTCTTCCAACATGACATCAGTGCACAAAGCAAGGTCCATATAGACATGGATGACAGAGTCTGGTGTGGATGAACTTGACTGGCCTGCACAGAGTCCTGATCTCAACCCGATAGAACACCTTTGGGATGAATTAGAGCGGAGACTGAGAGCCAGGCCTTCTCATCCAACATCAGTGTGACCTCACAAATGCTTCTGGAAGAACGGTGAAAAATTCTTATAGACACACTCCTAAACCTTGTGCACAACCTTCCCAGATGAGTTGAAGCTGTTATAGCGTGGACTGACATCATATTGAACCCTATGGATTAGGAATAAATGTCACTTAAGTTCATATGCGAGTCAATGCAGGTGAGCGAATACTTTTGGCAATATATTGTATAACATTAAGTCTAAATGTTTGCCATCATTTTTACAGCAAAGGAACTGCCAAAAATATCAGAGGTAAATTTTCATTCACAGATTTAGTACTTTCCAAAGATTATATGTAAAACCAGAACGATATCAGTTATTTAAAAAACACACAATGCTGGCAATAATGTGGTCTTATCTCAATATATCTATTTATTTATCTATTTGTCCGTTTATTATTGATTGATTGATTTATTTTAGTTGTGTAATATAACCCAGCAGAGAGCACTGCAGTTAAACTTTTTACAAAACTCCCATTCCAACCTTCCCTTTTTGAGATTATCTTGATTTTTACGGCTTTATAGCCGCTATTTTTGACTACACACTTAAAAATTACAGTGTTTTAGGAGGTAAACAATTAACACAAAAAGTTGAAATTAAGTTAACGTAGTGTTTGAATTTGTGTATATGATTGTAAAAAGGTAAGTAAATATGAATTTCTCAAATATTTCTATTAGAATTCACCGAAATATTGGTGTATATTACAATATATATTTGTTAAATAGATTCAGAATTTTATTACATAAAATAAAATAAAAAAATTTAATTTCAGAAAAAATGATTGTTGGACTTTTACTTTATTTAATGAAGTAAATATATATACACAGAGAGAGAGAGAGAGAGAGAGAGAGAGAGAGAGAGAGAGAGAGAGAGAGAGAGAGAGAGAGAGAGAGAGAGAGAGAGAGAGAGCACAGAGTCATGACCTAAACCCGATAGAACACCTTTGGTAGACAGACAGACAGACAGACAGACAGACAGACAGACAGTGTATTAATATCCCATGACTCATAATAATGATCCGGTTTGGTTCAGAAACCGGAATTAGAATGTGCTGATGGCAGGAATGTCCATGTATTGATCAGTGCCCTAGATTCAGGGTACACACACACACACACACACACACACACACACACACACACACACACACACACACACACACACACACACACACACACACACACACACACACACACACACACACACACACACACACACACACACACACACACACACTTGTCAGAGTTCACCAGAACCACACATACACACACTTTAGTTCATGTCCTTACTCATAGGCTACAGGAAAATATTTTAAATGGCATTTTAACACCAATCTAGTGTGCCACCACGAGCATAAACACAGACAAACATGCCAAAACAATAAGAAAGACACTTGGCACACTGCTTCCTAAAGATTTTTCACAAAAAAAAAACATTGTAAACCACACATCTAGACATACACGATCATTATATGATGCTACATTAAGCGGAAACAGTGAATGACACACGTGTGTCCCCTCCCAGAGCGTTATCATTAACTCAGTAAACCTTGTACAGGGAATCCTCAATGATCTTCTGGTGGCTATAAATGCCACTAACAGAGCACATGTTGAGGTGACCAGCCACTCTGAAGAATAGATTTAAAACTCTTCATCTGGCACTATTGTTGCATTTAATTTAGTTTAAGTCTGAAGTAAGAGCACATCTTTGGTGCCTGGGGAACAGGTAGAACAGGTGGAAAGGAGATTTAGGAAAGGCACCTGACTCCTTAGGTGCTGGAGTACCTTACTCCAAGAAGGGAAAAAATTGGAAGTCTTTGATTTTCTGAAGGTTAACATCTGGAGAGATTTTGTTCCCACTTGAAGTGGGCTTTAAAAACTCAACACGGACAACCCAGCTGCACCTCAGGTGAGTCCATTTGTGAAGACTTTTGGTAAAAAATGGAAATATATATTTTTTGTCAAGGTTAGGTCATTACTTTTAATATATAATATATAAAATATAAAATATATCAATAGCACATAATTTAGAATGGATTAACAGAAAGTTATTCCATAAACAGTAACTATGCAATGCCTAAAAGCATTTTTAAATAATAAAATGAGATGGAATGTGCTGACATTTGGTGTCTGGTGTCTGTGAAAAAAACCTGCTGTGGAAATTACTGTATTTGTTCCAATACAGAAATCAATAATAAACCATGCGAGGTTGATCAATTGTGGAAGCTTTGATTTGTCCACTTTTTACATTTTATTTTGCATAATTGTATGATTAATAACTTTAAAATGAACATGGAATCGATGCATTAAAAATGATTTTATACAGTTGATATTTTAGTCCATTCCCCATTGTGTAAAAAATAGGTTAATTTTTTCTGGAAATGGTACCTTACATTACTAATCAGTGTGCACAGTGTCAAAAATTTGCTCCATAAAATCACATGATCAGTCTATTTAACTAAGAATCAATATTTAAACAATGACATGTATGTGTATCCACAGACAATGGCACCTCGCTTCACAATGGACACAAGGTCTGAAGAGATGCCAACAGAAGAATCTGATGGTATGAACAATGCCAAATCTCAAGAAAACAGTTTGAGTTTTAAAGTTTTCAAATTAAACTTAAGGGTGTAAAACTATCTTTCCTCAGTGTCACATAAGAAGTCTGCCACCATGGCTCCCGCTCTCTCAACAGCCCCTCTCATTGAAGATGATCCATGGGATTTGCCCGAGTTGCAAGACATGGGGGTCAAATGGGCAGGTACGATGCCAAGTTTAAACCCATGACCTTTAAATTATAAACCCAGTAATACAAAATGTCTCCTGTATAAATAATTATCAGGTTTTTTCTCACTTAGATTTGGACACTAAAGGAAAGATTATCCGAGTTCTCATCACAACAGGAAAGTTCATCGGTCTGGTTGGTTTGTTGTACATGTTTGTTTGCTCTTTGGACATCCTCAGCTCGGGCTTTCAGCTTGTTGGAGGTACCATTTAAAACGCACATCAACGACACATCAATAAATGTTTAAATGTAAAAACCTTTATTTACATCCACTGTTCAATGTGTTTTCTCAGGGAAAGCAGCAGGGGACATCTTCCAGGACAATGCAGTGCTGTCAAATCCTCTGGCAGGTCTGGTGATCGGGATGCTGGTAACTCTCTTGGTCCAGAGCTCCAGTACGTCTTCATCAATTGTGGTCAGCATGGTCTCCTCTGGATGTGAGTATGAATGATAAACAGGGGAATGATGTCTCTGACATGCATTCGTTTGACATTAAAACGGATGCCCAGTTAAATAATTATAAAACAACTTATTAAATGTATGCATATGTGATTGTTTTTATTTTAATGTATTATAATGTATAATTAATATTGTTCTTATATGCTTGTTATTATCATTATTATTATTATTATTACTGTTGTCTTGTATTATTGTAACTTTATTAATAATAATAATAATAATAATAATGACGATAACAACAACAACAACAACAATAATGATATTGATAATGACGGTGCTTTTTAAAGATAACTATAATTCTGCTCAATTAAGTGATTTCCCTTTCAGATTTGATCAACATGTCATAACATAATATAATAGTCAATAAAATATCTTGTGTGTATTACTTAATATACATTTAAAGAGTTAAAATGACTTTCACAGCCAATAAATGCATTGAATATGTTGAACTTAAGCTAAAACATGTAATAGATGACAACCTTTTGCCTTGTTTTGATGTAAATACTTAAAATGAAAAAATGAATTCATTATTTATTAATAGCAATCTATTTTCATTCTTCTAACAGCAATGGGCCTTCATGATATTATTTCTATTTATTAAGAATTACAAAAGGAATTAAACTCAATAAATTAAGGTGAAATATAATAAATCCCTTTTTAACAGTGCTTCAGGTCTCAACCGCTGTTCCTGTGATCATGGGGACCAACATTGGTACATCAGTCACAAATACTGTAGTTGCCATGACTCAAGTTGGTGACCGGGGAAAGTTCCGCAGGTGAGGATGAGAACAAGCTTATGTTTTAACACATATTATTTTTAAATATGGATAATATAGTATATTGGCTTTTTTCGTTCCAGGGCGTTTGCAGGAGCCACCGTGCATGATTTCTTCAACTGGCTTTCCGTCCTGGTTCTTTTGCCACTGGAAGTTGCCACAGGTTACCTGGTTAAGCTCACAGAACTTATTGTAAAGTCATTCAATATTCAGAGTGGAGAAAATGCACCTGACCTCCTGAACGTCATTACAGATCCTCTTACCAATTCTATCATAGAGGTTTGTGTTATAATAAAAAGCAAACATACACATATTATGTTCAGTATTTATATGGGTTGTTGTTCACAAACCTATTAATAATAGTATCATATAAAATTTGTTTAATATTAGATGTAGAAATATTGGAATAATTTGTGTTTTTTTGTTATAACTTAAATTTTTCTAAAGTTGGATGAGACTGTAATAAGCGGCATTGCTACTGGAGATCCTGAAGCAAAAAACAAATCTCTTATCAAGATGTGGTGCCATACTGCCCCAAACACGGTAATTAGTTTGATAAGATAAAGACCAACAGAAAAGTTTTCAAGTGTAATACTAGAATGTGTCAAACTCATGACGTCTGTTTATCATTATATTAGACTCTACAGAACGTCACAATAGAAAACTGCACTGTAGGATCTTGTTGGGAACTGCAGAATGTTACAGAAATATTAAACTTAAAAAAATGTGAGTTGGAAATAACACCTCACTCATCATGATATTTTCACACTTACAGTATATGATTATCATCTTTTATGTAAAAACCATCAAGTATAATCCATAAAGAAAGCAGTGATATAATAATCGAACAGTACTATTCCGTTCAAATTGTTTGAGAAATGTTTATCCCCTTTATCCACACAGGCCATCACATCTTCGTAGACACGACCCTGTCCGACCTGGCAGTGGGATTGATTTTGCTGTTCTGCTCTTTGCTCATCCTTTGCACTTGTCTGATCTTAATCGTGAAGCTGCTGAACTCGATGCTCAAGGGCCAGGTGGCTGTGGTCATCAAAAAGATAATTAACACTGGTCAGCATCCCAGAACTACTCTAAGATCTGCAAGTTAACCCAGTTCAAATATGCAAGAAAGGCCCTTACATCATGTGCAATGCTTATAAAGCGACAATCATCTTTTCACATTTTGTCATTCCAAAACATCATGGTTTTGTTTCTGTGGAACACAAAAGAAGATATTTCGTGAAATGTCTTAGTGGTCTGTTGTCTATACACTAAATGTCATGAGTGCCAGTGTTGCTTGGTAGCCAACATTCTTTAAAATATTTTTACCTGTGTGCTGCCGAAGAGAGTCATTCTTGTGTGGTGACATGAGGCCAATTTACAACTTTGGATGAACTGTCCCTTTAAGTGCATTTGTTGGCATAGAATTTATAATGTTTTTATGTTTCCATACAGATTTTCCATTCCCATTTGGGTGGTTGACTGGATACATTGCAATCCTAGTGGGAGCCGGAATGACATTCATTGTGCAGAGCAGCTCGGTCTTCACCTCGGCCATAACTCCTCTTGTAGGTCAGTACAACCAATACCCTTTTGATGATTCATTTATCAATCAAAACAACAAGACCAATGGACATTGATTTGTAAGCAATTGTCCTATCTTTGGTAGGGTTTACTGTTGAACAACTGTTTTTCATCTACTATCTAATAAATATCCGCGTATTTGTTCTTTCTTATCACAGGAATTGGTGTCATAAGCATTGAAAGAGTGTATCCTCTGTCCCTGGGAGCAAATATTGGCACAACTACAACAGCGATATTAGCAGCCATGGCCAGTCCAGGGGAAACGCTGGCAAATTCATTACAGGTTTGCATGACATGATTATTTGAACAAACACACTCGCTCACCCAGTCGATGATGTCACAGTATGTCTTCTTTCATCATCAGATAGCCCTGGTTCATCTCTTCTTCAACCTCTCTGGAATCTTGCTGTGGTACCCGTTCCCCTTCACCCGTGTCCCCATTCGTATGTCGAAGGCTCTTGGTAACATAACGGCCCAGTACAGATGGTTTGCTGTCTTCTATATCATCCTCTGCTTCTTCGCCATCCCTCTTCTGGTCTTCGGGCTTTCTCTGGCTGGTTGGCAGGTGCTGGCTGGAGTGCTTGTGCCCATCGCGGTTGTTCTTCTACTTGCTATCGTTGTTAACATTTTACAAAAGCACAAACCACAGTGGCTTCCTTCGTGTCTAAGAACTTGGGAGTTTCTTCCTCTGTGGGCTCACTCTCTGGAACCATGGGATAGACTTGTTGTGGTTTTGAACGCCCGCTGCTGCTGTTGTTGCAAGTGCTGTAGTTCTATGGCGGGAGATGAGGAAATGGGAAAACATGACAATAAGGATAATGAAATAGAGATCAATGACAATCCGATATTGGTAGTTGAGAACAAAGTGGACAAAAAAGCACTGGACGACCCTGAAATCCTCAAGGCAACCTCTTTATAGATGCATTACAGATTTATGTATTATTACAAAGTTGTTATTAATATGTTATACGGTGATAACTATAACACCTCTACAACATATCATAAATTCATAAATTTGATAATTTCAAACTGGTTTTGAATGTTTTTTGAAGTTGACACTTAAACTTTATCGGTGGACTGTAAACAAAAAGAGAAGAAATGGAGTTCACTATTTATTTTAAAGACTTTTATGTATTTGGTTGTGTTTGTTGATGTTGAGTTTTATACAACAATGTTTTGTACAGCAAATTGTTAATTGGTTTAAATACACAATTATATGCTACACAGTGAGGCATTTTGGAAAGAACGTTGAAAGAAAATCAGGTGTAGATATTATCTTCAGTTTTTTCTTATTGTCCATAAAAACTGTATTGTGGGGTGCAATAAATGTACAAAGTGCTTGAGATTTTACACAACTTAAGTAAATATATTACCAAACTGTCTGGTTATGTAATTTTGCTATAATAATATTTGTGAAATTGTAAGAAAAACTATATATTTAAATCTATCTTATGCTTCTACAATAAACAAATAAACAATATTTATATTGATGATATTTTTATACTCTGTCTTATTACTGGAGCTAGCGATTTGTTGTAAATTATTCTAAATTATTTGGAAATAACTAGGTGTTGTAGAGTTATGATTTCTAATACTGCTTTAAATAGTTATTACTCAAGAAATTTGAAGATTGAAGAAGAAACAACTAAATTTACTAAATCACTTAGTGTAACTAATAATTACTGTATATATATATATATATATATATATATATATATATATATATATATATATATTTTTTTTTTAATGCTCATTCAAAGCACAATAAAATGTATGTTCCTTTTTCTTTTATATACTTTAATATGAAGATGCACCAATAAAACTTTTTTCAGAATATAGTTATATATTTTTTTAAATCTTGTGAAACAGGCACTGTTAAATTTAGCTAGTTTAAGGGAAGCGCCCTTTCCTGTTCTTTCTTTGAACATAAAATTGCTTTTGTAAATTTCTTGACCCGCATGTCTTTAGCTTATCATTTCTTAAGCTCAGCAAGAATTACTCTCAACTCCAGAGCTATTGCTTCCACTATCAAAGTTTATGGTTCTTTTTGGACCTTTATATCCACTGTATCTTTTTCTTCCTTTATGCTATCAGACAGACACATGATGTTTCATATATTCTATGATAAGTGGAAAGCATTTTGCCCAACATGTTTAAATCACTTACAAGATGCAAGATGGGGATGAAATGATGTAGATAGATCATTAATTGAGTGAGTTTATATTAAATGAAAAGAAGAGAATAAAGATAAAAAATGGTCAAACATGATTAGGTAGGGTTGGTGAGCTTATCTTTATGTTACTGTGTGTTATCCTAATGTGCCTTGAAACTGCATTATCAAAGGAATTTATGGAGTTGAAAATGTAGTACCCAGTGTTATTTTGCGCTAATGATTAATGAGTCAGATGACTCTTAATTACTCATCTCTTTAAATTGGTTGTTTGACAATTTTATGTCAGGTGTCTTAATCTCTTGTATATTTAATTATTTTAATTCAAGTGCGAAAATTATATCACATGCATACGGTCGTAAATGTTCAAATAATATGATAATAATGTTCAATTGGGCACGTGCTCAAGCAGAAGGTCAATCTTTGACATTTTGAAATGTGTTTGAACCATTTAAACCAAGCTTGAATAATTTGTATTCTTTCGTAATTACTTTTTTCCAACAAAAAGGGATGTCTTTGTTGCATCTTAAATCTGGTCTGGAAGTTATCAGACCATTTGGTATCGTTGTTTTTAGATTACAAGTTACATTTACTCATTTGATTTATCACATCTGCCCTATATTTCAAGCATTTGCATTTCTGTGACATTTCTTTTTGAATTTATTTGTAAAAAGCATGTTAATACACAATAATTGCTTTTTTATATGCTGAGAAAAATGAATCTATCAGTTCAATAAAGAGCGAGAAGCCGGGATAGCAACAAACATTAAGACTGCACAATACCAGCATTTTTCTCTTAAGAAAAATTTGTGGCAGCCATATTTGCCAGTTCCAATCTACTTCAGTAAAAAAACATATTTCGAAACAACAACTAAACCTGACATAAGCCATTTTGCTTCAACACTGAAACCACACACGCATACACGCAACCACACACCCCCACACACACCAACACACACGCACACAAGGTTCTTCACACCCCTTCCCCGGAAAACTGTAAGAGTAAGAGTTTGCTCTTTTAGTGTAAGATCAAAGGTTTCAGGGCAGATTGGACTAATATATTAACAATCTCCTGGAACATTGAGCCCGTTATTACCCTCTTATCTTAATCTGTATTAGTTTCCTTTAGACACACCTCATAATTTAATCCAATCAGATTTGAATAACAATCTCTTAATATTAAAAGCACCATGAATGTGTTATACTCCTCTCACCTTATATCCTTTAAACATGTTAGGGTGATCACACAGGAAGGTTAAATGATAAACTAATCTATGATAACACATCGGACATTGGGAGGTTGCAGTTCTCCATGTTCTAGATATGGTTTGGTAATAATGTTACATAAAGAGGGAGTTTGAGATACCATGTTCCTATCCCAAAGTCATCAAATGTTAATTAGTCTTTTCAACTACTACGATAACATAAGAAAAGTTATTTTCCAAAATGTTGTAAATCTATAATCGTTTTCATGGAAATAACATTTTATACCTAGACCCATACATTTTGTTTACATTTAATCTATCCTGTTAAAATGGTCCGTGGGCCTAATCTGAACAGGTCAAAAAGTTATTGTTTAATGAAACAACAATATTGTTGATTATATATTCAAAGTTTATTCAAAACCAGCCCCCCTCCAAAAAACTAGTTTATGTCTTAAAAAAAATAACAGGATAAATCAAAACAATAGAACCCTCAGTATATGACTGCAGGGACTCAGACTATAAATTTAAATAAATGCATATGTCCAGTTAGTGTTTTATGGTCTCACTGGCACATCTAGACAATCAAAAGTGTTATAAGACTTTGAAGCATTCATTTTGAAGACTTAAGAGGAACATTGAACAAATTCTGATGGGTCCAGAGGACATATCACATAAGGCTACAAACAGTCCAGACTCATTGCAGTTTGGAAAGAAACTGTACCTTATAGTACATTTTAAATAGGAAAATATAAGTTTTGACATGAAACATTGATAGAGCAGTCAACGGGTTCAATAAACAGCAAAATAGTGTGAAAATACTCATTGTCTTTAAATTTAGCAATCATAAGAAAATAACTTTTTCAAAATTTAATTTTATGGTGGAATATAATTTTAATGTAAACCTATAGGTGAGAAGGAATGTAATTATTAAAGTCCAACAAGTCCAACAGTTAAGAGAGTTGGACTTATAAAAAGAAGGTTGCGGGTTTGGATCCCAGTACCAGCAGACAATGACTGAAGTGTCCTTAAGCAAGACATCTTACCCCCTGCAGGTTTTAGATTGAAAAAATATTCTTCCGAATATTTTTATAGGTATAAAGTTTTTAATAAGTTTGATTTACATGGAAATTTTGGAAAAGTCATTTTCCTCAAAGCTGTAATACATTACCGGTCAAAAGTTTAGGCCCACTTGAGTGAAACGTTTCTTATTTCTCATAAAATACTTTGGATCTAAATGTAAATGTTTATAAATCAGAAATCCGTTTAGCAGACACAAAGCAAACATAAATGTTTACATTACAAACCATTTTATGTAATGTTTGTGAAAAGGATTTGATTGAATATTGAAAAAAGAAAAGTCAAAAAGAGAGACATGACAGACGGGCTGCCTACTCCTCAGCATCTCAGGCCGAGATCTTAAGAAGCCGCTTCTTAAAACGACAACAATTCTTCAAATTCTGGCAAAACTTCACTACACTCTATATGACCAAATCCAACATGTTTCTTTAATTTTGTAATTATTAGTATCACACATAGTTCCATTGATTTTATTAGATAATATCATAAATTTTTACACTATTCTACTATGTGTAAAAATATGAATGCATAAATCTCCTGGCCAAGCTGTATGACATGCCAGCCTTTCCCCAGTGAAGCAATGCCACCCTCTGGTGATGCCAGATCAGTTTACAGTGATGGGAATCAAACTTTATAATTAATTATAGTTGCAAAAAAAAAGTTGCACTGAGATTAATAATCACATTCCTTCTCATGTCACTATTTCCTGGTGTCTGTGCACTAATCTTAAGGCTTCCTTCCTTCTACAGAACTCTTTTCTCACGGTTTGGGCTCAAAAGGTGCGGCCTCGATCTTCCCCATCGTGAGAACTTTCACACGCGTTCGTCTGGCGGCACACTCTCGCGAGAACGCCGCCAGCGCTGCCATGCGCCGCCGTGGAAGTCTCGCGAGACTTTGTAACTTTCCCACGCCTGTGCGCCTCCCTCGCCCTTTATTGCTCCCCGCCTGCCCCTCCCCCCTCGGTGCGGTCTGTTGTTGTGTGCGGGAAATCTCGCGAGAGTTGGCGTCATTAGAGCGAGTTGGTGAAGATGGCGCCTGTTGTGACAGGGTGAGCTGCGACATTTTTAACGGACGGTGCGCTTAAAAAGTCCCCGAGAAAATGAGTTTTGAGGGGTTTAATCGAGATTATTCGTTTTTGGGGGGTTTCTCGTCACTCCGAGCGCTGGCGACCGTTTGCGGATAACTTTGGTCCGGTTTGAGGGGGTTTAGCCATGGGCTCTTTTATTCAGTTAGCCGCTTAGCTTTAATTTTGGCTTTTATTGATCATATTTTCCTATACATTTAATGCTGTGAGAAGCAAAGTTCACCTGTGTTTACAATAAAGTTCCATAGGGTCTGCTTCACAATGTATAGCTTGTTTATATTCAAAGGACGATGCCTGGGTTGCCAGGTCGTGAGTTATTGTACATTGAGAGCAGTTTAGCAAATGCTAGCCTACCAAGTTAGCCAGTCCAGCAAGTAACACAACTGATACTGATATTCATGCTTTATCTCATTTAGTCTTTGTTGAAAATGTGTGTTTGAGAATACAAGTTTGTCTACTTTTAAGGGGTTGGGTCTCAACTTTGTGGGATGTGACCCTTAGGCAGCATTTGTAGTCATGTGTGCATGTTTAAATCTCTGTGTTGTGTCTTCTTTTGTAGGAAATTTGGGGAGCTTCCTCAACCAAAGCGTTTGACGAGGTAATGCATTGAATGATTGTGTTTTTATTTATCAATGGGAGATTATCATGAATGGGGCAGTCTGGTGGTTTGAGACTTGGACTTGTACGCTGAAGGTTGTGGGTTCGAATCCCAGTGCCAGCAGACAACGACAGAAGTGTCCTTGAGACATCTCACCCCTGTTTGCTGTGTAGTGATGATTGGCAACTGCGTAACACTTATAAGTCGCTTTAGATGAAAGCGTCTGCCTAATGAATAAATGTAAATGTAACTTGTTTGTTTGATCACTCTTTTGCAGAGAGGCGATGCGCAACTACTTGAAGGAACGAGGAGATCAGACGGTTCTCATACTGCATGCAAAAGTTGCCCAGAAATCCTATGGAAATGAAAAAAGGTAATGACAATCATTGTATGTCTTGTGTTTTTTGTCATATCGCTTGCGAGTTGAGCTGTGGGTCATTTGTGTACATTATTGTTGTTCCGTTGGGTCGTTATTGAAGTTCACTTCCTTAAGAGATCTTGGGTTTGAATGTATACGTTGAATGATTCTGGATATACACGACTGTCAAAAGTGTAAATGTATTTTTTTGCTGATCTTTTATTTAGAACTGCTAATATGTTTTGTCTTAGGTTCTTCTGTCCTCCGCCATGTGTGTACCTGATGGGTTGTGGCTGGAAGAAAAAGAAAGAGCAGATGGAACGGGAGGGCTGTTCGGAGCAGGAGTCTCAACCTTGTGCCTTTATTGGTATCGGAAACAGTGAACAGGAGATGCAGCAGCTCAACTTGGAGGGGAAGGTGCAGATTGCATTTCGTATGTACTGTAACTGACCTGAAAACGTAGCGTTCTTTAACCGTCACGTTTTTCTCTTTGCAGAACTTTTGCACAGCAAAAACGTTATACATTTCTGACTCGGACAAACGGAAGCACTTCATGCTGTCAGTCAAGATGTTTTACGGTAATAGCGCGGACATCGGAGTCTTCCTCAGCAAACGTATCAAGGTCATCTCAAAACCATCCAAAAAGAAACAATCGCTAAAGAATGCCGACCGTAAGTTTTAGCATTTACTTTTGGTTTTATCATTAAACATTTACTTCTTTATGTAAGTATGGGTTTTTGATATTTTTGTATAACACAGTGTGCATAGCTTCCGGGACTAAGGTCGCCCTTTTCAACCGCTTGCGATCACAAACTGTCAGTACGCGGTATCTTCACGTGGAGGGTGGGAACTTCCATGCGAGCTCACAACAATGGGGTGCCTTTTACATTCATCTATGTAAGTCATTCACCCTGTTTGTTTTGTACAATAAAATCACACTTCATGTATATTGCTACCACATTGCTTTTCCTGGTTTTACTCCTTTGACATGTAAAACTAATAATTTGCCTGTCTGAGAGCATAGGCTGCTTTTCCTAAAACAGGTTTTTTTTGTTTATTTAACAATACGTCTTTAGTACACTTTCTGCACTGTTAGTAAAATGAGACTAGCATTCAGAAATACAACCTTTCACACATAATTTTGTGTAGTAAATCAGACTGCATGTGACCACATTACATATGTCAGTGTATCCAGGTCAGAATTTTAGTATTACACATACAAAATAAAGGGATGGCAATAATTTAAATATTAGCCAAGAAGTTTTTGAATGTAGTGTGTATTCATGAAGTAAAACACAATACGTATTTTAAGTGTTTTTTTTGTCAAGTTCCCTTCCCGCATTGATTTCATTGGTTTGCAAACATAGTTTTTAATATTACATTTCAGTGTTTACCGTTCCACCATAATTTATCTATTACTTCTATTAAATATTTGAGGATATGCCCGATTTTGCTTTAGTTTGTATTGTTTGTCATATAACAATGGACTGTAATGCGGCACACATTGATGTGTTTTTAATCTTAAGAATATAGTCTTTCAAGTTTCATAATTAGTAATAATCATGTTTTTGCTTTCTGTAGTGGATGAAGATGAATCAGAGGGTGAAGAGTTTACAGTCAGAGACGGTTACATCCATTATGGTCAGACTGTAAAGCTGGTGTGCTCTGTTACAGGCATGGCTCTTCCACGACTGGTAAGCTTTTCTTTGTTCATCCATTCAAAACCGAATGACTGTGATCATTGTATAAAGAGGATTTGTGTTGTGTAGTACTAGGTGGAGCTAGTAGTTGTGGTGCAATATAATTCAGTCTGTGCAAGGAGCTTGCAAAAGAGTGTTTACATTGGACCATCATGTGTGCAGGTTATTCGTAAGGTGGATAAGCAGACAGCACTAATGGATGCTGATGATCCTGTGTCCCAACTACATAAATGTGCCTTCTACCTTAAAGACACAGAGCGGATGTACCTCTGCCTTTCACAGGAGAGGATAATACAGTTTCAGGTTAGTCAACAGATGCTATTTAAATGATTAAATTGTCTTGGAAGATTGCAATATACAACCAGAAATCATAAAAATGTTTATCTTCAATGCTTTCAGGCCACACCCTGTCCAAAAGAAACCAACAAAGAAATGATAAATGATGGGGCATCTTGGACTATCATCAGCACAGACAAAGCGGAGTACACGTTCTATGAGGGTATGGGCCCTGTACCCTCTCCTGTCACACCGGTGCCTGTCGTTGAGAGTTTGCAGGTAATGCACATAGCTTAGGTTTCATGCCGGAAACTCATACCATCTTTATTTAACTTATAATTTATAATGTTATTGTTGGGCTTTATGCACTTTTTCTAGCTTTAGGGAGAGTCAGATTTCATTATCTCATCATATTACACATTTAATCATATAAGTAATTAGGGCTTTTTCACTATGACAAAAATATTATCCCAATTATTTTGGCATAGTGTAATATTTTTCTTAATTTTTCAAAGCAAAAATTGAAATTGAAAAACTGTTACAATTAATTGTACAGCCTCATAAGAAATGTGACTTATAAAGCTGTTAAACCCTGTGCTATAGCTAAATGGCGGTGGAGATGTTGCCATGCTGGAGCTGACTGGCCAGAACTTCACACCTAACCTCAGAGTGTGGTTTGGAGATGTGGAGGCTGACACTATGTACAGGTAAACTGATCTCACCAGTCAAATTGCTCTTCAATGTTGAGCAAATAACATTGTTCAGCGCTGAATCAGAGCTGTCATCAATGGATTCCTCCTCTCCAAGAGCTGGAATATGCATGTTTGTGCTTGTCTACTCTCTTTACTGGTTTTATTCAACATTAAAAGTACATTGAAAATATTATGATTCTGCACATCTTTGGTTAAAAAGGCAAAATAATTTTTCACAAGTTGAGATTTGACATCCTTGCTGGTATTTTGAATCCATGTATAATTGTATGTTTGCTGCAGGTGTGGCGAGAGCGTTCTCTGTGTGGTCCCCGACATCTCTGCATTCCGCGAAGGTTGGCGTTGGGTTCGGCAGCCGGTTCAGGTTCCTGTGACTCTGGTCCGTAATGACGGCATTATCTACTCCACGGCTCTGACTTTCACATATACCCCGGAACCCGGACCACGGCCACACTGCAGCGCTGCTGGAGCCATACTGCGAGCCAACAGCAACTCCTCATCATCACCTGCTTCCTCAAGCCTGCTGCTGCAGTCAGCTGTCGACAGCCAAGCAGGATACGCTGCAGCTGGGAGCGTGTCTTCGTCTTCATCCTCTTCCTCGGCTATGTCCGTATCCTAACCTGGGGATTAGTTTTGCGCAAAGGCATGTCTAAATGCAGCCTGCATGTGAGACATTCTGTCAAAGATTAGGATCATAAATATCGGATACTTGGAGAGATAGGACTTCACGGAACGGGCGAATGATCTCTCTCTAGGGTTTTATTTGCTGAAGCTCCCGGCTCCGGTTCTGTTCCTTATTTCTCACATTTTAGGTCGTGGCCGCTGAACTTACGCATGCCGTGGAGCAACATGCCACAGGATCAATGCATTAGCCTTACAAGAAAAACAAAAAACAATCGAAAACTTTTTATAACAAAGCCACTTCTGTGTAACTGCAAGAAGAAAATGGCTTTGTTTGAGTTTGTTCTCTTTGAAAGGGCTTAATGCACCATTTCGGCTTGGAGGAAAAGGTATCATAGTAATATAGTTTTTACGGACCAAGAAATATTATTATTATTATTATTATTTTTATTGATATATAATTTTATAAGCTTTAGCTAAGGTACATTTTTCACCTTTTTCAGTTTTATAACATATAGTAAACTTTTGTTACCAAATAGTTTTGTATATTTCTTGTGAGCGTTTGGGCTCAGAAGGAAAATGTTCAAGCATTTTGAAAGCTTGAACTCATAGCTGCCTTTACATGTCCTGGCAAATGCCTTAAGTCTGGAGTTTTACCAGACCATTTCTTCTTTTGTAATAATATTTTTATGTCATGCATATTGGGTTTTTCCCAACTTTATTTTCACTAAACCGAGGTATAATATTGATGCCATTTTTGCATATTTGGGAGAAAGTGGCTCTGTTCGATTGCATTCGTATAAGGTTTTCAACACAAAAGCTTTAACTTACTTCCATTTGGCCTAGAGTGCCATATCGTACCCATCAGACACAAATAGCCACCTGCCTTTCATTGGCTATAGACTTTCAAGCTGCCAATATCACAACAACCTCCATGACGTCCAAGAAATGGGTTGTTTTTAATCCTTAATCCCTGCGTTTTGTAGCAATTTCTAATTGAAATGTAAAAGCCTGTGGTAAGATAGTGCTGGTGATTTGGACATATCGTTCTTGCCGTGAGTGTGATGTATATTATTTTCAGTATCATTCTAAAATCAATGTGTAGGGATAGCTGCTGCATTTCTTTCATTTAGTTCTGAAGACATTTTGATGAATTTTGTTGCCAGCTAAACACCGGTAACAATGAGGAGAGACTGCTCACCCTGGTATTTTGTGACCTTTAAAGCCCTTGCCAAAGCAACAGTTTTTTTCATGTTGATTACCTATCAATGATATGGATGTTACAAAACTGACAGAATCTTTGTTTTCTAATATCGCCACCAAGCCCTTTATCACTTAACGCAATACAAAAGTTGCCCCTGCTTGTTTTGGGTCAGATTTTGTTTTCCTATTATATTCTTCAATTTTGCTTGAAGTATATTAAAAGGAGAACACACACCTTGGAGGCCGAAACTGTTGAGAAGAGTGTTTGGAAGCATGTATAACCATGTAACAACCACGTGCTTTGAAGCTGGCTCATCAGTGGGAAACCTAATGGAAACAACTGGAAAAAGCACTTATTGGATTGCGGTGGGGAGATTCGGTTTGTAGCTCACAGGTAAACAGATATGTCATACCTGTTATTCATTTTGATTTGGGGTGTCATCTTGTACCTTTCTTTTATAGCCAGTTTCAATGTATAATACCAAATGTTGATTTCCCCAATAGCTGTAGTCTAAAGCAAACGGAAAATGAGGCCTTAAACCACTACTGGTTCCTTTTTTTGTAAAATATAACACTAAGTTATGTCCTTCTGCCAAGAAGGCATGAGCATTTATGTACGCTTTTATTAAGTGCAGGTCACAGAGCCCAACTTAACGTCATCTCAAGAGAATGTGCTTTCTGTGCAGATGTCTTTTCTATTTACACCCACCTCTATGCGCATTAACGTCACTTCATGAAATCCTTTGGAGTTTTTAATCATCATGGACTGCATTTTGTTACTTTTGTCATTGAACAGGAACAGCAAAAGTATTTCCTTTGTGGTTTTGGGTTTAATTTATAAGGCTGTTATTGAAAAATCTAAATGTATTAATATTCTATGATGATATATTATGTAATATTAATGTTTATATGTTAATATTATGATATATGTCTTCTATAATTAAGGACAGATTATCCCAGCCTTGTTTTTAGTACGTACTCTGAGCTGTTTTCTATAGGTTCCTTGATAGTGGATGAATATAACATCTAAGGAAACTGCCATATCTCAATAGGTCAAATTGTGATGGTCATACATAACCTTTTCTACTCTGTTTTCAGTGTTATTTCTTCTATGCCTGATAGTCTTCCAGAATGGTCTGAACACAGAGAAACTGGTTATTGGTTCATTTTAAACCATGTTTCTTCATTGCTAGCATATTTGATCACTGTAATCTTTGTCAGATTTGTCTGTAGAAGAGAAGAGGGTGGCCGTTTTCTCAACCATTGCAAGTAATTGTTTTTTGTTTGAATGTTACCAGCCTTCTCCGGGTGGCTGCCAGCCGATCTGCTATGGAGTACATGATCTCTAGCAGATATGAACTGTATTGGTGCTGTCTAACTCTTAAAGGGCCAGTGTATCTGTTGCTTTTGGAATGGATCACTAAACACTGTAATAGATGTAAAACGTGTCCTGTTGTTGTTTATTTCAGTGTCTCTGCAGGGTTTTTGAGTATACTTATACTTAATATATGTTGCATAAATTGAAGGTCAAACAGTACACAAGACCTGGTACATGTCCTCTAAATGTCATGGTTTTGTTGCTTATTTATGTCCTAGCGTCTTTCTAAAACAATCAACAACCCCGGTGTGGAAATGACCCAATATCATTTAGTCATGCATTGATGTCACTAAAGTGCACAGCTTCATAATATCCAAAAATGCATAAAAATAAAATGCATTGAGGCTGGAATGGAATCTGAACGAAGCATACTTAGATTGTCATATATTTAAAAATGAAAACATCATTCTTTACTATATTTACTCATTCTAGCAGGATAGAAAAACCTACAATAAAACAATTTTATATTTTACATGGTTTAAAAGAATTGTAGTTGATTTCTTAAAGATTTGCATTCGTCTTAAATGAACATTACCGTAGTTCATACAAAAAACTATACACAGAGAAATAATTGTGATTTTTTTCAATTAGATAAGGCATTGATTCCTAATACAGCTTACATTATCAACAAAATGAAAACATTGTTTGACCAAAAACATTTTTGCTCCTTTTTTTACCCTCCTTATTTGTATCCTAGCATCTTTTCAAATGTTTCCCAAAGGATGAACTTCCAACTTTGTGGTGTGGAAATTACTGCGCACCTAACCCAGTCCCATTTAAAGCGAATAAATATTCTATTTTTTACACCTTCAGTCTTAAATATAAACATTACAATAATGGATTTGTGAAAAGAGATTAATCCTATTATCTAAATGTTTTTGTTTAAAAGGAATTTTGTCTGCAAACATACTCAAGAAGTATTTGGAGAGTTTGCAAAATGTTTAAAAGGATGTTTTTATTGTGCATCCAATCAAACTGCACACACAAACACAGCTTACCAATAGAATAACACAATGACAAATCAAAATATGATGTTTTATACAAACAATTTTTGACCAGCAGGGGCAGGTATGAGACCCTTTGAAGTAAATTTGCTCTTCATTTCTATGACAGGCACCTGTCACTCTGGCTTTCCTCTGGCATCCTCTCACCCCAGCCACAGTTTTATTTTTAGGTCATGTGGCTCTTGAGGTGTAACTTGAAACTCTTTCTGTTGAGTCCTTAACAGATAATCTGATATGGCTCTAAATTTAATCCAGAGGAGTGCAGAGAAGAACGTATTTGACTTGTTTTCCAAATGGTGAGGAACCGTTATTTCACATTTTACTTATTCCAATCACACGTATCAACAAGATCTAATGTATGAAAAATGCCACCTATATGTGTGAAAAAAAAAAAAAGATTTTATACTAATGATTTTAAAAAACATTTGTCAGATTTTTGGTGTTTATTAATAGACAAATGTTTAATATTAAATTTAATATTATGCACCAACTTCTCATGGATTAGGACACGCCCCCTTCCCATACGTCACACCCTCTCATTGATATTCATGAGTCAGCTGGGATTTAGAACTCAGCTGTTGGAAGGACAAGCGCACAATCCAGGAGAACAAAGTTTGGGGATATTTAATCACTCTTATGTCAACTTTAATGAATACCAGGACGACTATTCCATATGGAACTTTATGGATTTCATAAAGAAACTTTTTCAGAACTTTTCAACTTTATGAAGAACTGTTTTGGGCATTGTGTTCCTTAACTTACAACCAAACTTCCTTTGACATATAAACAACTGCTTTTTTGTGTTTAACTTATTTATCCCGTTGTTAAGGTGTAATGTATGGGAATGAGCTTACCAATTGATTTTCAACAAAATCAGTTTATCTGGCCTGATATAGAACGTTTTATATATTTTTATGTCATTTATTTGCAAGGCTTGGATTTTTCCTGGAGCTGTATCTGTTTATAGCAACACTATCACATAACCTGTTGGATGTGCTTGTGTTTTTTGGATCCTCATCTGAAGTCACAGACAGCATTGGAGCTGAATCCCTGCCATGCACATGTTGTGCCTCACCGCACTGCTCTGTCTGTGCGGCCTGGTCCACTGCAACACCTCCAGTGATGAAGCACAATACACTGGACTGTATAAAGATACCACTCTGAGTACAACAGGTTTGTGTTTCAATTCTTTCACACTCATTCAAAAGCAATTCATTCATACTTTGCATTAAAAACTGATTTGATTCTATTTTAATGTATGTATTTATGAGAGTATTAAAATATTAGTTCATTATATGAATAGGTCATGGTTAATATGAAGATTTTCTTACATTCATGTTTTTTTAGCATTAGAACGCAACCTTACAAGAGATCAATCCTGACAATGACATGATTTACTTTTGCATTTAAAAGGTTTCAGAATGCTGATGTCAGTTTTGATCATAAAACATGAATTCCATCCGTGAAAATCATATATAGATAGTCAAGGCCTGTTGATAGTTGTATCGGGTCATATTAAAGTTTAATGTTATTTTTAAAACAATTTACTTATTTATAGCATATATATATGCTATAAATATATATATATATATATATATATATATATATATATATATATATATATATATTTCCAAACCTACAACCATGAGTAAATGTCATGGGTTCGTACCCATGAAACACACACTGATATGTTGTTTATACTGAATGAATTTTAAATTGTTTTGGATTAAAGCATAAAGCCTAATGTGTGAAATATGAATTAGAATATTCTGACTTGTGCTTGAAGATTTGGATATTCATGAAGAATTGAATTAGCTTCTGATGGATCTCCTTTGACACTTTATAAAGGCGTATGTACTCTTGGGAATAGAAAAAGCTAATAAATATATTTGAATATTGTTAAAAATAAGACAAGCAAAGATATTTTCGGGAATAGAAAAACTTTTTTTAAACAATAAAGAATGTACTGCTAGTAAAATGCTTATTCTTCTATAAAAAAGTATATATATATTTTTTATCAGGAAAAGAAAAAGCTAATATAGGTTCTAAAAAGAATAAAGTATATAACGGTAGTAAAAATATTTTATATTTTCAGGAACAGAAAAAGCTTATATATGTTCTATAAACAATAATGAATATAATTGTAGTAAATATATTGTTTCAGGAATAGAAAAGGCTTATATATATATATATATTTTTTTTTTAAAGCAATAAAGAATATAATGGTGGTAAACTATATGTCAAGGAATAGAGAAAACATATGTATCTATAAATCTATATAAATATAACTATATAGACTATATATCTATATATAGACTATAATATATATATTTAAAACAGCAACAAAGAATATAATGCTAGTAAAGATATTTCAAGTAATAGAAATGCTTATATATATCATTTAAGCAATAATGAATATAATGGTCATAAACATAATAATAACAACCATAAAATAATGCACAAAAATTCATGAAACAAATTCATGACCTTGGTGTTTTAAGTACCATGTCCAACCATTTCAGCTTGAGTTTCCAGCGTGTTTCCTTTACCACAGATCCATGTCTGCAAGTGAGCCCCCCATGTATGACAGAAGCCGACCGCTTCAGTATGGAGGCTCTCCAGCACATCCACAGGGAGATGGATGACGATCAGGATGGTGGTATTGAGGTGGAGGAGAGTGTTGAGGTAATAAACCGGGACACAAGAAGTCTCCACAGCCCAAATCTGCATTTCATCTTTTTGCTGATTTGTTTTCATCACGAAACGTCACATTCCAACAGCTGATGGAGTGACCCATTGAGGCGAAGCGAATGGTAGCAACGTCAATTTTTTAATCCACAGTCAGATTGAGGCTTAATTTTTATCACTTGTTTTGTATGTGTGATGATTAGGGGAGGTGTGACTGTTGAACCTAAAGGTTTCTGTGAACAGGATGTTCATCAATTGAGAAACACATGTTTCCATTTAGTGCCTAAGACACACTGTTCAAGCTTGGCACTGAGGTGACATAACACCGGGGGGATGGGTTTCTTAGCAATGTCCTGCAGTAGATCTGGGTGTCTGGCATTGAGTTTCTTACCCTCGTTGCTATAGATAAAGTGTAGGTGCTTTGAGGATACAAACAGACTGATGAAACCAGACATTACTGCTGAGAAGACGACAGGCCATACGCATATCCTCATACTTGTTTTGGTATCTTTGTGCAGACTTGACATAGACACACGAAAACACCCACACTTTCATCTTGAACATATACTCAGCTGTTGTTTTAAAGAGACGTGATGATGTGCGTGTGGGGAAGGGTTATTGTAAGTTGATTTAAATATGTTTACCATCAATTGTAATAAGTAAAGTTTCCATAAGTATTTGTTTACGTTATATGAGCCTAAAAACGAGGAAAGAGTTTATCCACAGATTGGAATGATGATGTCATTTACTCACCCTCTTGTCATTCCAAACCTGTATGAATGTCTGGTGAAGAGATTTTAAAGAATGTTTACCATAAACCGCCGGTCCCCATTCGTTTTTGTTGTTTGGACATTAAAGTAAAGAAACTCAATGGTAATCAACCTCTTTTAAAATATCCGTATTCTGCAAAAGAAAAGAATGTCATACAGATTCGAAATCAGTCCTTTAAGTCTAATTATAAATATGCTTGATTGGAAAATTACAATTCAGTTTGTGTGTATAAGCACACACAAATATATATGTTTCATCTTTACTGTAGTTCATCATCGAAGACATGCAACAGCAACAACAGGCAAACAAGCACAGTAAACTCCATCAAGAAGACCAGCACATCACTTTGGAGGAGCTCTGGAGAAGCTGGAAAACCTCAGAGGGTGAGATGTACATTTGCATCTGTACGCTTGGCCGATGTTTTAATTGGGTACCTTTTGTGCAACCTAGCTATACATTAGTTTCAGCATGTGCCTTCTTTATGAATGGAACCCTGGCATTGCTATATGAACAAGGGTTAGGTTAGGGTTATGTATTTGTCATACTAGATTCATTCAGGTCAACCACATGCATTTCTTTGCCATCCAAAAATGATCAGACATCCAAGTGGGTTGTTATAATGTGGATTCCAGCATTTAACGTTATCACATACATTGGTATCACGTGACAACACATAATGACTTGGATCACAAAACAGATCACTAATAGTGGAGTCGATGAAGGTGACATCACAGGTGTGAATTGAGATAAAATGTCAAACTCTTTCTTGTCTCTTGTCATGATTTGTCTCGTGATTTCTTCCTCTGTATCAGTTCATAACTGGACTCAGGAGAATGTGTTGAGCTGGTTGAGCGAGTTTGTGGAGTTGCCTCAGTACGAGAAGAACTTTAAAGAGCTGCATGTAAATGGGAACACATTGCCCAGGTGAGAGAAATAAATATTGTACAAATTCAAAATGTAGTAATGTTTGATATAATTGGTTGAATAAATATTGATATGTTGATAATTTCATTAATGAAAATACTGTTGGCTTAGCACTGCTGTCCTTCTTAAACCTATTTTAAACCTCGATATTTTGTGTTTTTGGCCATGAATATTAAGTCGCTCTTTCTGTTTTTCTTTGAGAACAGCCCCGACAAGACGGATGAAAACTGTTAGGTTATCACATAACTTTTAAGAAATCATTCCTTGAATATGTGTACAAATGTTACTATTATGTTGCTTAAAAGTAAATATAAACTTGTTTTCTTGCAGCTTTTGAAGTCTTAAAAAATACAGAGCATCTGTTATGGTATTTTTCCAGTTTCTCTGGTTTTCATTTCCTGCAAATAGAACAATATACTTATTTCAGTTGGGGGAAAATATTGTTAGTCCACAGAATTTAAAAATAATATCTGTGCCTAAGCAAATACTTCTGACTAGTAAATTTAGACTTAAAATTACCTTTGGAATCTTCTCAAAATGTTTTCTACTAAAAGTATTAATACTTTATTGACTACGTTGACAGCCCGGTATTCAATCGCAGTATTTTCATCACATGAAAACCAACAAATTTGGCCATGTGAGGTTTCGAAGGACAGTATAGAGGTTGTTAGTGTTGCATTTTAAAGATTTTTGCAGATTGAAAGATTTTTTGTTAACAGGATTGCTGCCAATGAGCCATCATTTATGAGCAGCTATCTGAAGATCCAGGACCAGCAACACAAGCAAAAGCTCAAGCTCAAAGCTTTGGATGTTGTGCTGTTTGGACCTCCCACTCGTACGCATTTATATTCTACACATTTACATTAAAATGGACATTTTAAAGCATGTTTACATTATAACGCTGTCTGTGTCACAATTTTTTAAACATGCTTTAAAACACGATTGATTCCCATAGCCCTGGCTATTTAATAATATATATTATCACTAACATATTCAGATCTGATGTGTGTCTTCTGAGCACATTGGAAATAAATATCAATGCATTTGAGGGTTGGATCCTTTTAATGTTAAAAACAACATTGAGGGTAAAAACACCTTACCTATTGTTCCATTCCTGTTTGACTGATATCTCCTCCCACCCGTGTTTAGGTCCTCCACACAACTGGATGAAAGACCTGGTTCTTATTGTGTCTGCGGTGATGGGGATTGGAGGATGCTTGTTCGCGAAAGCACAGAATAAAGCATCTAAGGAACACATTTCGAAGATGATGAAGGACCTGGAAAGCTTGCAGAGAGCAGAGCAAAGCCTCATGGATTTACAAGAGCAGTAAGTAACGTCGAGTTTATCCAAATACACTTATATTGGAAAATGGATCATGAAAGCCTCGTGGATGTTCCAAAGGTTGGAGAAGGCCCAGGAGGAGAAACGCACAGTGGTGGTAGAGAAGAAGAATCTCGAGGAGAAGATGAGAGATGAGATTCAGGGAGTCCAGGAAGAGGCCAACCGTTTTCACAGACTCCGGAAGGGAGCCGTGAGCGAGCTCAGTCGACTTCGGTACGCGGAAGAGGAGCTTGAACAGGTACCCTTGGAATTCCTACAACAACACTTGAACCCACATGACCTGGTGGCTCACACTATGGGTTTTGTCTGGCAGGTGCGTGGTGCTCTAAAGAGGGCAGAGAAAGACATGCAGTTCCTGTGGTCAGTCCCTGAAAATCTGCAGCTGTGGTTACAACTCACCCATGAGGTGGAGGTGCAATATTACAACGTCAAGAAGCAAAGTGCAGAACAACAACTCAACACGGCTAAAGATGAGGTACTGTTACGATGAATGAGTCTCAAGTGTATTTTTAACGCATTAAATGAATAACTTGTTTCTTATTTGATATCAATAAAGTCCATTAATCACGTCCAGAATAAAAGTTATATGTTTGTGTACTGCGCATATTACCTTCTCAATTAAAAACTTGAACACAGACACCTGCATATATATATGTGTAAATTCAAATGCTTTATGTTCTTTAAATTTAAAGAAGTAGAAATATTTTACATTAAATTGTAAAAACTTGTTACAACAAACATACAATTTGATATTTTAAAAAAGATGTCTATTTATTTATATATACTATATTATTTTGCACGATACAGAATTAAAATGAGCATGTATTGAAAAAGAAATAGGGCCATCAAAACAATAAATCCCATTCACAATATAAGTTTGTGTTTATACAATATATTTTTGTCTACTGTGCATATTAATTTCTAATTCATAAAAGTGAACCGAGATACATTCATATAAATGTGTATATATTTTATAATCATTTTTAAATAAATAATTATAAATAATCAGGTTTCCATACAATTTAAAAATAATGCTATAACAAATATGCAATGTTATTATTTTAATACACATGTTTTATGTAAACACAAAAATTGTGTTTACATAATATATGTTTGTCTACAGCACATATTGATTTCTTATTTGATTAATTATTTATATACTTATTTAAATACTATATTCTTTTGCAGAACACATAGCCATAAATACATTTTTATTCTGGATGTGATTAATTGATTTACCAGCCCAAAAATATATTTTTTATAAAATATGTATTTCAAAAATCATTCAATCAATCGTTTATATTTCTTATGGCACTGTATGTTGGCACAGGCTGAGAAGATTAAGAAGAAACGGAGCTCTGTTTTGGGTACACTACACGTGGCACATAGCTCCTCCCTGGATCAAGTGGATCAAAGAATCCTGGAGGCAAAGTATGTTTTCTTTCATAACTTAGTGGACATTCTCTTGTTGTCAGACTAATGTGATACTGTGGTTTCTATGTGACTTTTTCTTTTGAGCTACACAAAAGAAGATATTTTGAACAACGATTTTGTGTCCATGGAAGTCAGTAGTTTGCCAGCGTTGTTTGGTTCTTCAAAATATCTTCTTTTGTCATAGATTAACAATGATGAGTGTGAATAATTGATGAAATTTTCAGTTTTTAGTCGGCTGGTAACTGTTAAGATTTTTTGAAGGATGTCACTTTACATGTCAATCTAAAGCACAATAAATAAAACACATGTTATGTTTTAAAGGAATGCTTTTGCTGAAGTGACTGCTTGTCTTCGGGAGCGTCTGCACAGATGGCAACAGATAGAGAACTTGTGTGGATTTCCTGTGATGAAAAATTCTGGTCTACCCAATCTCACCGCTACTCTATACCCAGACTCCAACTGGATGCTAATGTCTCGCTCGGCCATGCAGTCCTATCAAGTGCCCATGGGAGTGGAAGACATGGAGGAGGAAATGCCACAGATTATGCCACAGATACCAGGTTGGTATTTCCCCCATCTATCTTTCCTCCATATATCTGTCAGTACTCCAACAATGAACTTTAAATTGCAAATCAATGTTCTGTAAAAGCCTCAATATTAAACTTAAACCAGGCTATTTTATTTTTTATTAAAAGGTACAGTGCACCCAAAATGGAAAATTCTCATTTATTACACACTAGAATAAGATAGAATAGAATAGAATAAGATCAAAGATATTTTAAAGAATGTGGGGAACTGTGACTGTTTTCTCTACTGCAAAATATATTTATTTTTTATGCATTTTATTTTTAAGTTACAGTTGCTTCTTTGAAATGTTCTCCACGGTCTCGGGTTCGTTCTCGCCGATCTGGGCACATTGTCCCTTCCCCTATGATTGTATCACCTGATCCTGATCTGCTGATTCCCCTTCGCTCACCTCTGCGGCGATATGGAGAGGAGGATGAGGAGCACATCAAATTCTCCACTCTAGTAAAACAGTAAGTCAGTTTGTCTTTTAATATGGAATTTTCGGAAATTTGGGATAAAAAAACACACATTTGTTGGTTTACTGAATATACACTACTAGTCAAAGGCTTTGGGACACTTAATCAAATTATTCTCACAATTTAGTAATAAATAATTTATAATTAATACATTAATTAGGCAACATGGCAAATATAATGTTTTTAGAATACTTGACTTTGGCTGGATATTGATGAAAAAAGCCCATAAGAGTGCAAAATAGATGAGGATCAAAAGGTGACTACACTATAGAAGTTCAAATGTAATATTAACGAATTTGCTGTTTTTAAGTTATAATTCTCATTTTTTCCTGTTATTTTCATTATTTTGGTCCACTTATAAATATTTTAAAATGTGCAAAAATATGAATGCTCTAGTAAGTGTCCCAAAACGTTTGACCGTTATTGTTTTACTTTAGTATGTAATGTAAAAATATAATAAAAATGATGTCACAATTGATAGATCAGGCCTGGAATTGAATGGATCAAAAATTATATTTAATATTATTATCTGGTGCTGTAATTTTGACTGTCTATCTCTCCTTCACAGGGAGTCTATGGAGACATCCTCAGATACAGAGTCCATCGGTTCATCCATCAGCAGAATGTACACCAGTCTGGACGGCCCACCTCGTAGAAAATATAGAGAGGGTTTGTTATCTGATAAAATGTCCCGTAAGGTCTCCCTGGAGGAACAAGAGGACAGTCCTTCGTGCAAGATCTCGCAGGAGGAGATGGATGAGGCTTTGATGTACACCATGAGAAAAGCATCAAGAGAGGAACTGGACACTGATACTCCATTAAGAAAAACATCAAGAGAAGAGTTAGAGACCCCGGTGGAGTTTCCTAAAGAATTGACAAGTAGAGCCGATGTTGAAGGTACTGTCAGTTCAAGAAAATTACTCAGAGATTTGTCAATGGATTCCATGAGGCTCTACTCCACAGAAATGTTATACTCGGATCAAAGACAGCGCTCATGCAGAGAGAGAAAGGATCAAATGGCGGAAAGCATTGGTAGAGCTATTCCAAAAAGTGACGTTGACACAGATATCAGATATTCTGACACCGTGTTGAGCTCTTCCATAAAACAGAGGGATAATCTTGACTTTTCAAGCATGCAGAGGGGAAGAATGTTCAGAGAAAACTCCTTTGATTCAACATTTGAGAGTTCCATTGAAAGCTCTAAAAAGTTAAAGATGTTTGTGGGCAAAACAGATACGGTCAAAGATATCCCTTCGAGAATGATGCTGAAGGATGACTTTGACGTGTCACCCGAAATTGTGAAAAAAGACATTTCTGTGAACACCGCCTTAAAGAAAATAGTGGGAGATGAGTTTGATACATCAATGGAAGGCCAAAGAGCTCGATCCTTTAGGGAGAACAGGGATTCACCCATGGAAGTTTCCTCAAGAAAGTTTGAGCGTGATGTTGCCATGGAAACACAAAGACAACAACGCAGCGCAAAGATGGATAACCCTCTGGATTCGCCCGTTGCTAAAATACAGATTTTGGAAATGTCTGCTGAAGCTCCAAGGCAGTGGCCTTCACAGGAGGAATTTCAAGGACGGCCTGACCTTACTGTTAGTTCCTTTATGACTTTGTCCCCGGCTCCAGAAACACTAAGCACCCTGGTGTACGACGGCATTTTAGAAAAGTCCTACGAGAACGCGGTCACCCCTGCTGAGGGCGATCTTGGTCATAGGGCCGTGTCTGGATCTTTTCAAAGCCTTCTGGATTGTGAAGGTTCCCAGGCAAGTTTATCAGCATCCAGCAGTAAAGAGAAGGGAAAGAAGTCCTCCATGCTCAAGAATTTGTTTAAGAAGAAGAAAGAGAAGGACAAGGATTCTCAAAGTTAACATCAAAGAGTTCTGTACAGATTTAGCATGTGGCACTGTATAAACTGCACTTTCCAGGTAGGATTCAATGATAGTGTGCTGCATAAAGAGTTTTTTGAAAATGAGATAATGCACATTTTTTTGTTGTGGATTGTAACGTTTAGCTTTTTGTAATTGTTAAAGATATGGCTTTGAAAGGCTTCAGCTCTAAAACTGTGAGATACATACGTGCTTAATTTATTTATTGTGATACAATATAAAAATAAATAAAATGCAAAGAATGTGACATGTGACTTCCTGTGACATGTGACTACAATTTGGGACTGGCTTTCTCCAAATACCTACTGTGCACTTGCAGTTTTGGGCACTTGAGAGTGTGTGCATGTGCCAGGAAGTAAGAGCGGTAGTATATCCCATGTCTTAAAAATGCAAAAGTGAAGTGCCCTTAACTTACAATAAACTAGCATTATCTTCAATTCTCCTATGGTGTATCCCGTTGTGCATCACATTCTGGATGTAAATAAAACTTTTGCATGGAGGTTGCGGAAAGTCTGTAAGTGTAAGTTACACTACTTTATTTGAACATAATTTCTTTAGTCTAATATTGGGCTAACATGTTTTTCTTTTTCTGATACAGCTGCTTCGATACTTAAAAATAAAGGTCAAACAGAAATGTGACTAGACGTGACTATACAGTATACATTTATTACATATACTATAATTCTCTTGTAAAACAAAGTGTTGCATGTTCTATTGATGTAAACTCCACAGATTGATTGTGTATTTTGAGAAACGGTTTAACATGCACACTTGCAATCTTCACGCCCACTAAAACACTTGGGCAAAATACAGGAAATGTGTTGTGTAAGTGACTGCAGGTGTGGCTGTAGATCATGTCAAATGTCTTTACAAATAATACATTTTGTTAATGTAGTTTTATAATGTATTTGATTTGTTTTCTTTGTGGATTAAATTAGTATATCTCTTAATAAATATTTCTGTAATCCAACTTTCAAGGCAATTTTATTGACCTTGGCCATGACCTTGGCATTTGCACTGAACTACCAAAATGTTACACGATACCTGTCAGTAAATGTTTTTTATTCAAAGTGTGGTTGCTTTTCTTCATTTTAAAGTTAAAATGAGTGAAAGCTACAGTAAAGAAAATGCTGCTATTTGTGTTTATATTTAATTATGCATTAATTAGCAAAAAAGAGATAAACTGTGTTTTATAAAAACAGATTGTATTAAGCATTTCAAGGAATATCCACTAAACTGCAGTTGGTCCTCAAAATTAAGTAAAATAACTATGACAATACAGCAAACTAACACCATGAAAGCACGAATTATGAGAACTAATATTTGTTTTTGTTAAGGAACTCACGTGTTAACGTTAAATACTGACTTACACATAAGAATATAATGTAGATTTTAAGATCGTTGTTTAGATCTGTTCAAGAAAACATTATGAAGATATTTAAAAGACTGCTCAACCAAAAAGTTCTTGGACCCCATTGACAAGTAGGAAAAATGACAATGGTTGAAAAAAGTCACCTAAAACTTTTTAATGTCCAACATTCTTCAATATATCTTATTTTGTGTTTGAGGATGTACTTTATTTTCTTAGGTAGTCAGGGGGAAACAAAAACTGTTTGATTGAACACCATTTTCAAATATCTTTCTATGTGTCAATTCGAACAAAAAACTATACCAATTTATATTGGTTCATGTACAAATAAAAAAGATTTTTTACATTTGACTATTTACTTGTAATTGAATAAATTATAAATCTTCTAAAAATCTTTTTTTCTGATTTTCAGCATTGTCCAAAGATCTAAAGGATATTTAAAAATGTATGTCAGACAGCATTTAGTCACCTTTGTCTCTAGAATTGAAACTTCATTCTGTTTAACTGAAGAAACCACAATAACTACCCTCTACTCGCTCCTTTATTTCCTGTTAAGAGACTGTTGTGGTAATATTTATGCTATGTTACACTAGCACACGGCAGATAACTTCTCTGATAGCACTGATTTTATATCCCTGAAATGTCATGTATATAAAAAGTATATTCTTTGGTGTGTAGTTTAGGTAGGTCAGAGGCCTCTTTCTACTTCGAGTGGGCGGTTCCTGACCTAAATCAAGCTACTGTGTATTTAATAGTGATCCAAAGTCTAAATCTTCTTTAAAACCGCAAGAACCTAATAAAAGTGGATTTCCTGTACATCTAAAAATGTACTGCTGTTCTGTTTTTTACAGCTATAACTTTTGATCTTTTTTATGTGCACTTAAACCACAAATGTTTCCAGTGGTCTTTGTGTTTGCTCGTAAAGGGTTGCTATTCTGCTGTAGTATGTTGCTATGAATATATTAATAAACAGGTAAGTAAGTAAATTTATATGCAAATGTACACTTTAATAAATAGGACCATACTTAAAAAATACACTCTTTACATCATCGAATTAAGAATATCTGTTTTTATCTTTCTAACATTTAAATCATTATTAACATAATAAAAAGAGGATGTATTGTCAATTTTGCACGAGAAATACAAAAAATACAATATTATTTTGCAAGAACCCTGAGGATTTTACATTTAGAAAGTTCCAAGAAGAGTACCTGTAATTAGAATGTCTGAAAATGATGCGAGAAATGAAACTATAGATTACATAATCCTCAGACCTGGAAAAAGGTTCAGTTGCGGTTTACTAAACAGATGGCAGAACGATATCCCACAGATAAGAAAACCAGACATGTTTTGAAAAGGGAGGTTTTTTTTTCTGGTTTTATTGCAAGTTTAAACTTTACATTGTGTGTATGTATCAATGATCTCTGCTTATAAAGGGACTCAACAAACAGGATGTAACTGTGGGTTTCCTGTTAGGGCCTGTTGAATTTTGCCGCATCTAAACATCTTCAATCTCTTTTTCTTTCTAAATATCTTCATTGTGTATTTACAAAATAACAACTATTTTTAATTCCGTTTTTACTTTAACAACGTTGAGATTCAAACCAGAAGCATCGTATAATTAATACCTTGAAGTGTTAATTCACCCAAAATTAAAATTATTTCATCGTTCACGTCCATTATTTTCATTCCTGCATGACTTTCTGTCTTACCCTGAACACCAGAGATATTATGAAGAATGTTGGTAACTGGCCCTCATTCAACTGCATTGGTTTTTTGTACATACGGTACCTATAGTGAATGGTTGCCACCGACGTTCGTTAATTGTCATTCTTCAAAATATCTTCTTTTGTGTTCTACATAAAAAATTCACACAGGTCCAAAGAGACAAGAGGACAAGTAAATGGTTAGAATATTATTTTTACACGGGTAAATTTTTACATACATATTACAGCCATCAAATATGACATTATGGAACATTAGTCGCCAATCTAAACAACATCTAATGTCACTCCAAAGTGTATTGTGAACCTTTAGCAGAAGGACCTCCCATCACAATGAACCAATCAGAGCAGATCTTACATTAGCTTTGAAGACCCCCAGACACATCAGAGTCACTTACAACCAGTCACTGGGATGGAACGGAAAAGATTTATCATCATCACACTTGTGTGTAAGTTCACTTGTAATTACTGATGTCCTTTAATTTTTCTGTACAAATGTAGGAATATGCATAAAAAAATATTGCAATAACTTACACAAATTACTTTTTCAGCAGTTGTTTTGTTTTGTGAACATCAAATAATCTTTGGGACAGATTTCAAAATCAAAGTTAAACCAGGAGGCAAAGTTACTATCTTCTGTGGTAAAGATGTGGAAGCTTTCCAGATGATTTGGATTAAAAATGGTTCATTTGGAAATCAATCATCTTTATTAATGACTGCTGAAAAATGGTTCCAAGGGTTTTATCCTCGCTTCAGTTTTGTGCAGAACAGATCCAGTCACTCCTATGATCTACATATTGAAAATGTCAGTATATATGATGAGGGAATCTATTACTGCGCAAAAGGAGAAAAAATCTTTAAGGATGTGAATGGCACACTGGTCTCCGGGATGGAATGTCAGTATGGAAAGAGGAAAACGTATTTAACTGTGTCAGGTAAGAGACCATTCTGACTTTTTTCATATTAAACTGTTTGTGATAATGTTTACATCTTTACCACAAAGTTTTGAACACATAAATACACATTCAAGCACATTTTATATGGAAATAAATTATTGTTGTTTGAAAAACTTTGTTTTTAAACCTGATGTTTAAATATTTGCAATTTTTTGCAATTTTTTTATTTCCTTTTTTTTGCATTTTTTTGCAACCCCATTTGGGTTTCTACAGCACAGTACATGCAAACTGTTGTGTAACATGTTTAAAACATATTTTGCAAATATGCAAGTTGGTCTTTCTGATTTATTTATAGCTCTTCTCTTAGTTTGGGAAATATACACTATTTATGCAAATGTAGTATATGTATAATACAATATAAATAAACATAAATATGTTTGTCGTCCCATTGAGACTCAATATCTGCGCCCCCCAACTCAACACAAGACAAGACAACAGATCAGATCTTGTGGATGTTGCCGGCCATTGTGTGTCCTGTGTGCTTTCTCTTTTGTTCCATCTGTATTTGCTGCCTTTGTCGACAGAAGAAAAGTAAAGGTACTCAGTCACTTCATGATTTTGTACCTACCCATATTGTTGTAATTTACACACTTTTTTTCCAAAATCAGGCACAACTCTTTAACTTCTCTTTCAATCTGTAGGTTCTGGAGTAGAAACACAAGCAAGGAACAGACGTGAGGTATGGTATTACATTATATTCATGAACTAACGTATAACAGATCTTGGATAAAAGTGAACAAGCATTTAGTGCCTTAAACGATTGTTTCTGTTTAATCTGATGCTTAATAATTGTGTAATGTTATTTAATGTTTCTTATGTGAAGTTAACTGATTCTCTACTTAAGAATGAAAATTCTGCCATGATTAACGCATCCTCAAGTTGTTTCAAAACTGCTGTCTAGAAATGTTATGTTTGGTTGAACATGAAAAAAGAAATTAAGAAGAATGGTAGCAACTGCAATTTTTGGGACACCATTGACTACCATAGTGATAAAAAATGGTACCATGAAATTTTGCTTTACTTAATTTAAAAATATTTTCTCAAAAAAACCGAAGGTCGAATTATAACAAATATGGAATTCAATGGTGTCCTGGATTTGTCAATTTCTAACATTTTTCCAAATATCTTTGAATTTGTTAAATTTAACAATGAAATGTATACAGGTTTGGAAAAACAAGTGCAAGTAATTCATGACAGAGTTTTTATTTTTGGGAGGAGCCTTCATTGAAACTAATAATGAACCTGGTTAGGTTGCATAAATAGACATACTAAAAAGTTTCTTAATTACATTTTCTTTTATTAAGATTTGTATAAAAATCTTTTTCTTTCAGGGAGATGATGTGTATTATGCATCACTGAACACAACTTCACTGCAAAAACAGCAGAAGAGGTTGCCAGATTCTGATCTCTGCACTTATTCTGAGGTCAGAACCAAAAGAACATAAACCATTACTGTAATTGTTGTGTATTTTCGAGTGATATGTACAATCACAATAGTTTCTGCTACCGTGCAATTTTAAAGGTACTAAATAAAAGCAGCATTTATATTTATTTTTTAAAACCGTCAAGGTAAATGTTTATCTTACATTTACATTTATTCATCTGGCAGACGCTTTTATCCAAAGCGGCTTACAAGCAATGTGCAGTTGCCAAATATCACTGCAGAGAATTCAGTAATTGTCTGCTTGCCCTGGGATTCGAACCTGCAACCTAATAAATTAATGAAATGATTGTTACTTGTGAAATACATGTGAAAAATACGCATTTAAAATAAAAAATCTCATATTTATGATGAAGTTTCATTGAGTTTTATGACAATATTTAAGAACAATAAGAACGCTTCTTTCTTCACTCATGTGACATTTCACATCACATAATTTTACATTTGCATCCAAAATGACTTTCAGTATGTTAAGGCTTTTAAATCTCTTGCATTTTCTGTGAACTGAATTCATGCTCAGATGGGAACTAGTCATATGACCATAAGCTGTAACATTTTCACTGTAACAATAATTTTGTTTTCTTAATTAATTTATCTGCTCTGTGATGCTGTACTGATGAACAATCACAGGTTTGGTGAAAAAGTATTATCTTCTGTTAGGAAAACCACAAAGGTTTCCAATCAAGCAGTCCGTGGGCCAAAAATATATGTGTGAGAGAGAAAGCGAAACAAGTCTGTGGTTTAACTGGGCAGTTTGCACTTGCAGATAGGCAACATAAAGACGTATGTTGCAGCTACTGTGAAAAATGTGGTGAACAAAACAACAATAACATTTGTTGTGTTTGCAGTCCGCTCTGGCTTAGTTCGATGTGGGTTAGTTCAAGCAGAGTCATAGCAACCACAAGGTCATGATTAAACAGGAAATGAACATATTTGAAGACATCTTTGATGTTATTTAAGGCCACTCAGTATATTAGCATTTTAATACTTTCTGTCTCAGACAGCTGTTTCAGGACAATGGACAGCTCAGTTCTCAATAATACAATGCTAATTCAAAAAAGGATTATTATGCAAAGAAATGGTTAAAGGTTCGATTTGAATTTTTAAATATATAGATTTGTATTTCAAATAACATTTAGTAACATTTCTAATAACTGCATGCTTCGCTGTGCATGACCCAAAAAGTCGAGCTGTGGTCAAGCTCTGGTTTACACTCTCTTAGTGTACAACATCTCTAGAGAAATTTAAACACTCCAATATCACTGAACAACACAATTTACTCTTTGCGGCAGTCCCCAAAATGTGACAAAAAACATTGAGGAGAAAAAAATGTTTAACGATCCTGCTTCCATTTTAATATATCAAGATCAAAACAATTTTTATTAACTGTTAGTTACACAATAGATGAAACTTTAACAATTTAAACGTTAATCTTGTTGATCATGCTATTCATTGAAACAGTCACATTTGGGCCGAAAGCAGTCTTTCCTAATAAATATTTTTTATGAAGCTTATTGTAACCCAATGTTTGCTTTGTCATTCCATTTTCTCATTCTCGCTGGTATTACTTTAATAAAAAGTACTGGAGATTTGCAGAAATTTTTTTGATCAAATGACTATTTTGGGAAGGCCATACTAAAGTATTGGGACTCATTCCAATATTCCTGTAGGGAAAATCCCTTAAACAGACCATGTATATGATCAGGGCTATGAACGACTGAAGGTCATTATGAGAAATGTAAAGCCACGGTTTAAATATTTGATCTTTGCACTTGGATGCATAGACATTTGTGTGGCCTACAATTGTTTGCATCATTGATTTTGAGAGGAAAAGCTTAAAAACAGCAGAGGAGCTTTTCATGAATTGGGTACAGACCAATTGTGATTGGACTGGTGTGAACATTAGATATCTACATCTGAATCATCTGCACTATGCCACCTTTCTGTTGAAACATCAGGTAAGTACTTAAAATATACTTAAAGTTGGTTTAAACCCTTCCTCTAAATTTTATATTTTCCAGTTTCTGCACTTTGTCAGAAAGTTGTTCTTTTCCAAAATGTTACTTGTATATTATAAATATATGAGTTTTTCCTTTAGTTAGTATAGTATGTTAAAATTCTAGTACTTTCTTATTTTGTTGGCATAGGAAACGTGAAAATGTGTATTCATGAAATAAAGCGCAAACGTATCAAATTAACTTCTTCCAATAAAAAATACTTTAATAAAGTAAAGATAGATCAAAAATGTACTCTTAAAGAAATACAATATGTAGGACTGTCCATTTCAGGAAAAATAAAAAGCACAGAATTGTTTTGGGGCATTTTAGTAATAGTTGACCTAAAATGAAAATTCTGTCATGATTAACTTACTCTCTAGTTGTTCCAAACCATTATTATCGTTTTTCTGATTAACAAAGAGTAAGATATTTGGAAGAATACTTGAAACAGTTCTTTGACCTAACTGATTCCATAGCAGGATAAAATCAATCCACTTTTTTCTTTGCAACATTCTTCAAAATATCTCATTTTGTATTAAACAGTATAAAGAATTATCAAGTAATTTTTCTAAAATGTGTTCAAATAAGGTTTGGTTACACTCATTCTTCCAAATAGTGTCCTCCTTGTTGAACAAAGAAATGTTAAGGGGGTAAGAAAATTATGACAAAATATTATTTTTGTGCAAACTATTTCTTAAAATTCATCAAAATCTAATGATTTATTTGGGATTTTTATTTTATCCAGGAGAACTTTAGGAGAACTTGTGATAATAACAGCCATGCATATAAAATGTAATTCAGTTTCATGCCCTAATGTTTTTATACTTCAATATTGTTCAACCCATCCATGTAATATTGTATGCATAGGATATTGTTGAGATAACTTATACTTTTTTTGACACCAACATATTATTTTTGTTTGTATACAGTGAAGTTCAATTAAAATAGAGTTAACTGGAAATGAGTTTCTCTAAAAATAGTTACTGTATTTTTTTAAGGCAACACTGTCATCTATGGGCCAGGCTTGGATAATTCCTGACAGTGATAAAGTGAAATATCTTAAAAGGTTTAACCAAAAAGTGATTTTTTTCATCATATGCATACACTACATTTGTAACGAATCCATTTTACAATTCTTTGTTGTACAATTAACAACCAAACATATAATTATCGTTCTCCTCTCCGAACATGTCTTTGTTAAGTGTATCCTTATTTAAGGGGAGTTTAACCCAAAAATAACAATTCAAATCTTTATGAATTGCTTTGAACTAATGAACACAAAGAAAGATATTTGGAGGTATGTGTAAAACCAAACATTTCCTGAAACCCACTGACTACCATATTTGGAAAAACATGGTTATTTTTTGTTCTAACAGAAAATGAGATATTTTGATAAATAAAGGTCAGAAATTTTTTTTTGGCTACCATATCAATTTCCATTTTTATTTTTCCTATGCTAATCAATGCTGGGATCCTAGAACTATTTGTTTACAAGCATTCATCCAAATATCTTATTCCGTTCTCGACCAAACAAAGAAATGTTTCCAGGTTTAAACAGCTACCGTATTTTGAGACAGAATCTTTATTTTTAAAATGAACAAAAAACACACTTTTCAAGCCTTTCTATGCCAAGTCAACAAAATACTTTTATTTATATTTGAAGTTTTAAGCATTTCTACCCATTTAAACTTAAGAACATGCCATTTATTGAAACCATTTACATCCATGTCCTTTATTGAAAGATTTTTTTTGAATCCTGGTTGTCCTCTTTTGAATCTGTCTCACCTTAAAGACTTAACCAACATGAGAACAGAAAACAACAGGTAAAACATTTGGAATACTAAAAAAAAATAAAAAAAATAACCATCGGTTTGGCTTTTATAACAAACAATATATTTTTTAATTATTTATTGAACCCATAATGAACTTTATATTCAAGACATTTATTTACACTGACAAGTGTTTTCCATTCCCAAAGCGTAAACTCTGATCTCTGGAGAAAGCATTCACGATTTGTGAGAATTGACATTTACTACAGAAGCACATAACATAAACGAAAATGACCACAACATTAAATATAAAAAAATTAAATAAAAAAGCTATAGTTATATTCTATATCGTGCATTCACAATAAACTAGAAAAACCGTAACCACTATTTACATTTATATCCATTATCACCATCAATCATAATCCTTGTTTTTCATGCCAGTCATTATAACAGTCCCGATGTGGCTCAAAACACAACATCACTTCACAAGTCACACACATGACTGTAGTTTCCTGTTGGCACAGCTCACACTTCCGTCTACTAGCAGTCCCGTCCGATGTAATGTGCTTTGGCTTGTGGAATGAAGCAGGAGGCGGCGAGGGGGGATCCAAGGATGAACCAGGTGAAGAAGGAGCTGATAAAGCAGAAGGTGTCTTTAATCTCAAGGTGGGAGAAGAAGTATGAGATGAAGGATCTGGGGACTCTGCTATGAGCTTTAAAATGAGCATCTCAAGGAACGCCCTACGTGTCAAAGCTCTTCGGTTCTTTGCTTTGGCCGTCAGTTTCTGCAGGATAAATGCATTCTCAATGGCAATGTCCAAAGCGTGATAAAAAACACACTGATACCATTTTTGTGGTTTGTGTATAAGTCTGAAATGTCTGGTAATGAAGTTAGATTGATCCACAGCCTCCATGTTCCTGTATGGGAATATAAAGAGTTTGCATGTATTATAACAAGATTAACATTCCTAACAGTATACAAAAAAAATATTTAAGTTCTGCAATGATTTTACTAGCCTGTCATAGTCCAATATCAGCGCTGGAACAGGGATGTTCGCAAACGTCCGAAGTCTGTCCTCTCTTCTCACCTTCCTCTTCAAAGTGTCTCCTTCATAGGCTTTATGGAACGTGGAGCACATTTGTATTTCCCGAGCATCTTTCCATCTAACAAACAGAAGCTCTTTATCCCTAATCCAACGCAAGGTACCTCTTGCAGCATTTCTTGGCAAACTGTTGCATGTCGTTCTTGGAAATCCCTGCCTATCTGGATTTATAGGACCACATGCCCAGATATTTTTTTGCAGAAGCTCCCGAAAAAGTGTGGGGCTTGTGTAAAGCTTGTCTACAAACAGCTTATACCCTGTACCTAGCACATTCTCATCCACCAATGCCATAACCGCCTCAGAGCTCATGCTCTGGGATGCATGAGATCTCTGCTCATAAACTAGGAAGTCCCATGTGTATCCATTGGAGCAGTCTGAAAGAGCGAACAGTTTGTATTCATTACTTGTCCCTTCGTTTTTGGTATATTTTCCGAGTCCAGTTACAGATTGTGACGTCACCATTCTCTCATCGATCGTGATGTTCTGAAAGGGATGATAATAGGTCTTACAGGCTTCTCTGATGACTTGATAAAGGGGTTGAATTCTACCCAGACGTTCAAACTCTGATGTACCTTCCCTTATCTTGTTTTTCTCATCTTCGTCGCTGTCACTCAGATACAGAGCATTGGAAATCGATAGAAATCTCTGGTAGGACATGATTTCTTGAGGAAAGCACAGACCGAAGTCCTCTGAATCTCGCCAATAATTCGCCAGCGAAGAGCATTTGAAAAGGCCCATAAATATGACTAGTGCTATGAAGGACTCAAATTCTTTCTCATCAATCGGCTCCCATGGCATCTCTGTGTTCTGGAATTTGGCTCTGTAGTGGTTTGTGTTGGTGACGATTTCCTCCAACATGGTTTTGTAAAAGAACATCTGAAAGAACTTTAGAGGTTTGCTGTACGAGTTGGATGTGAACGTCAGTCCAGGTATTCGGGCAGGTGTGAAGATAGGATGAGATGGTTCGTTATCTGCCTCGTCTGCGCTATGCCACCTTTCAGTTGAGACGCCCGTTGAAAGATCACTCACGGGTCGGCTCTCTTCTCCATTCCTTGCACTATATTCATCACGGAGAGAAGATGTGGAGGACAAGCGGGGTCGTTTTATCCCATGCAAGTCAAACACTAAATCTTGGTCTTCCTCTGGTAAAGCAATATCAGGTACTGCCCTACAACATGACAAGGATTTGAAAATAACTTTTTTTAAATGGAATTCGTTATCCGTTTCAACAACATTGTTTAAAGTTTACACAAAAATTAATATTATTCTGTTCACATTTCAAACCTATATTACAGAGCAAAAAGAAGATGTTTTGAGGAAAGATGGTTCCGTCCCTTCAAACCAATGAAAGTGCCAGTTCCAAACATTCTCAAAATATCTTCTTTGTACTGTGAAGCAAATAACCTCAACAATGCAATTTTAAACGATTCCTTTTTCGAGCATTACCCTTTATAATTACCTAGACATTTTCTGCTAAAGCCAAATAGGTGGAATTGTGTATGGCTTTCAAATTATTTAGAATGACTCCAACTACAGTGGGTGCTTCTATAGGGAAAACACGACACTCACCAATCTAAAATGGGGTCAAGACCATCGATAAACATCTCCTCTATTGTGGTGTCCACACTGGAAGCCACACTGTTGTCGTCACAGCCATCAAGGTCTTCCACATCACAAAAGCCCGTCGCTTCCATCCCAGCGTTCTCAGTAGTTTGGCTTGCATTATACAATGAATGCACATCATCCACTGCAGACGTCTGTTGCATAATTATCTGTTGACATGTAAAATTAATTGTAAATGTTTTAAATTTGTGCAAATTAATTATTCTAAAAGTTTTAATTTGTTTGTCGACAACATGATCCCCAAGAGCCAATTCAACATCATTGCTTTTCTCATTTCCACAACAGTTACTTTTAATGTTTTCGTTTGTAAGATGCAAGGTTACATAAATTCCATGTTTACACAATATGAACTTGGTTGGTAAATATGAATTAAAATAAATATAAATTTTATATTAAATTTAAAAACAGATGAGCAGCATGCATGGAAAGCTCTAGTATGAAGCAGGGGTTTTCAAACTATGGCTCGAGGATCCTAGAATAGCATGAAGTGGGTCGCAGAATGTTTTAAAAATGCACTATTATTTATAATCACTATAATCGAATAATATTAATATTATGACTATACTATTAACTTCCATAACATTGATAATTAACCACAAGTTAATTTAAATTTGATTATTTTTTTAGGGAAATATACACTACTTTTAGAGAAAATAAAGGTGTTTTCTCCCCACATTTCCATTACAAATATGAATAATATAACTATAATATAAAAAAATATTTTATAATAATTTTTAGCATCCACAGACTTCAAATTTCTGGTTGGGTCTTGTAATAATAATTTTGGGAATTGGGATGGACCAAGTATTCTTAGATCTTTACATTAGTGTTACACGTGTGTGTGTGTGTGTATTTGTGTGTTTGTTTGTGTGTGTGTGTGTGTGTTTGTGTGGGGGTTAAAACCGGAAGTTCTTCAGGACCAGTGTTGTTATGTATTCTTAAGTGGTCTAGTTGCCATAGAAATGGGAATAAACAAACCAGAAGTGCCTTGTGAATCCTTAACCCGGAAGTAAACCCAACTGACACTAAAGGCAATGAGAACACGTTTAGAAATGACCCCAAATACTCACATGTTGTAGTTCAGCTTCACACATGTCACAATGTCCCAGGGGGACACACGGAAGTCGTGGGGTTGTAGCGTTCAGTAACGGTGTTTAAATTAATTGGAACCACTGATCCCATAGCACTTCCGATTTGGGTAGACCGATGAACGGTTGTTGGTATGTGGGGAGGAAAAACCAGCATGGAGCTCGGCATGGCCGCTTCAGAAGCGGAAGTCCCGCCCTCCAGATAAACAGCCAATCATCAAACACCAACAAGTGGGAGGGGCCCCGTGAGAGCCATAACAACGCATCCTGCGGGTCTCCATGACAACGGGTTGACAAACTTGACGTGGAGTTGAAAAAGTTGAGATATAAAATTTTATTATAAATAAACAATAATATGGAATTACCATAAAAATAGAATTTTGAGGGTTTTTAGTATTCTTATAGCACATATGTCAACATTTGGTTGATTTAATACCAATGTGGGGTCTCTTTTTATTTAAGTATTTATATTATTATTGTATTAAAATATAGTCATTATTTATTTTTTTATGCTGTGGAAAGAGTTTTTTTATTTTGTTATTTAAAAATTATTTTTTTATTCTTTTATGTTCTATTAAGAGCTCACCCTTGGCCTGTGATTGGCTAATTTTCTGGTTTGTAGATTTTCATTCACATAAATCTTAACAAGTTTGTTGTCTCACTACATTGGTGTCCATTTTTTGTCACATCCCTAATGCGGGTTTATTTATCTTTTTTAAAATAGAAAATTTGTTCACAGTCTGATTTGTACCTGATATTTAAACACTTTAAGCGAGTGTTTTGTATAAACAGTTGTTTCAGTTTACCAGTTACAATTTTATTCTAAGAGCATTATTATGTCACGACCGTAACGTTGGTTTATTTCTATTTTTAATGAGAGCAAACTTGTGCATAGACTGATATTTTCCTGATGCTTAATCTCTATAAACATGGGTTTTGTATAATGTAAACAGTGGTTTCACCGGTTGCAATTATATTCTAAAGGTATTTTTATGTCACGTCCATAACGCTGGAATTGTCCAAATAAACCAGACACATTTTTATAACTCTTTCCAAAGTTGAAGTTGCAAAATGGTTGTAAACAACAAGGTGAATGGAATAGAGAAATTAGTAAAGTCTACATTTCTGGTCAAAAGTTGGATATATACTTTTCAGCCTAATCTTACCATAATTGTGGAATACAAATAAAAAACAAATGAAATTATGGTAATTGTAATAACTTAAAATATTAAATAAAACATGTTATATTTCATCATCTTCAATGTCAGCTTTTGACCAAAACGTTCTGAAATGATTTTTTGTCATTTTATCATTCAGCTTCTTAAGGTGTTAAAAAATGTGGAGTCCTTTCCAATGTGCGCTCTTATCAGGTGGAATTCAGTCAATGTAAAAAAGGTAATTTTTATAAATAATATTTAAGATTGTCGTAAATGTAAAATATAAGTTTGGTATTTTATATCTTTGTCTGTTAAACTAAAATCAAACATGTAGTCATACACTGTCAGATTCCAAGTTTTTCATAAAAATTTCAACAAAATATCCTAAATCTTTTGACGTGTATTGTAGACACAATGAAATCATTAAATACCAATTTAAATTTATCAATGTCATTAAATCACAGATTTATTTTTAAAAACGCTTTATAAAATATATAATTTCCATAACTAAGTCATGTTCTCAAATCCTTTGAGCACTTCACATATGTTAAAGAGTTGATTGGAAGTATGTGAATTATGATATTTGTCTAGAATCTAGAAATAGATTGTTTTTCTTTAGTGTTTAAGGACATACAATGCATTACACAAGGATAATGCTTATTTAAAGTTATCTGCTGTTTTTATGGCTGTGGTAACTTTGTTCCTTATTGACCTACAATTATTCATTTGGCAGACGCTTTCATCCTGATGACTTACAAGTAGCCAACTATCAGTGCCAATGCTCAATGCAATTCAGTCATTGCCTGCTGGCACTGAGTTTCAAAACTGGCAACCTTCTGCTTACAAGTCCAACTCTTAACAGCATATTAATATCAGAATCGATAGATATCACTATATTCAGCACAAGGGACAGCTCCCATGGCAGACAACATGGATTATAAATGACACTGCTTATTATCCAGTTGGTTTATCGATTTATCACCTAAATATTTGCCTTGTCAACTATGCAGCTTTTTGAGAAAACAGACTTTATTGAAAAGTACTCAAGCATAATACATGTAAACATAGAACTTGCTTGAGCAAAATAAGAGTATGTACAAACAGGCTTATAACTCCTATTAAAGTTCTTTTAGTCTTTATTTACAATAACCCATTACTCTCTTGGATCTATAATGTTTGCAAAACAGTAAAGTTTCTTAACTTTGAAAAACAAATCTCGTCTTTGAGAAAAGAACTGATGTTTAGTGATAATATAATCATACAACAAAGAATAAGAACATCTAAATTACATTAATCCTAGCCATCAATCATAATCCTTGTTTTTCATGCCAGTCATTATAACAGTCCCTCTGTGGCTCAAAACACAACATCACTTCACAAGTCACACACATGACTGTAGTTTCCTGCTGGCACAGCTCACATTTCTGCCAACCAGCAGTGCCATCCTGTGTTATGTACTTGGGATTGTGGAGGGAAACAGGAGAAGGTGAGGTTGGAGCTGAGGATGTAGGAGCTAAAGAAGCAGGCATACTTGTTGTTGACCTGGAAGCGGAAGGAAGAGCTGAAGGATCTGGGACTCCTGCAATGAGCTTCAAAATGAGCATTTCAAGGAACGCCCTACGTGTCAAAGCTCTACGTTTTTTTTCCTTCGCTGTCATTTCCTGCAGGATGAATGCGTTCTCAATGGCAATGTCCAAGGCGTGATAAAAAACACACTGATACCATTTTTTAGGTTTGTGTATAAGTCTGAAATGTCTGGTTATGAAGTTCGATGGATCCGCTGCCTCCATATTCCTGCAAGGAAATATTAATATGTTAGTCTGAACACATATGAAACACTTCACTGCAGTACATTTCTAAAAAAAATGGTTCAAATAATAAAATATAATTTTACTAGCCTTTCATAGTCCAACACGGAAGCTGGAATTGGGATATCCACTGAAGTCCATTTTCTGTCACCTATCCTCACCTTTCTCTTCACAGTGTCTCCTCCATAGGCTTTGTGGAAGGTGGAGCACATTTGCACTTCCTGCTCATCTTTCCAGCAAACATACAGCAGATCTCTATCCTTAATCCAACGCATTGTGCCCTGTGGAGCGTGTTTTGGCAAACCGTTCACTGTTGGCTTTGGAAAACCTCTCCTGTTCGCCCAAAAAGGACCACAGGCCCAGATACTTTTATGCAGGAGGTCTCTGAACAGTGTGGGGCTTGTGTAAAACGGATCTACAAACAGCTTGTACCCGGTCCCCAGCATATTTTCATCAACCAGTGCCATAACAGATTCGTAGCTGAGGCCCTGGCTCTGTGATGCACATGACTTTCCCTCATAAACAAAGAAGTCCCATGTGTAGCGACTGGTGCAGTCTGACAGCGCAAAAAGTTTATACCCATTATTTGTAGGTTTTTCTTTCATGCATTTTCTGAGTCCACTTACAGACTGTGATGTCACCATTCTTTCGTCGATCGTGATGTTCTGAAAGGGATGGTAATAGGTCTTGCAGGCTTCTCTGATGACTTGGTACAGGGGCTGAATTTTCCCAAGACGTTCATATTCTTGTCTTCCCTTTCTCTTGCTGTTCTCTTCATCTTCTTTGAGATCACTTATATGGAGAGAGTGGGAAATCGACAGGAATTTCTGATAAGACATGATTTGCCCAGGAAAACGCATACCGAAGTACTTAGAATCTCGCCAATAGTCTGTCAGTGAAGAGCATCTGAAGAGTCCCATAAAAATGACCAGGGCTATAAAGGAGTCTATGTCTTTCATAGAAATTCGCTCCGACGGCTTCCCTGTTTTCTGACATTTGGCTATATAGACATTGGTGTTAGTGACTATTTCCTGCAATATAAGTTTAGAAAAGAATAGCTGAAAAAACTTCAAAGGATTGTTACATAAATCGGATATGAACTTCGGGCCAGGTTCTTGGACAGGTTTGAAGTCAGGAAAATGTGGTTGATCACCTGACTCAACCCCTTTTCGCCACCTTTTAACTGAGATACCAGAGGAAATATCTCTTCCATTCGTTCCATAGCATTCTTCAGGGAGACTGGGTGTGTTAGACAAGCGAGGTCTTTTTTGCTGATGCAAACAGATCTCTAAATCCTCATCTTCTTGTGGTGAATCATTTTGAGAAAAAGTCCTAAACCATGAAAAAAAATTGAAAACAATGTAAGAATCTTTTTTGCGGCTCAGTGGTTAAAGCACGCTTACAACGCCGGAGATACAGCTTGATATGAGGATTAAATATCCTCAATATCAAAATTGACATAGTATACAGTCGCTTTGGATAAAAGCATCTGCCATTGCATAAAGTGTAAATATGAACAGTTGTTGTCAAATACAATTTTGATATTATATAAATAATATTTAGAGTATTCGATTTTCATTAATATTGTAGAATGCAAAAATTGCATACTTAACAAACTTATTAGCTACAGCAAAAACATAGTTCATAAAATATGTACAAAAACTTACCAATCTAGAGCGGGGTCCAGACCCCCAATTAACATTGAAGTCACACTGTCCTGGTCACAAAAATTATATCTTTTAACGCTGTAGTCTGTAGCTCCCCCCATGTAATTCACTGTAGTTTGGTTCAGGTCAACCACTGCAGTTGTATGTCGTATATTCTGTTAAATGAATAAAATGCATTCAGATATTTGTGTAGTTTCTGGATGTGGGCTTGTGTTTTCACACTAACAGGTCAAATGTTTATAGTTCCATCATTTTCCATACACATGTCAAAGCACTTAATTTAGTATAAATTAAGGACACATGAACTGGGAATTGCTGGGAATACTTCCAACATAAAAGTTTTTAATAGAAAAAGTCTATTCCGAGGTCTGTACAAAACCCACTCTCTCAAAAAACAGTTGAGCAATTTCAGTATCACGGATGTGACATTTTTGACATGAAATCGGAAAAAGTTCAGACCATGGAAAAGGTCTTGTTTTCAGGAGATGACAAACTTAATTTTTGAAGTAAAATAAAAAATAATTTAGTAAACAAAAACACACAAACCAGAAGCAACAATACGCAAGAAACGGAGAAGGGATGACTTCTCACAAATGATATTTTTTTAATTTTATTATCCATGATTACATTAATAAAAAATATGGACAACTTTAGAGTTGACAATCTTGAAATCATCTTACCTGACTATGATAAATCATGCACTAAAAATAAAACAAATTCTTGATACATGATACCACACATGGGACATCCAAATGATGGTATCTAGGCTTTGTTACCTCTGGTTAAAACGTTTTACACTTGTTTTATCATAAAAAAATTGTACACAAAACGTTTTATGAAATTAAAAGCAGGGGGATTTGAGCGTTATGGAGGTGACATAACAAGACTTTTAGAATTGAATTGTGTGTGAACTGGTAAACTGAACCAACTGTTTGAATTATACAAAACCCTTGTTAATAAACATTAGAACATCTTCAAAAGAAAAAAGTTGACATTAGGGAAGAAAAAAGTTGACATTTGGGGAAAAAAGTTGACATTTGGGAAGAGAAGTTGACATTTGGGGAAAAAAAATTACATTTGTGGAAAAATGTTGACATTTGGAGAAAAAAGTTGACATTTGTGGAAAAAGGTTGATATTTGGGAAGAAAAAGTTGACATTTGGAGAAAAAGTTGACATTTGGGGAAAAAGTTGACATTTGGGGAAAAAGTTGACATTTGGGGAAAAAGTTGACATTTGGAGAAAAAGTTGACATTTGGGGAAAAAGTTGACATTTGGGGAAAAAGTTGACATTTGGGGAAAAAAGTTGACATTTGTGGAAAAAAGTTGACATTTGGAGGAAAAGTTGACATTTGGGAAGAAAAGTTGACATTTGGAGAAAAAGTTGACATTTGGAGAAAAAGTTGACATTTGTGGAAAAAAGTTGACATTTGTGGAAAAAAGTTGACATTTGTGGAAAAAAGTTGACATTTAGAGAAAAAGTTGACATTTGGAGTGAAAGTTGACATTTGGGAAGAAAAGTTGACATTTGTGGAAAAAGGTTGACATTTGGGAAGAAAAGTTGACATTTGGAGAAAAAGTTGACATTTGGGAAGAAAAGTTGACATTTGTGCAAAAAAGTTGACATTTGTGGAAAAAGTTGACATTTGGAGAAAAAGTTGACATTCTGGAAAAAAGTTGACATTTGGGAAGAAAAGTTGACATTTGGGGAAAAAGTTGACATTTGGGAAGAAAAGTTGACATTTGGGGAAAAAGTTGACATTTGGGGAAAAAGTTGACATTTGGAGAAAAAGTTGACATTTGTGGAAAAAAGTTGACATTTGTGGAAAAAGTTGACATTTGTGGAAAAAGTTGACATTTGGAGAAAAAAGTTGACATTTGGGAAAAAAGTTGACATTTGGGAAAAAAAGTTGACATTTGGGAAGAACAGTTGACATATGGGGAAAAAAATGACATTTGTGGAAAAAAGTTGACATTTGGAGAAAAAAGTTGACATATGGGGAAAAGGTTGACATATGGAGAAAAAGTTGACATTTGGGGAAAAAGTTGACATTTGGGGAAAAAGTTGACATTTGGGGAAAAAGTTGACATTTGGGGAAAAAGTTGACATTTGGGGAAAAAAGTTGACATTTGGGGAAAAAAGTTGACATTTGGGGAAAAAAGTTGACATTTGGAGGAAAAGTTGACATATGTGGAAAAAGTTGACATTTGTGGAAAAAGTTGACATTTGTGGAAAAAGTTGACATTTGGGGAAAGAAGTTGACATTTGGAGAAAGAAGTTGACATTTGGGAATAAAGTTGACATTTTCAACAGTCATAATAAATCCAAAACATGATAATAGAGTGAAGACCACCACAGGAATGACCCAAAGATAACTTACATCTTGTGAGACATCTGAAGGCTCCACAACAGTCGGCACTGCCCGGTCTTTGAGCAGAAGTCTCTGTGCGAATCCTGCATCATACTGAGATTTATTCTCAAAACATCCACTGGTGAAGTGAGCCGAACAAACCCTCACACTGCTGTTGGCAGGTCTGGGACCATTATTAAACACAAACACAAGCCATCTTTCTCTGACGTCAGGATCCTTGGGCAGCATGTGCATGGATGTCGTTCTGACACAGCCAGGAACAGAACAACGCTTGTAGGACATCGTGATGACGTTGGTTTAAGTTACTCTATTCACGAACTACATCTGCTCTATTGAGAGAGGATTACATAATAAAGTTCAGTTCTGGTATATCTTGATGCTGGTGGTTACGTCATCACTGCTTAAGCCTCGCTGCCCTGCAGACACAAATAACGTTTGTGTATGCTGGTTAAAAAGTTAAACTGATATATATTTATATTGATGTAATGTTGGTTATTTATCAATGTCTGTGCGCTTGTGAGGCTCTGAAAGCTTGTTTTAGAAATGTGTAGAAAGAAAGTCTCACGGTTCTGTTTCAGACTCCAAAACATTGATAAAGGCAACATGCGTCTCTATGACGGCCACATCGCGTTCTTCTGGCGGGATTTGAGAGCGGTCGGCTCATGAGATTGTAGTTGCATTACCGCCACCTACCGGAACGGAGGGTCACGACTGCCATTCTTCACAAAAGTTGGTGATTATTTATTGGTGATCTTCACAGTTTGTTGCAGTTTTATTAGTGATTAGCTAATATGCTAATATGATTTATCAGTGTTTTTAATAATGCATAGGATGCACCCAGCCAAACGTGTGCTTTAGCTTGAGTTTCTGCTGGACTCAGATGTTTCAGAAGTGATAAGGACACACACACACACACACACACACACACACACACACACACACACACACACACACACACACACACACACACACACACACACACACACACACACACACACCGACCGTGAACACACACACAGCAGTGAACACACACACGCACGCACACACACACACACACACACACACACACACACACACACACTGCAGTGAACACACACACACCGACCGTGAACACAAAACACGGAGCAGTGAACACACACACAGCAGTGAACACACACACGCACGCACACACACACACACACACACACACACACACACACACACACACACACACACACACACACACACACACACACACACACTGCAGTGAACACACACACACCGACCGTGAACACAAAACACAGAGCAGTGAACACAAACGCAGAGGTGAACACACACAGCAGTGAACACACACATACGCAAGCACGCGCACGTACGCGCACGCACACGCACACACACACACACACACACACACACACACACACACACACACACACACACCAATGAACCCACACACTGCAGTGAACACACACACCGACCGTGAACACAAAACACTGAGCAGTGAACACACACGCAGAGGTGAACACACACAGCAGTGAACACACACATACGCATGCACGCACGCGCTCACACACACACACACACACACACACACACACACACACACACACACACACACACACACACACACACACACACACACACACACACACACACACACACACACACACACACACACACACACAATTCAACCCACACACTGCAGTGAACAAACACACCGACTGTGAACACACAACCGGAGCAGTGAAAACAAACACAGCAGTGAACACACACACACCAACCGTGAACACACAACCAGAGCAGTGAACACACACACCAATCGTGAATACACACACTAATAAACACACACGCTCTCCCCTGATCAGTGGGGGACTCATGGCCTAGTCGTTAGAGAGTTTGACTCCTAAACCTAGGGTTGTGGTTTTAAGTCTCGGGCTGGCAATAGCATGACTTAGGTGCCCTTGAGCAAGGCACCGAACACCAACTGCTCCCGGGCACGGCAGTATAAATGTCTGCCCATTGCTCCTGGTGTGTGTTACAGTTAGTGTGTATGTTCACTACTGTGTGTGTGTTCACTGCTGAGTTCTGACACGAATTCTGAGTATGGGTCACCATACTTGGCTGTCACGACACTTATCTCCAGTAGAACATTCTAAAGAAAAGTTTAAACTGACCATTAATCACTCGTTTCTCTTCTTATCTTTTGATCATGAAGATAATCATTGAACACTCGTATCTATTGCTTAAGACAATCCAAATGCATCCAAGCATTCAATATATAATGAAGGACAACTAATACAGAACAGAAAACTAATATATACTTATAACTAGACCTAATAATTACATCAAAAACAGTAATAAAAATAGAAATCATTTAACATCACAAAACATGTCTGTACTGTAAAGTCAGAATTTTATCATCGTTTGGAAATACACACAAACAGAAAGATTGATTTTGAGCAATTAAGATCCTATGATCTATAAGTTTCTTATACTATTTTACAAAATTGTAAAACAAAAAAACAATCAGAGATTATGACATGCCATGTCGATAAGGATACACCCTTCTGTTTTCAGTGTTTTTTCTGATAATAATAACAGAATCTGGCAGATGTTAAATATTATTTTGATTATTATATTATTATATGGTTGTTAAGAAATTTTATATTTCAGTTTGGAACAAAAACAAACAGTCCGAGTTATAATGTATAACTCCCTGTTTATAAGAACACAATTAACCCTGCTATCAAACATAATCAGTCAGGCTATATATATATAAAAAATATATTCAAATGGAAGCTAAAATTCAATTACTGTTTTTATATTATATATGTTCTCTATAAGCAAAACATCCTTCTAGTGCAAGGACATATTTCTATCTAAATAACTGGTGCTATTACAATCCTTGCTTTATTGATACATATATTTTCCCATATGATTTTGTGTCTTATCTGGTTGTTGTTTAATGTTTTTAGGAAGCTGTGAAGGTACCTGAGTACTTAACTTAATGCATCATGTAATTGTTTGACAATAAAATAAATTCATCTAAAACAATTCTGCATCTTGTAATGAAGTGTATGTGAAGTGATGTGTGGTATGGCCAGGTATGGTGTCCCATATTTGAGTATCGAACCAGCGACCTTGGGATCATGAGTCCAACACTCGTACCTCCAGGCCACGACTGCCCAAAATGGCTATAGCAGTAGTTTCTCTATATTCAATGTCACCCTGTTTTCAAGAAATACAAATATTATTTGCACAGTATTATTTAAGATGATATCTTTATACTTTTTATGTTTACTTTTTATGGCTTCCTTTCCAAATCTTACATCGTTTTATTACTTTTTATAGTATGAGTGGACAGCCATGACCTCTGGGAATATATTTAATACATGGTGTCTATTGCCCTCAAAATTTGTGGCTTCCCTGACTTTTTTTTGGTGTTTTTTACCTTGATATGCAAACAATTCTGGTATTGTATCAGTTTTCTGCTTTATGTTTAGTATGCATTCTCACAAGACCATATCTGAGTCTTACGTTTGGTCTGCACCAAAAATAATGCACTAAAAGCCAACAATGACCAGATTCATAGTCAAACCAAATTACCTTTCACAACTAGACCACCTCTCCAGTCACTGAGGTTTAAACTGTCCACCGACATCAGCCAATCAGATGAGAGATCAGATCTGCATTAAAACTCTCTGCAGTGTATACCCGTCATCAGTTATTTACCATCACACACCAGGATGGACGGATTCAAATTTTACTTGTCCATTATTATTTGTAAGTAATTTTTTAACGAAACGATAACATCTATATTAATTACAGTTTTTAACAATAATTTTCTACATTATTTTTTTCTGGTTTGTTTAGATGTTTTTCTGTTTGGTCAGAAAAGAGTCTTTGGAGCAGAAATCGAGCTGAAGGTCAGACCAGGAGACAACATCACTCTCAGTTGTGACCTTTCCTTAACTCGTGGTTTGAACATTGTATGGATGAAAAACAGTTCTCATGAAAATCAACCTCCTCTCATAATAGACTACTGGATAGTGGACAAAAAAAGCTTTCAGCGTTTTAGATTTGTTTATAATCCCAATAGTAATTCTGTTGATCTACATATTACAAACATCACAGTGTCGGACCTGGGTCTGTACTACTGTGCTGAATTTGAGAGAAGGGTGAATGATGAAAACGGAAACGTATTTCCATCTGATGTGTTCTATTATGGAAACCAAAGAACACGTCTTTCTCTCGCTGGTAAGAAAGAACACTGAATTTTTCTTTTTTTATGTTTTTAAAGCATTTATTGTTGTTTTGTGTCTGTTTAGAACAAATTTGCCGTTGTGCCGAGCATCCCAGCACCATCTCCCGACCTCCTGTATCAAACGGTGGAACTTGTGACACATGGTTGTTCAGTGTGTGCTCAGTGTGTGTTGTCCTCTTCTCACTCCTCACTGCTGTTGGTATTTACTGCCTCTGTCATGCTCAAACTACAGGTATTCAATCATCTTGCAAATACAAACTTAAAAAGTGAATGTTATTTTGTTTTTTTAATTCTAACCGCAACTGGGGCTAAAGATGCTGCAAATCAAAACACGGAAAAGAACCATTCATGTTCTGCCAGGATAATTTCCATTAAATTGACAGACATTCACTGTTTTTATTTTAAATAAAAAGCGCAATGGAACAAGGAACACCCTGGGATTTACAAGTTCTTCTACTTGGAAATCATGGACGGGGGTACAGTTTTCAGCATAGGTGCATTTCCACTGTGAGAGACAGAATCTAAAAAGGAAAATCCGGAAATGACATTGTATGATTTTTTAACAATTTATTAGTAAATTTCTCTGTTAAATAATTATTCGATCACTTGCTTATCAGCCAGATTTCTAACCTTCAGAAACTTCTACTTTTGTTTTTAAATAGTCCAGCTACACTCTGCTCATGATTTAAAATGTGTAGCTCCTGTTTGAGTTTATATGCTGTCATCCCAATTATACCATACCTACAGTGAAATACCTGAAACACTGCTGGTGTTTTTCTGCACAGGACACTGCATTTTTTAATGAGAGGATGAACAGGGCCATGTATCGTGACATATTGGGTAAAAACCTTTAAAAAAAACATTAGATGGGTCGTGGCTGGGTCTTCCAAAATAACGATAACCCAAAGAATACAGCCAAGAAAACGAATGAGTGACTCGATAAGAAATATACTGTATCAAGGTTCTGCAGTGGCCTAACCAGTCTCCAACCCTGAATCCAGTTGAAAACCTTTGGAGGGAGCTGAAACTTCGTGTTGCTCAGCGACAGCCCAAAAACCTGACAGATCTAGAGATCTACATGAAGGAATGGGCCAAAATCCCTCCTGCACTGTGTGTAAACCTGGTGCAGAACTATAGGAACCATTTGATCTCTTTAATTGTTAACAAAGGCTTCTGTACCACTTTTTTTTTTAACTCAAGTGATCAAATTCTTATATGACAGCAATTCATACAATGAGATTTTCGAAATTTTCTTTTTAGATTCTGTCTCTGGCAGTGGAAAGGTTACTATGCTGAAAATTATTGACCCCTCCATGATTTCTAAGTAGTTAATCACAGAGCGATCAAATACTTATTGACCTCACTGTATTTTGACATGTATTTACTAGACAAAAATATTTGGCAAGAAACAAATAATGGAATGTTTGAAAATAGGGAGACAAAGAGACAAAAAAATGCTTTGTCAAAAAATTTACAATTCTCTGTTTGTCATCTGTAATAACTCTTTAGTCATTTACCCGGGCCACAACTCCATTTGCTTTGTATTTTTCCCAAGCATACTTATATTAACATTTTTAATCTTAAGTTTACACCCCGTCCTTTACACAGCTTGGCAACATAAACACAAATATTTTTTAAATGTAATAATATATTTATTTAAAATGTATATTTATTATATATATGAAAGACATTTGGACATAAGAAATGAAAAAGTGGATTGTATATTTTGACCAGGATTGTATATAACCAAAAATAAGTTATTCACATGTTTTTAATCATTTATCTATTTGTGCTTTAAGTGTCTATATTTGATTTGTGGTTTTAGGTTCTGAGAGCGAAGAGATGCTTACAGTTAATATTTTAAAGGTGACTCATCAACCATAAATATTTACCATATAAAAGACATCAGTTTACTTTAAACTTGATGTTATATTCATATTAATTTCAGGTGGATCAGTCAGAGACACATCAGTGTGAGAAGTGTTCATCTGGACAGTTCTGCCTTCACACCGAAGTCACTTATAGGCTATTACCACCTGCACATCCCTAAGACAAGATGTGACTTTCCTTTTTTGTAAATCCTGATTTTCTCAGTATTTACTGCCTACGGCATATTTTTTTAAACCTGACTCTCAATTATTAACTTTTCAAGTATTTACCACAAAATTATTGCAATATTTTTTCTTAATTTAAAATAGAAAAAACTATTTGTTTACAGTTTTGATATTAAATAGGAATTTGAAATAACATTTAAAGAACAATCGAGCTTCTGTGTCTTTAATGATATCTGTGTTATGAAACAAGTACATTATTTCATACGTAAATACTTTACAAGGTGTTTAGCAAATGTTCATATCTTTCACATTTGTCGTCCTGTGGTTGCATCATCACTGAATACATTATTTTAGGCTTGCCTTTAGTTTTATCCAAAGTAGAAATGGACAATAAACTTTTCAATAAGTTTCAATCAGGGCAACAGGATGCTTATATAGGTTCCTGTGTTTGCTTTCACAATGACTTGGTCTCTTCAGTTGTTTTTGGTGTCAGCAGTTAGTACCCACCACGAATATTTCCACTGCACTCTTGAACAACAATGTATATGTATGTAAAGGTGGGCAATGTAGAGTCCTGAATGGCCTGCCAATGTTATAACATGAAAAACATTATCTATAAAGAGAGGAATGAGATAAAAGAAATAATCAAGCACCATGGACAACTCCTGAGGTTGAATCTGCCTTTATTTTATTTTAAGCAGTGGTTCTAACATCAAAAAAAGATACCACATGAGGTTGTTTAAGTATGATGTGATGTCTTTACACGCACATAGATGCATGGCGACACACAATGAGTTTTGGAAGACATTCACAATTTACAAACTGTATATTCTCACCCCCTTAAACTTCCTGTGCTTTAAGATTTTCATGATCATTCTCTATGATGTTAAAACTTGTCTTCGAAAGGAGACCAAAAGTGTCCCCACAAGAAAACAGACCTTGGATATTTTCATTCAATGGGATCATTTTGTGCGCATGGCTAGGGTTTACCAGGGATACGGACACCAAGTAAAATTTCCATTAGTTCCTTTGTTGGGCTTGGCTGCTTGTGGTTTCCAGTGTCTTCACCGACAGTATTTTACTCTTCAGTGAGCAAACATACAATGGTATTCTGTACACGTGTGTGTGTTGGTGTGTTTGGATCTCCATTTTCCATGTTCGTTCCCGCTCCATCCCCTATCTAACGATTCTCATCACGCCACCTGTCAACCATCCCATCAGAATGTGCTCATTCTGTTTCATTTTTTGTTGTCTAGTCTCTTCTATGTAAGCCTGTTGTTGGTTTCTCCTGTGGTCCTCTCGTGATTCTGATTACAGTGCATGTTGAATACTACTCTGTGGTCTTTGGCACCTGTGGACTACACATGTGACAGGTAAACTGTACGGCTTAGTAAATCATCATATGTCAACTTAATAAAATCTTTAGAAAACATGAAACGATGGAAAATATTAAGATTTGAACAAATTCAATTGTCCAAATATTTTTTGTGAATTCTTATGAAAGTATTTGAGTTAATTTACTAAATTTAAACGGTATATATCTAACTTTATGTGAAAAATGTTTCATGAGGAACCACAGAAATTTTTATTTTATTTTAATTTTTATTCAAAATATTATGAATATTGTACAACAAATATTTGGTTATGCATTATAAAAAACAACAGTGTTTTTTTTTGGTAATACAGGATGTTAGTGGTTTTTATATGCCAATGTTCAAGCTGCTGACCTCTTTGTTTTTCACTTAACAAGAATGTTTCCATTGGTTTCTTTTAGGATCCTTGTGTGATGCATGTGTTCGGTTCATACTCTTCTCAAGGCAAAGCAGATGGGTTGCTTGGGATTCAATCCGGATATTGTACACCACAAAACTTTCCAGAAATGATTGGATCTCACTTGTGCCATTTGATTCAACCACAAGTGTGTGTTTTAGTACTGTAGTTGTATGCAGTGATCAACATGGTCACTTGTAAACTAGTTTATCAAAGTTACATTGGATACCTACACGAAATCGAAATAATCAAATAATGACCAGGTATTTTCTACTTTACGGATAAAGGTCAAGATTACCTTCCGGCTCTAAGAAACAAATAAGACATGCTGAAACAGGAAACCAAAATCTTGATGATGGTACATGCACTAGTAAGTTCCCTTTGCATGCACAAATAAAATGGAACAGTTTGTGGTGAGTTGCTGTAGGTCTGTAACCACTTTATGACCCAGAACAATACAGTTCTCATTCTTGCTTTAGAAAATAAGCACACATCCAAATATATTTACTGTGGCAAATTAAATGTTTATACAAACAAAAATGTAAAGTTGCATTAAAAAAGTAAAAGTCATAGTTGTGATTTAGAGAAAAAATACAGATAAAAATATAAACATGGCGTGGCAACAATATGAAATATAACGGACAATTAAATAATGGGGGATATACTGTTTACATATGATCAATGCTCGAATTGAATCAAGTGTAATGGACGGGCCCAAGTTGGGGGGGGGGATGTTCTAGACCCCTGAGTCTATTATTTTAACATGTTATGGGGGTCCCTTGTTCTTTAACTGGAAGTAGGAACCCCCATAACAAGCACTGCACATGGTATAACAAACAACACCAAAACGCCATCAGGGACAGGAAGTCACATAAACCTGGAACACAATACAACATTTTGAATAATATATAAAAATAAAATACATGACAATAAAAAACACAGACTTCTTGACTGTTTCAAGAATAAAGGTGAAAGTTTTAATTTAGGGAATCATAACTATTTTACCAAGGGGCTAATTCGTATTAATTTGTATGAGTATGATTTGCTTTTGTCACATTGGTTTAGGCTGGAGTCCTCATGTAGGGCTGTGCAATTGATCTTTATTTATTTTCTATTTAAATTATGGCTACCAAAATTGTATAAAATGAAGTATTATAATTGAAACAATTTGTATTTCTTTATTTGTAGTTAGTTTTACACTTCTTATGTTACTTATGTTATCTATTTGACTTCATGATATAATATAATTGTATTTTTAATCACATTTTTTTCAAAATCTATTTGTTATTATTTGGAATATTATGTTGGATATTTATTTACTCTTTCAATGTAGTAATCGTTTCTATTTATTCATTACTTGTACAGATTTTTCAACGTCGATGTGTAATAGTGTTCAATAATCCTAATTTTTTGGTCATCATTGAGCAGCCTTAAACCTCACATAATAATAAAAAATGTCAGTGGGATCAGGAATGCACAAAAGAAATGTGTACATTATTCAAATAAGTTTTGAAAAACCGTGACCAAGAAAATATATATTTCAACACCTGAGTGTATCAAAGACCTCCCAACACAGTGACCCAACAAGATTAAAACTGATGTGCTCATTAAATTTCCTCTGACTTCTCTGTCACTTGGAGATTACAGCAGTGAGATGGAGCGAGTAAGACATACCTTCATCACACTTGGGTGTAAGTGGAATTACATACAGATTCTTAACACATTGGGTACAATGGAAAGTTTTATTACATACAGAAATATCTGAATATCAAAATAACACCATCCATTAATGACTTTTGAAACTTCAACAGGTGTTTTGTTATTTGACTATCAGAAAACATTTGGGACAGAAGTGAAGATGAACGTTAAACCAGGAGACAATGTCACTCTCTTTGGTGACTGTGTTGTACCACTGGGTTCACACATCTTTTGGAATAGAAACTCCAACGCAGATCAATCGTCGATATCATTGTTTGCTGAAGATTTGTTTCAGGGGAAATATCCACGTTTTCATTTTGTGCATAACCGGTCCAGTAACTCGTTTGATCTACATATCAGGAATGTTAGTGTATATGATGAAGGAATCTATTTTTGCGCAAAAGTAGAAAAAAAAATCAAAGATTTAAATGACAAGGCAAATGTCAAGCTGGAATATCAGTATGGACACAGGAGAACTCATCTCTCTCTCTTGGGTGAGGAAGTATTTTTACAATTCTTCATGCAATATTGGCAAAGTACACAAATTAATTATTAAAATGTTTTAATTATTTTTGTTCAACTTCTCAGGATTATTCTTAATAAATTAAACCACAATTTTATTTCAAATAAAAATTTAATCACTAATAAAATGAAATTAAACTGTAGCTGTCATGTTTCTCTTTAACTTAGACCCCGACCCTCCTGAAGTTCCCGAATGTATCTGTATTTGCTGGAAGCTGTTCATGATTGTGTGTTTAGCATCTGTCCTCCTCTCTTCCATTCTCTCCGCTGCCTGTGTTTACTGCTTCTGTCGAGCTCAAACTACAGGTACCCATTGTCATCAAAATAATAAAGAATAAGTATTGTAATGTAACATTATGGAATAGTGATTTACTCAATTACGAAACCAAGTTATAACTGTATCTTTGTTTTTCAGGTTCTGAGTTATTTGCCGAAATTCCCAAATCTGGTTTCAAGGTACCAATGTGTTATCAGCATCTCTGCAATATTTTAAATGTCAAACATAATCGTTTAGTTTACTTTAAATATTTCTTGTTTTAATTTTAGATAGATCCGACAGAAATACATCATTGTGAGATGAGTAGAAGTGGAAAACTCTGCCTTCACTCTGAAGTCACTTATAGACTACTTTCATCTGCACATCCCTACAGCAAGATGTGATCTTCCTTGTGCAAGATTAAAGTTAACCTAATGTTAAGGAACTTAATGTCAGCTAACATAGCTAAAAAAACATGCTTAAACACACTTATGTAAACGATTATAGTCAGAATTTTTACCCAAATAAATGTTTTTAAATCCGTTTAAGTCTGTCAATATATATAATTTATGGTGGTGTGTTATAAGAAAATATGGGCTTGCATTTCTAAACATTTATTTTACCAATATTTGTAAAGAATCAATTGAGATTTTTCGGTTGCACAAGATGTTTGACATTATTCAGTGCTCTACACATGCATAGATCTTGCGTCATCTATTTTATCTGTCATCACATGATGACAAGAGAGAAAAAAACTAAATCCAGAAGACATGAGTTCATTTAAAACAAGACATGTACCTGCAAAGCTGCAGCTCTGTAGAAGTCAGTTCACAATACTGCATGATAAAAACCTGTTTAGAAATGTAAATTCATATTTTCTTATTATACACAACTTCACATGTGGTAAATACTGACTCAAACCATCAAACCAATGAAAGTACAATTGTTGATTTTCAAACTTTGTGGTTTATTCTGTGAAGTGGCAATTATTAGCACTAAAAAATCTTTTATATTGTATGTGTTCAGTTTTATACTAAAGTAAATTGAGATGAGTTCATTCTGTACAAACATGTGAGCTAATCAGGACTGATGAAATGGGGTGTAACTTGTTCTTTCCAAATCTTTTTTTATATTTTTTAATTTGCCTCAATATGTTGAAAGATGAATCCTAAATAGTTACGAATAAAATCAAGTGTGAAACGTCAGTTTTACAGACACTTGTCTAGAGGATCAGTAGAACTTCAGCACATTGGACAGCTCTCAATGCTCAATACAAGCCGACTGAGGATACAAAATTTTGTATCATATCTTTGGGCAGAAATGATCTTTTGGGCGGTTGTGGCCTGGTGGTTAAAGTGTTGGACTTGGGATCACAAGGTCGCCGTTTGGTGTGGGGGAGTGAATGACAAACGCTCTCATCTACCTTCAATGCCAGACTGAGATGAGTTTCCAGAGCAAGGCATCGGTCACCACAGCATGGCTCGAGTTGTGTGTTCACTTGTTATAAGGGAAATATGCCTTAAATAGAAAACAAAAAGTAAATCATGAGGCTAGTGACAGCTTTATTTAAAAAATCGAATTTATCTATTTATATCAAGATTCCGGTAGATCTTTCGATCTTTCAGCAAAACAGCCAAACTCAGGTTTATGTTTTGCGCTGGAAGTTTTGGTTCTGAAAGGCAGCTCTAAAAACAGATGCAGATTTCTGAAACTTGTTTGTCAGTGTCCACAGCCACATCATAGGCCTCAAACATGAAAGGGCAAACTATTATATATTTTTTTCACATTTAAGTATATTAATAAATGAAAAATGGAACATTATATAATAGAATTTTGTTTAAACAACAAACATGAAATAACCTACGTTATATCTGATCATCTTCAGAGTAGACACCTTTTGACAAGAATCTATGTTTTGACTAGACTTTGTTTTCTTGTCGATTTATCAAACAGCTTCTTAAGGCTTTGTTTCATGAACATTCATTGAAAGTCATCTATTTACATTTTTTTTTACAAAACAGTCATGAAAAACACATAGGTTTGCTAAATTATATTGTTGTCTTCCAGACTTTTAGGCATACACCTTCAGAACAATTATTTTCAAAATATTCCTTACCGAGGATTTCCATAATATTAAGGGGTTTTGTACAAAGCTGCAGTGTATTTTTGTTGATGAGAAAATGTTAAGGTTTACTTATTGTACTACTCTAACAATCATAATGTAAATCTATGTTTCCTGCATAACTGAGGATAACATATTTTAAATGTCCTAAAAAGTCCTGTATATATTTGTTTGAATAACTATACAGACATTTTACTGTATAAACAACAATTGAACCAAAATTTAGATTTTGTCTTTAGGGTCCAATAACAAAGCAAGTTGAAACCTTCATTGAACAAAGAACTAAGAGTTATACATGAATGTGAAGCACGTTGTAAGTGGTCTAGATGAAAGACCTGTGGGTTTCCTTTAGAACATGTTTGCTGGAATCAAACCTACAGTGATGTGAACCATCGAGGTGAAAACGTTAAAGAAATCTGGTGATTGGTTAATACACCTGTCATTCTTCAACTTAATTCAATTTTCCATTGATCTGAACCAATCAGATCAGTTGAGAGCTGATATCCGCATCAGAGTCACTTGTTCACATTTACTCCCTGTGATGGAGAGATCAAGAGTCACTGTCACAACACTTTTATGTAAGAATATCTATATTATTTACATGTATTTATTATTGTAGTTATTTGAAATTTCACGCTGGTTACTTTGATGCTCTTCCAGGCGTTTTGCTGTTTTGTCAGACAAAAATCTGTGGAAAAGAAATCGAGATGAAGGTCAGGCCCGGAGACAACATCACTCTTAGCTGTGACCGTGCATTAACTCTTGGTTCCAGCATTGTGTGGATGAGAAAATGCTCTCATGAACTTCAACCTTCTCTTATATTAGATCATAAGATCATGTATGAAGAAGACTCAGCACATTTTAGGTTTCTTCAAAACCCCAAAATTGATTCTTTGGATCTACACATCACCAATATCACAGCTTCTGATCTGGGACTTTACTATTGTGCTGAGATCAAGAGAAAACTAAATGATGTAAAAAGCAAAGAGTACACGTCGCACATTTACTATCATGGAAACCAAACCATACGTCTCTCTCTCTCTGGTAAGTAAACACTTTTAAAAGTTGCTTTTGTAATATAAGTTATGATGTACTTGTAATTTCGCTTAATGTATTTTGTTTGTTTTTGAGTCAGAAACATCCAGTACTGGACAGGTCACCACCATCTCACCCCCTCCTGTATCAGATTGTATTACCTGCTGGACTCTTTGTCTTAGTATTTGTCCTGTATGTGTTCTCTTCTGTCTCATCTGTCTGTACTACCTCTGTCAGAAGAAAACTACAGGTAATTCATTCTTTACAAACTATACCTGTCTTTCCTCAACATTTTTGAAAGTCTGTTATTATTCCTTCAAACAATTTTGGATGTACTAATGGAAGTAGTTCTTATCTTTGACTATTAGATGGAGGAAGTGACCAGATACACAATATGAAACCTAGAAATACTTTTGAGGTATGAACGCACACACACTCATGTTTAGGTATTACAGTTAAGATTGCATTCTTTTTACAACTCTTTATTAATGGAGAACTATGATCTTTATATATATTTTTTCAGGATGTTGATACTGAGGTGTGTTATACTTCAGTGAATATGACAACTAGAAGACCGAAGCGACTCAAGAAACAATCACAGAGTTCTGATTTTAGTTCCTATGCTCCGGTCAGAACAAACATACATATTCTCAAACATTCTGATGGTTAGCCGGTGTAACTTTTGGTCATGATATAAATTTGCCTGCAGTGATCTTGCTATTGAAAGGATGTAACTTCAAAAAAACAAAACTTTAATCGTATCAGGGAATACTAGTCATATTTTAAATCACATTAATATAAAGGTAAACGTCTGATTCTTAAGAAAATGTCTCTTACCTTAAAGATCTTTAAAGGTGCTTTATATTATGGAAAAGGGTCTTTCATTTCCAACCACAAATGTTTCTACTTAAGATCAACACAGAAATAGGCATGGTGATGTATGTGTGGGTGTAAATGCTTGCTTATGGGGTCAGTCTGTGGTGAAGTTGATCTGAATGCATACTGTTTCTGCAGCTTTAACTTTTTTCATTAAAAACAAAAAGCTTTCATTTATTCGTGGACGGTGGTACATTTCATTGTTTACCTTTAAATATAACATCCAAGGTTTAAGACTAGACCTAAACATAATTAAATGTTACGGAATATCGACAAACTACATGTTATTAAATATGTTCACTTTGTAAAATAAAAATGTATTTTTGCAAGCTATTTTTAGCACCCTGAATAATGATAATGTATTTCAAAGTAACTGTACATAAAAGTAAATGTTAAGGTCATAGGAAGAATAAAAACACAATAATGAAACACTGATGTCTGTTGTGACCCAAATGATTTCATTCCCTCCATATATAACCATCTCTAGAGTTGAATAAATGCTGAAGGTTAAAGCAGTTAAAAAAGCATAGCATCTTGTGGTTAACCCAGATGAATCATTCAAGGTCCCTTAGGGGCGCTTTAAAGATTTTAAAACCTCACATGGGGGACTATATCTAATGTTACATAAAAAAGCTGTTATAGGTCTTCAAATATACACGATAATATCAAATATCAACTACGTTAATATCAATACCATAATAAATGTTTTTACTTGTGCCACTTCTGTTTTGATGCTTCGATTAACAATCTCTTTGTGTTTCTTTTCAAAATTACTGATTATTTTAAAAAAATTTATTGTCAACAAGTTCCTTGACAATAATAAGCTTGAACACACACAAATGTATTAGCTGTAAAGCTTCCTTGTACCAATATTACACTACAGCACAAAGATTATGGGCAAGATTCAAATCATTTTGGGCTCAAGCCATAGACTGAATTAAAGATGGGCATTCCATCCCCATTCACTTCAGTTGTAGAGAAATGAGGCCAAAATGTCTCAGCTGGTGACATATTAAGGTGGAGCCATGGCATCAAGGTCCCACCCTATTTCTATGGCTCAATGTTATTCCACACCCATTTTATATCATTGAACCAAACTTGATAGAAAACTAATTTGAACATACATTAGCGTGGTAAGAGATACCCAAATGAAAGAGATTTTGGCAAACAAATATTTGAAGTGCAATTTTGTTTTATTTTGGTTCGTTCAGATGGACAGGGCAACCAGCCACCAAAATGTTCATGTACAGGAAAATATTATGCAAAGTATACACTATATATGCAAAATAACAATTGAATAAATACTTTATTATTAATGTTCAAACACGTAAAATAATTCAATCTGTTTTGAAAATCAGTTAAATGATTATCAGATCAATCCACTCTAATTTAATGGAACCTTTGGAGGTGTTTTGGTGACCCCTGTTGAGTAACGTGTGCGTCAGTTAGTAGACTTTCAGCACATTGGACAGCTCCAATACTAACTTGACATGTTTGTAAAAAATTTTTTTTTCCAGATTTGACCAGTATTTAAGTAGAATAATTATTATTTGAATATATGAAAATATAATTTTTTTAGCATGTGAAATGCTGATAACATTTGTTCCAAAATATACAAAAAAAGTGTATCCTTTGGATGTGACTCACTGATATCAGATACTGCTAATTATATTATTATATTAAGTTCTTATTCATTATGAACACAATACTTATGTTTAAGATGTATTTCAAGAGTAGTTCAATAATAAATATAGTTATACCTTCAGTCTGTACTCTGTGACTCCAGAGGTTTGTTTTTGTTTGAACTCTAAAGGCAGTGTTTAAAATGGTCACATGTACAAATGCTGTGCAAATAGTCATTTGTGCCTTTGTGGCACAAAAACATGTTACACTAACATTAACAGGAATATAATAGGACACTTAGCCAGTGTAAAGGAATGTTTGTGCAAGAGACACACAAGGAACTTCTTTAGTAAACAGCTTTGTCCAATAAGGGGCAGATTGTTCTTTTTTTCATTTTGCAAACCAAGAATAGTAAGGTTTTTAGGGTTTTGGTAGGGTATTTTTATGTCTTTTTATGCCCCAGCTTTATTTTACAGGTGTTTCTTTAAGTGTTACATTTCTATTCCTTATTTAAGTTCAGCTGTGTGTTATTGCATTTGACATAAAAAATAAAAAATACAGTAAATGGTTGAAAAATTTTGAACAGGATACTTTTTCCTCAGTTGCAGGACTTGTGTGTGGCAGGGTTAAATTGTAATAACTTTGTAAAGAATTGTTTGACTATGTTAAAACACAATCGGTTCTTTAGAGTCACAGGATGTTGGTGGTTTTATGTGTGAATTCTCTTGCTTCTATAAGAAACACTGACCTTCAAGTAATGTGTTATAAACCACATATGTTTCCACTGGTTTCTGTGACTTTTCTCCTCTGTATGAGTCTGTTGTTCATAGCAACAGTGGATTTTGTAATGTTTTTATAAGTGTACTATTATTTTACTTATAAAAAAATACTTTAAGTAAAACTTTCATTCTGATTGAAACATTCATATTTTATAAAATGTTATAGCATTAACAAAATAAATTGTTAGGGTAAGCACACAATTTTCTCTACAGCATCATGCATGTGTGTTTTTGTAACCAAACTTGCCTTGCTGTTGTAAACACCATCACTACCGGATGAGCTACGGAAACACTTTGAGTTTTCATAGAATACAGGACCACAATTATGATGCGGATGTACAAGTAAGTGTTTGCTGGTGGAACAATTTGTGGTCAATAGTTTGCAACCACTTGCAGACCCATGCAATGCACTTTTATGTTCTTTCTCATACAACACATGCACCCTAACATATAATTCAACTGTATATAAGAGCGTACATTTTAACAGCAATACAAATGAAAGAGAGTAAACATAATTTCGGAATCTTTATTGTCAAAAGACAGTTAAAATGTATTGTTCATTGCAATTGAAATAACACTTTTAACATAATGTTACATAATGGTTTACATTACATTCAATGTAATTTTCTAAGGCAATGTTTCCTTTTAACTATATTTCATACTTTTCCATTCCTATTATGTAAGACATTAAAACATAATCAAGTTAACTTACACAAAAAGTTCTAATGCATTGCTGAATGAGACTGAACTAACACTGCAGTGCTATAAATATTTGCTCAATAAATGTATAAGCTGTTCAGGTAAACAAATAAGATCAATGTATAATAATTCACTTTCTCCTAAACCACAGTTATCAATCTAAACAAATAAGTGTTTATCAGAGGCCTTTAGAAAAAAAACCCTTACCCATCAGTAAACCAATCAGATAACAGATAACAACCTATGAAAGACCTTCTTACTTAGCAGTCACTTTCAATAGGACTCTGAGATGCAGCGAATCGGAACTCTCATCACATTTATGTGTAAGTCTATACGTACGTGTTTGCATTAGTTTTATGTTACAAAATGGGCTGCATGGATTGTTTCGGGAGGTACTGTACATGAAAGATTATGCAAATCTACTATTAAATAGAATTTTTAATGTTTGAATTTGTATATGTTCATGCAGGTGTTTTGTTTGGTGACTTCCAGAGAGTATTTGGGAAAGATGTCAAAATCAAAGTTAAACCAGGAGGCAATGTGACTATCTTCTGTGATAAAGATGCGGAAGCTTTCCAGATGATTTGGATTAAAAACGGTTCATATGGAAATCAATCATCTTTATTAATGACTACTGAAAAATGGTTCCAAGGGTTTTATCCTCGCTTCAGTTTTGTGCAGAACAGATCCAGTCACTCCTTTGATCTACATATTGAAAATGTCAGTATACATGATGAGGGAATCTATTACTGCGCAAAAGGAGAAAAAATACTTAAGGATGTGAATGGCACGCTGGTCTCCAGGATGGAATATCAGTATGGGAACAGAATAACGCACCTAGCTGTGTCAGGTATCAAAAATTCTTACTTTTGTTCATGTAAGGATACAATGTTAATGTTAATGAAATTTTGTCTAATTGTCTAAATATTGCTTAGACTTATATAGATAATTTCTGGGAAACAAACATATACGTGTGATTCTATAAATATTCCTGCGTTTCTTTTATCTAGAGGCAATTTTTTCTGAGACCCCTCTTGCAGAAGTTTCTGAATTAATCTGTATTTCCTGGAATCTGTTGTTCGGTGTATGTTCACTGTGTATTCTCCTCTCTTCACTTCTCTCCGCCGCTTGTGTTTCCTGCTTCTGTCGTGCTGAAACTACAGGTACTGATTCACAAACATGATTTTTCAGTTTAAGGGTGTTGATTTCAAAGTACATGCAAATACTTTAATGGTTTACATATAGAAATTTTAGCAGACGCTTTTATCCAAAGCTTCTTACATAGATTACATTTTTCTTTACTGGAACAAACAATTATTTATAGAGCTGTATTGATAAGCTTAATAATAATAATCAGCTATGAATATTCAAGTGTGTGAAGTTCAAAGCATCTACATATGAAAATATTTGTATTGTATTTTTAAGGTTCTGATCTAAATGGAGAAATACTCAGAACGAGTATTTTTAAGGTATTGATATTTTTATATGCCTGCAATTTTGTTAATAAAAAAAATACTAGTTTAGCATGTATTTTTTATTTCTCTTTTTTATTGCAGGTGGATCCCACTGAGAAACATCAGTGTGAGATCAGTAAAACTGAAAAAAATGGAAATATCTGCCTTGACTCTGAAGTCACTTATAGACTACTATCATCTGCTCATCTCTATGATAAAAAAGAATTTCTGAACTCTTTTTAAACTTAGCTTTTGTCCCAAATAGTTATCTACAGCATATATTACAGCATATATATCAGCAACAACAAAATATCTTTTCTATTTGTATTTGGTACAATTATAAGTGAGTTACACGAGTTTATGAGTAAAACACTTGATGGCTGCATTTAAAATATTAAAATATAAAATAAAACACTTTGAATTATGTTTCACATCCATTTGTGTCATGCGGCATGGTACATCTGAACATCACCCCTTACATAATGACATCAATAAAGTCTTTTGCTATACTTAAGGTTCAAATTGTTTTAAATCTTTTCTTGTTCTACTCAACAAAGAGAAGAACATTCAGAAAAATGCTTATAACCAAACAATTCTTGGACTGTACTCAATACCATGGTAGGAAAAATTACTTTATACAGAATTTATACAGATTTGGGAACAGCTAGAAAGGCTGGTCGGATTTTTTGCCGGATCATCCCTTTAAATTTCATAATATATTATAGGTTGTCACATCAAACAAAAGCAGTAAAAATCCAATACAAATAGATATAAGTTGTGAAAGCAGCTTTTTATGCATAAAAGGTCGATATAATCAACAAATACAGGAGAGAGATTTTAATCAATCTTTAATTTAAAGAAACAATATCACTTTATTCATGCATGTACCTCTGAAAATATCTTGCTTCTAGTTCAGAAGTAGGTGACATTATATTAGTCGAATTTTGATATTTGATTTGGGTAATTTCTACTATTTGGTACCATTTGAGTCCCCAAGATAAAATAGAGTGTGTTTTATACAAAAAAAAAAGACTTTTAAAGCTTGTCTTACATGATTAACATTAAACATTAATTATTAACTCTGGTCTTAGAACAAGAAGGCTCAACTGTCATGTTCCTAATTATGTTTGCTTCACTTCACTTACAAAATAACTAATAGAAAAAATAAATACTTTTTAAATTTGCATGTTTGTAATTTTCCTCACCAAATGTTTTTTCTAAGCATTAATACATTTTATTTATTAAAACATAATATATCCCTCGTTGCACTATATTTTTTGTAATTTTGAGAATATTGTTAATAAACAAATTGAAAATCTAACTCTGGTATCAATGTATGATGGCCTGCTGTTCACCACACAAGCAGCAGTGGGTAAGTTTAGCATAAAATTTCATTTCCGTTATCATCCAACCTGTTTGCAAAGTGATCTTATACAAAATTTTATGGATCAGTATATTTCTACTTTAGTTAATAAACCTAGACAAAGTTATAAAATAATGGAAATGTAAACTTTCGGTTACCAACCTAAAATAGCACGGAACATTTTTATTTTGTATCTAAAATTAAAAACATTATTATGTGGGTTCTACTAGTAATGTTCAATTGTATGAATATCCCTTCCTGATGACATTTCAAGTGTTGTAATGATGTATTGTTCGGTATGTTCAGTTTCTAAATGTATTAGAGTTAAAGTATTCTACATGAGGGCGCTCTCTCACGGAATATCCAAACATCAGCAGAAGAAGAAGATTTCACACACGTGTAGTTCTAAACGAGCTATTTTAATGCTATTTTTTTCAACAGTTACAGGGATTTTTGTGTAAATAAAGTATATTTATAATGATGATGTTTGAATAGTTTAAACATTTAAAGTGAACCAATCAGGGGCTTCCTTTAACTGAAACAAACATGGAGGAGAAAGTCTGTGCGTGGAGCTCCATAACTCTGCATCATACTTTTACAAACACTGGAATAAAATAAATGTTAATTGGAAGAAAATCAGCGAAGATGTTGGATAATCTGTTAAATTAAAAACTGTTCTTTACTCAATCAGATAGAGATGAATATAAATACATGTAATGATCATCTGTAGTTTAATTGCAGATTACTGCTGCTGTCACGTGACTGTTGGCGGTTATTTTTCCTGAACAATCGCATAAAGTCTCCAGATATCTCCAGTCGTGCTCTTATAGTCTAGAAAACGATCGTTTTTAAACGATAACGCTATTCTATGTGTGTATTTGGACCAAAGTGTGATTAATTACTGGGAATATTCTAATATGGCGCAATTTGCTGTTGGAGGCTTCCCATTGGCTGTTGTTTGCATAACTAATGAGGTGAACTTGACCCTCAGAGCTGTTTTAGGCGGGATTTGGATGGATTGTTTTAGAAATTGCGTTTACTAAAGAACAAAACTAAATTAATGATATTTTTTAAGTGAACTACCGTTAGTTAGATTACTGTTGATACTCAGGGGTATAAAAACTCAAATTATTTTGTACTTGTGTTTGTTTGTTTAGACAAAAAGTGGCAATGTATGGAGATAGTGAAGGCAGTTGGGCCTTGTGCTTGTATCGATGGAATTGTGATCACAAGGTTGGTGGGTCGAGGCCCGGTGCGGGCGTTACAGGTCACGTGACTTTCATTACTATAGTTGTGAATCAAATGTTTGTGTGGAAATATGAAGAAATAAACCTTTATGACTTTGGTAACATAACACAGTCTCGATGTATGTGTATGACTGGAGGGTATATAGGGTATGTCATCCTTCTCATACGTTTCTAATGCAGTCAGAATGAATGTAACTCAAGAACAATGAATGTCAATGTCAATGTCACCTCTATTTTTATAGCGCTTAAGAAAAAATACATTACATCAAAGCAGCTTAACAACAATAATTAGTAAAACAGTGTGTCACAATGCTTAATGTCAAAAGGCAATATATTATTGAATTCTGGACGTTATCTCTGTTCAGTTTAATGGTGTCTGTGCATTCATTTTCAATTCGTTGATGTCCTCATTGTTTACTTAAAAAGTGTCTGTGCGTTCACATTCCATCAAATCAATGATATCGTTGTAAATGAGTGGACTCCAACTAAGCAAGCCAACATGCTTAAGGCATTTATAGAGTTTACATAAAAGAATGAGGAGTGGTCAGTTCAAATTGTATTTATGACACAGTAATACACATTATGAAATGAAGTGAAATTGTTTTAAGACCGCTAATGACCAAAGACTTAAAGACAAAGCAAATGAACTTTAGTTCAGAGATAAGTTCAAAGTCACTTTTAAAGGGGCAGCAGCATTATAAAGATCTGTGATTAACGACACGTTATGGAGGTTGTCGTGTGCCCAGCAGTTATTCAAGTCAGCTGGATGTAGCCCAAGCGTAGGCCTAACTTTAAAGCGTTTTTGATGTGGTACGCGGACCCATGGGGGTACGTGAGGTGATGGAATTCAATTAATAATTCACTTAATGGAATGTTATGAATATGACATAAAATATGCCTATATTAAAAGTAAAAATTCATGTGTAAATAAGGTAAAAGTGGGAAATGTTATGCCTTAAATATTGTGGGGGTACTCAGAGAGTCATGAGACACTCTCGCCGCCCTCCCGCCGATGTTGGAGCAGAATGCCTCCCAATGCTCTGATGCTCTACCGCCTGGTCATGTATGTTTTATTTAAAGGACCCTCAAAGCATACAAATTAAATGTGCAGACTAAATACAAATACAAGTTTAATTATCCTGATATATTTCAATATTTTGCACCAGGAAAGCTCTTTTGTGTGTTCTTGCACACGCACGCATACATTTTTACCCCACCAACAGGGGACAATCACTGTTTACCTACCAAGAGGGGACCATTGTTGAATTGGACCATTGTTGAATTTGGTGAATTAAGAGAAACAAAATCTATATGAAAAGTTTTATTTTATTAAACTAAATGCGAATGTGTATTTTTTTTATCTACATTACACACATGACAAATACATAAGGTGGTGATTCTAATCACAAAGACATAATAAAAAGTTAAAATCCTCTTATGGCATGAACACAAAAATTATGTCATTTTAATTTTCTTTAGTTTTTTGTTGTAATTAAAGTTATTAATAAATTTAATAAAAAATTACAATAAACACGGTAAGCAATATAACTCTTTTTAATCTCTGTTAACAAAATCACTTATAGAATCAAAGTTAGAATAATGTTAATTCCAGGGTGATGATGATAAGGTGTGTTACACTTCTTTGGATGTGAAAACCAGAAGACGGAAGAGAATCAAGAAGATTTAACCTCCGAGTTCTCACTTTAGGGTTCATGCAGAAGAGTCTTGAGATTAGTTAAAGACAAAAGTGCCAATTTCATAAAAATCCTGAAACTGCTAATTTTCTCTATTTACAGTAAGGTATATGGCCTACAATATCTGCATTAGCTATTTTTCTTGACTAGTTTTAACTCTCTTTACAAAGCTGAAAGTATTTCTTACTTTTATCTTGCAGTTGTCTTTTGTTCTTTTAGTTGTCATGGTGGCCTGTGGCTTCTGACGTTCTTTGATTATGTTTACACATATGTATGTATCTTTATTTCTCTTTGGTATGTTGTTTTAAATGTGACTTTAGACTTATTTAAAGAGATGATCTGATTACAGGATGTTAAAGCGGGTTTCCTGTGTGAGGTGGTTTATATTGATGTACTTACAGTTCTCTTCAGATAAAGGATAGGAACTTTTTTATGTCGATGCAGCTTTTGTGGCAACAATTTTTTTTTTCTTTTGTTTCAGAGAGAATGTTAGATCAACCACATAGATCGTTGTAATGAATATTGAATATACTGGTTATTCTTAAGTGGTAAAGGATTTCTCTGATATCTCAGAGGTGTTATGCTTTATTGAAGTGGGTCTTTTATTCTCAGTATAGATGATCTTAACCACAAAAGTTTCCACTCAAGTTTAATGCATTTGAGCCAGATATAGTAATGCTGGACATAGCGTGTGTGGGGGTAAATGCTGGTTTATGTGTTCAGTTTGTGTGTATATTTTCTATTCAACTGTTTTGTTACTTTTTGGTGTATTTTATTCTCAAAAGCTATTTTGATGTGACGTTTACAGAAATGTTTAAATCTTTTTGCGTATCATTGTTTCTTTTTTGTTTTAATTAATTCACAGAAATCCTTAAGTGCTATAAACAGATTATTCAATATATTGCAAATATTGCTTTTTATAAGGATTTGACGCTGGAATTGATTAGGCCAGGACACAATAACATTCTCTGCAGTGTTTTCAGTGCGTTCTTTAACCATCATCGGTTCTCCAGCACAGGTTTATTTACAACCCACAGGGTTATAAAGGTTTGGTTTAAAATTTTTTACCAAACTGATTGAAAGGTTTCTAGGTTTCCTTTTTCATGTGTTAAGATTTTGTTGAATAGCAAGAAAGTCAAGTCAAGTTAAGTTGCAGATGATTTAATGATCACTTTCTTCTCAAAAAGCAAGACACTCATATATTGATATATTGGGTGATGATTTTTAAAAAAAAAGTTCTTTCTATACATTTGGAAATAATTCTAAACATATCATGCTTTTCTCTGCTTGTATGTCTGCTTCTTATAAGATTGCTGTAAAAAACAGAGCAACACTTGTGGTTGATTGATTGTACATCTCTCACTCTTTAGATGTCCAACTCGATTATTTTTATGTCAATCAATCAGATGAGAGTTGATATCAACATCATCAGCGTCAGTTGCTCACACATACTCGCTAAGATGGAGAGATCAAGAGCTATCACTGTGCTGATATGTAAGACCAATATTACTCTTAATTTGTTTTAAAAATGTTATCTCTCTTAACATGCATATGAAGCGTAATGTGTTTTGCATTAGAAGGATCTACTGCAACTTCTAATATGTCTATCTTTTGCAGATGTTTTATGGTTCAAACAGAGAACTATCTACGGAGAAGAAATTGAGATCAAGGTCAGACCTGGAGACAACATCACACTCGGCTGTGATCGACCTTTAATTCAGGGTTTTAACATTGTCTGGATAAGAAACTGCTCTCATGAACATCAACCCTCTCTCATAATAGATTATCAGAGTATATATAGAAATAACTTCCCACAATTCAGTTTCTCAAAAAACCCCAACATCAATTCTTATGATCTTAATATAATAAACATCACAGTCTCTGATCTGGGTCTGTACTACTGTGCTGAATATGAGAAAAAGATTGAAAGGGATGAAATAGGAATACATACATTGGATTTGTACTATTATGGAAACCAAAAAACACGTATCTCTCTCGCTGGTGAGAAAACACTTTTATCACTTGCAATTGTTCTGTCATTTTATCCTTATTATTTAAAAAATGTGTACCTGGACCTGTCACCACTGTCTCTCCTCCTGTATCAGATTGTTTTATCTGCTGGATGCTGTTCTTCAGTGTTTGTCCTGTATGTGTTCTCTTCTGTCTCATCTGTGTGTACTGCCTCTGTCAGAAGAAAACTACAGGTACATAATTCTATTAATATATTTTAAAGATTTTTTTAACATCATTTTTTGTACTGGAAATCTAGTTGGAACAGCACACAGAATGTGCTTCTCATATCATTCAATCATGTGATTATCTTATTTTTACACATTTTAGATAATAAAACTGATCACAAAGAACACAATAAAACTGGAAATACTCCTGAGGTATTAAGAATACAACCATGCACATGTTTTATTATTTAGAAAGTTGACAAATGTGTTATTCATTTTAACAAATAATTTTTAAAAAGATGATTAGCAATAAAGATTTGATTGTTAGATTAATATCTATAATATTTCACTTTTTATTTCTAATACATTTTTAAATCATGTTTATTTCAGGGTGAAGGAGAAGATGATGTGTGTTACGCTTCCTTGGATGTGTCCGCCAGAAGACTAAAGATACTCAAGGAGAAAGAATCGCAGAGTTGTGACTTTAGTTTTTATGCTCCGGTCAGAACAGACTCTCAAACTTTTGATGATAAGAAAGGATGCAGAGGCCTTTTGTAACTTAGAAGTTGTTGTTGCACTTTTTCACCTTTTGTTGCTTCTGCTTTTTACAACTTCAATGTCTCCTTGTAATTTGTAAGACTCTCTGATGGAAGCGTCTGCTAAATGCCTAAATGTTAATGTTGATTTTTTTTATAGGATCTGTGGTGTTGCTTATGATTTGCATTTGCTAGAATCATTGCTTTTTAAGCGTGTACATCTCCCAAAATCTCTGATTTTCTCTGAAAGCATTCCTTTTCGTCATATTGAATTCTTGACTTTTATGCTTATAGACCTTTACTGACTGTTGCTATGGTGGGCCGTGGCGTGTGATCTTCTTTGACTGTATGTTGGGGGATATTCTCTTTATTTGCATTTTTTTTGTGGTATGTTGGCACTTTTTTATGTGTCCTTACACGTTCTGTACAAAGATTATCTAAATAACAGGATGTTGAAGTGGTTTTCCTGTCTGATGTGGTTTATATTAATGCATTTATGTTTCTCTTAGAAAAAAGACAGGAACTGAGTTTTCTGAGTTATTTTTAGAAAGTATTTGGTCATTTTTACGAAGGAATTACCTTAAACATGTTTCGGGGATCAGTTTTTATTTCTGATCAGTGATGGTGAATATACATTTAATTTCTTAGTAATGACAGATTTATCTGAGATCTCACTGGTGGCGCTACATGTTACCTTGCAAAGGGTATTTAATTCTTAGTATAGATGATCTAAACCACACTGTTTCCACTCAAGTTCAATGCATATGACAGAAATAGACCTGCAGGACTTTGTGTGGATACGTGTAAATGCTTATTTATGCTATCAAAGCAACTCACTTCACCATACATCTATTCAAGTAGTGTTTTAGATGACGACATAGTCAAATTAAAAACATATGTATGTTTATATATCAAAGCGTCATGAAATGTTTATTGATCTGTTTCTGTTTTTTTACATTTTAACTTAGGGAAATTCTTCAAAGTACTATAAACAGATCATTGTTAGTTTTATTACCACATTCTTTGACAAGACGGGCTTTACAGATAAGGTCACATCTGCATCGCTGGAGTAGCCTAGGACAGGAGATAACAATAGTGACTGAATTGATTTTCCAGCATAAGTTTATTTAAAACCTAATGGTTGAGTTTATCATTTCTGACCAAATAGTTACACAGTAACCCTTGGATTTAAATGCAATTACTTCCTTGCATTGTCATGGTCCGGTCCTTCTTGTGGTAAATTGCCTTTTTAAAATGACAGGATCATGACAGCCCCATGACTTGTGTTTGTGTTGGAAGCGCATTGGCCATTGTTTCTTTGTGCCGTGTGCTCTCCTGTCTTGAGTCTAGCGTTTTACGACCTGCACTTCCCTTTTCAGGACGCATACTCAGCTTAAGTTGAGTCAAGTGAGGAGGGATGTGTAAATAGTTGGAAGTCTGCACTCTAACGACCATTGTTGAATCCTAATTCACATACCATTCATCCTAAATATTATTAAAAAGTAGAATCTGTATGTCCCAAATCTTAGTATGACAAAATGAGTACTGTCAAAGGACCTTGATGGTCTACTGTATCCAGTGAAAATTGTATACATCCATGGATAGGCCTACTTCAACGGCTGATGTTAACCGCAAGTTTGCTGACGGTATACTAGATTAATAAAACCAAATAAGAGATGGTCAATTGAGATATATGTATGGAATTGTGTCATCTTGGCAACAACGGCTGCTTATGTTTTGTGTCATAATGTCCCATTGCATGTATACAGTTTTGCTAAGCATTAAAGTGTATATACTTCTCCATAACAAAGACAATTCATGTGTAGTGCACACTTTTAGTACACTTTCAGCACATTGGACAGCTCCCATACTAACTGATGACACATGTTTTGTGTATAAACTGTTATCTGTTCCTGTTATCATCTGTGGTTAAGTAAAAAATTATAATAAGATCATTGTTTCAGTCTGTAAACAACTGAAAACATTTTCCCATTTTGCATTTTCATTGTTAATAATTTGCTGCGTTAAGAGTTATTTTATTATTATTATTTTTTTTTTTTACAAATTATGGTTTTGATTCTTAAAAATGGTTAATGTTAATCCGTTACTTTATTGTTTTGATGTTAGTGCATGGGGTCAGGGTTCGAATCCCAGTACCAGCAGACAATGACTGAAGTGTCCTTTCGGAAGACATCTTACCCCTGTTTGCTCTGAAGTGATGATTGGCAACTGCACAATACCGTAAGTCACTTTTGATAAAAGTGTCTGCCAAATTAATACATTTAAATTTAAATGCATGACACAATGGCATGCAATTAACACAAACTGTTCAAGCAAAAATTGCTCAAAGTTTTGCTCTGTCTTGAGGTAGAAAACATTTACAATTGTATTATAAAACAAAAACATTGTTTATTTTTGAATAATCTGTATGTATTCTTTATCTATGATAAGCCAACAAAATGTTTTTCAGTAACTTCACCATGTTGTGACTATAAATACTTCAACATAATTTTGAGGTTGCTTAATTATTTTCATCTTTCAATTTGATGTGCACATGTAATACATCTGTGGCCCACTAGCTGTCACGTGTTGATAACCAAACTGAACAGGGTGAAGCTCCAACCGATGTGAGCATGGCTTGCAGAAATAAACCAATGACTTATACAAGGATGTCAAGAAGGTCACACGTACATAAAAAGAATCATTCAATAACACAATGCAATCACAGTGTAAAAACTGTAATTTTTCACATTTTAAATGTACAATGAGAAGAATGACACGACTGGCTCTTTAATAGCATGAAAAGTAAGTCATTATTTTTTCTCGTTTTGTTAATTACAAAATGAGATATTTTGAAGAATATAGGAGCGTAAAACGTTCTAGTGTTCTTTAACCGCAATTATGATTCGTCCTACTGGTGATCAATTAGGTCCAAAAACAGCATTCTTCCAAACATTGTGTTCAACCAAAAGAAGAACACTGTACAGAGTAATTTATAATTGTAATGTATGAAAATTGAATGTAGGCTGATTATAGTAAGATGAATGAACTTTGTGAATACTGCTCTACAGCCACATACTTTCATTCTAACTAACACAAAAAACCACATAGACCTACACTACCCTATAAAGGCCAAGTGCAGTAATAAAGGAAACACTGAAACAAAGAAAAAAATGAACGTTTGCCACTCCTGTTTCTCTGTAAAAGGACAAATATGACGCAGTCTTTAGAAAAGAGAGAAAATGTTTAACCCTTAACTCATTTTAACCAAGCGTGTGGTTACTGTACTTAGCCTTTGTAAGGAGTTTGTTGGTCAAACACAAGTGTCTCAGAGAATATTATCTGTATTTTGCTTCTTATCAAGAAGACGGTGCCATGTTGCCTCACATTCTCTCATGGATTACCTGATATTGTCCCAATCTGTAATTGTTTGTGTCACTCAACACGCTTTTCTCCTTTTTTTATGTGTAACCCAGAAGGCCTTTTCCACTCTTGATCAAGTTACTCAGCATGATTATGACTTTCCCATCTTCAGTGACGTTTGGTTTAGGGACGTGGTTAGGGTGAAGCATTTTCTTCAGTGAAGTTAGGTTAAGGGGTGGAGTTAAGGTTACTCATTCTCTTCAGTGAAGTCGGGTTTAGGGGTCAGGTTAAGATTACGCATAATGTCCTCTGATGTTAGGTGTAGGGGCGGGTTAGTATGGAAGGCCTTATTATCAAATACTTCTCTAGTATTTGATAATAATTGTATACAGACAATATAACGCCTGTATTGCATGTTTTTGAGCCTAAAGACCTGATTTTGTGTACAGACATATTGGTTTTAGCCAATGGCAAGAACAAATAGTGGAAATACTATTTGTGCAACAGCAAAACAGTATGCAACAGCAACAGAGTGTAAATCATTATATTTATAAAAATCATTGAAAGGATGGTGACTTCCCCAACTTAACCCAAATCATATGAATAAAATTAAGTCGAAGTTTAAAATAACTTTATTAAAATGCCTTCAAGATTTGATGGTAAAGGATTACTAAAGAGCTTTGGACTAGAAGGACCATGTGCCAGGGAGCGTTACATTTAAATGGATAATTCATGAATTACATGGGATTACGTTGACGCTGAAGTCACGATTATGTTTAATACATTTTATGCCGATCATTCCATTTTGGTGCTTGCTATTGGCTAAACCTTTACGCCTGGAGACGAAATCATAGTCTTTAGGTGCAATAACGCATACAGGCGATATATCGTTACGTCTGGAGAAATATACATTTATTAAATATGTTTCGCTTTGTTCATGACTATAAGGTTACTGATGATTTAAAAGTTTTTTTTAAATTAATATTTATGTATTAATTAGAGTTGGAGGGTTTCCGCAGCGCATTTAAATATGGATTCCACAACTGCAAAACTAGCATGATTTTAAATGAACAACTGATAACTAAGGATAATCAAATGCGGAATTAACACGTGTGAGTGGGGGTTGGGGTAAGTTAGTATAAAGAAATACTTTGATCATACGATTGATTCAAGTGATTAGGGAAATGACGTTACATACAGCCAAGTTTGGTGATCCATACTCAGAATTTGTGCTCTGCATATAACTCATCCAAAGTGCACACACACCGCAATGAACACACACCCAAAGCAGTAGGCAGCCATTTATGCTGTGGTGCCCGCGGAGCAGTTTGGCGTTCAGCGCTTTGCTCAAGGGCACATTAGCCATGGTATTAGCGGCCTTAAACATGAACCCAGAACCCTAGGTTTAGGAGTCAAACTCTCTCACCACTAGGCCACGACTTCTCCCAATTAGATTATCGTGGTAATAGTAACTTACCTAATACAAACAGAAGTTTGGAACCGAACATGCTACTGACAAATACTTTTGACCCTTCTGTTTGAGGATGTCGATCATATCCAAGAACTTATCAAGGTTAACTTTTTAATGTATCATTCGACGCTTCAATGCTTCCATAGTTAAAAAACAACTACAGCAAACAAAGAATTTGGATAAAGAGTTCATCCTGGATTTATTTGCAATGGTAATTTTACCAGAATATTTTTCAGGCAAACACTGTCATATATCGTCATCAGAAGAGAATCCCAACTATACAAAAAAGCACCAAGTTGCTTATCTGTGAATCTCCTAAGGCCTTCAGCATTGTAAATGACATTATATGTAAAAGTCATTTCAGCCATATGTATACAACCCATAAGTTTACAGGAGGTGTTTACTAATAAAAGATACTATAGAGTAATAATTACCAAGTTAATTTTGTGTATCAAATGACTACTGGACTACAGTTCAGGTGTTAAAATAACACCTTAGTCTGATGGAAACAGTGTGAAGGTTTGTAGGTCTAAGAGACACATTTAAACGTAGTCAGGAAACCACAACCTTGTGTTTATATGTGCACCCTTAAACAGTAAGTGTAGACGATTGCCTACATAAAAATGGAATGGAACAATTGTTACCAGTTGCAGTAGGTTTGCAGGCCAAACCAAGAGCAAGATACATTTCAGATCCATTTTTGTACAAGCACATGTCCATCTGAATGTAAATCAAAGGAAAGATAATAGGAAAAAACAAATTCTGGAAAAGTTTGTAGTCTCAGTAAAACAACGACTTTTCAGTTTTATACGAATGCTTATTCCAGAAAAAGTGTGAAAAGTGTTATTGTGTACTAATTCTAATCCTTTTTCATGGCATATCTTAATTCAATATCCTAATTTTCATGACATGATATATTTATTATGACCATGATACTTGACATCTCCACTCTTTATAACCTACTAATAAACGTCCTTTGACATCCTCACTTTTCTATTAAAAAAAGCACCCATGTGAGGACTTTTATTGCATTTAAAAACTGTTCATAAGGACACTTGTGATTGGTTGACGTGTCTCTCACTCTTCAAATGTCTGACAAAATTTTCCATTGATGTGAACAAATCAGATGAAAGCAGAATTTTACATCATCAGGGTCAGCTTTTGCACTTACATGCTGAGATGGAGAGAGCAATACTCACTTTTAGCACACTCATATGTAAGACAAATTGTAGTTCTTAAATGTCTTTTTATTTCTATGATATATTATTAGTTAAACAACCAGGCAATATTTTATATTATTGTTATCTGTATTTATGTCTGTTATTATTGTGTCTTGCTACCCCAGATTTGTTCCTGTTCATTCAGAAAATCTTGGGATCAGAAATTGAGAAGAAGGTCAAACCAGGAGACAACATCACTCTCAGCTGTGACCATCCTATTTCTCAAGGTAACAGCATCGTATGGATAAGAAACTGTTCTCATGAACATCAACCTTCCCTCATATTAAATTACTGGACAATGTTTCAAGACAAATTCAAACGTTTCAGTTTTCCTAAAAACCCCAACATTAATTCTTATGATCTACACATAACTAACATCACAGTTTCTGATCTGGGACTTTATTACTGTGCTGAATTGGAAAGAAACGTTAAATATGTGGATAAAATTACATACAAATCTGATTTGTACCATTATGGAAACCAAAGGACACGTCTCTCTCTCATTGGTGAGTAAACACTTTTGGCAGTTGCTGTTGTAATATTTTTTGTTGATTTTACTCACAACATTTTTTGACAATTGCCGTGATTAATAAATGTTTATAATTGTTTTTAACAAGACACTTCATGTCCTGGACCGTCCAGCACTGTCTCTCCTCCGGTATCAGATTGTTTTATCTGCTGGACGCTGTTCTTCAGTGTTTGTCCTGTATGTGTTCTCTTCTGTCTCATCTGTGTATACTGTCTCTGTAAGAAAACAGGTATATATGTTTTTTTTCATTGCAATTTTATTTTTTATTTGATAGACCTCAGCATTTTACTGATCAAAGTTTAAAACCATGTAGAATATTTTCAAAACAGTTATGCAACTTATTTTTAAACATACAATGTATTTAAAGAAGTTGTGTTTTCAACAACCTATTTTAGATCGCAGATGTGGTCACGAAGAAATGCCAACAAGTAAAAATACTTTTCAGGTATGGACAACGCTAACAACTCAACACATTTTATTGATGCATAAAACATTTCATAAATGATTTATGATTAAATTACTTTCAGGGTGATTTTGAGGTGTGTTATGCTTCCGTGGATTTAACAGCAAGAAGATCGAAGGGATTCCAAAAGAAACAACCCCAGAGTTCAGACTTTAGTGTTTATGCTCCGGTCAAAACAGACTCGCGTGTTTAAAAATGTAACAATTCTCACAATGATGACACACAAGAACAAAGATCAGTCAAAGATCATTTGAAGATGTCTGATCGAAGATTTTTCCATTTTAGGATCTGTAGAACCATTAGTGAAGCAAAAGGATTTTTTATGGAACCATTAAGACTTAAAAGGTTATACTATGGCATTGTGAAGCACCTTCATTTTTAGGAGTGCAATACAGAAAAAAGTTGCCTGACAAACATAAAAGAATGAAAGTTTTTTTTTTGGCAACATTATTTTGACCTCCAAAAAAATTAAAAAGATGTAATTAATTTTACTATTGTAGGTTTCTAAGTAAATTCTCTTTAAAGGTGGGATTTTTAGATAATTTCAGCAGAAGTATTTCTTGGCGACATGCAAATAAACTGAACCACAAACATTTCCACTTCAGTATATGGAAGACAATCACAAACAGCACAAAAACTAAGTAGAAATGCTTCTGTGGTCAGGTTGTGGTGGACTTGGTGTGAATGTATTCTTTATCTGCAGCTCACTTGAGAAAGTAAAGCATCCTCATATTTGCTTGAGCTGCCCCAGTTGTATTTTATTACATTGTGGACTTGAATAAAAAATAGGGAGTCACTGTAGAATATACAAAAAATATTTATTATGTAAAAATATTTTTAAATGGCCTTTTCTTGAATTCTATACTTTTAACATGGAAAAAGTCAAAGACACAGACCTAATAAGAATATATAGTAAATTAACATATTGTGTGTTGTTTTTTAGGCTGGGGTTGTTGAAACATTTAATCAGATCCAGACAAACAGATTGTGTTCACATAATGCATGATTGTGTATTTTGTATTGTAATTTTATATAAATAAAAACATAAACATATAAATATATACATTTAAAATGTATAATAAAATATGTTTATATATAATTTTAATTAAGATCATGTCAAAATATTTTCCAAATACATATTTATGTGTGTGATGGTGTTTATTAAAGGGGTCATATGACGGTGCTACAACAAATATTTTTGTTTGTATTAGATGTATTGCAATGTGAATCCATGGTATAGGATTTAAAAGCACAGTGGTTTGACATACCGTGCATTTTTACATCTCGTCTTGAAATGTTACCCCCTAACCATATTTGTAACACCAGCCTAGAAGAGACTGAAAGTCAAGAGGCGATAACATGGCATCAATGTATCTCCATATAAGTGAAGAAGATCAGACTGGTATATCAAATTTGGGTGTCCTTGTGAAACTGCAATGGTGGAAATGACTTTTGATTAAAGTTCACATGCTGGCCTCGTACTTTCCAGAGTTCAGAAAGCAATCATTCATTAATCATACTTTACACACATGAATATTTATACTTAACGGTTCCGTGGCCGTATTTCCATCAAGATAAGCAAGTCATGTTTAGCCATTCTTATTTCTTGGAAGCCCTAACAAAGAGAAACCAAATGCAAACATCTTGGACATGTCGTAAGGGGCGCCAAAACACAGTATGAGTGTTTATGTAATGGTCTTGTATTTCCCCAGGTTTAGAAAGCAATAATATTAAATCATACTTCACACACATGAATATTTGTACTTAAATGTTTTGTAACCTTGTTTACGGTAATACAAGCCAGTCATGTTTAGCCCAAAGAAAGCCAAATCAAATACCCATTGCTCTGGACATGTCTTCAGAAGGATCCATAACTACAATGAATTCACATTTAAGGTTACGACTTCTTTACCTATGTAAACATTTAGGCGGGCAAATTCAAATTGTATACAGTAGTAAACAGTAATAGTTATAGTAAACAGACGTTGTCATGATTCTGCCTCTCTTGGTCATTTTTTTCCTGATTTTGGCAGAATCAGGGCAGACCCATATGTTTTGTGTGAGTGTCACACGGTGTTGTTTTCTTGCATGCCATGTGCTCTATTGTCTCGTCTCTTGACCCCGCCCCCTTGTTATCCTGTCTATCTTCGCATCATTGTTTCATTCCCCACACCTGCCCTGTGTCGTTATCCCATGTTATGTTTTGCCTATATAAAGCCCTTGTGTTTTCTGTCCTGTGTCTTGGTATTAAATGTGGAACTCGTGTTTTGTGAAGTCGTGTTCGTGTTAAGGTCTTGTTAGTTTTAAGTTCTTGTCTTGTCTTGTCTTGTCTTGTCTTGTCTTGTCTTGTCTTGTCTTGTCTTGTCTTGTCTTGTCTTGTCTTGTCTTGTCTTGTCTTGTCTTGTCTTGTCTTGTCTTGTCTTGTCTTAAGGTCTTGTCTTGTCTTAAGGTCTTGTCTTAAGGTCTTCTCTTAAGGTCTTGTCTTAAGGTCTTGTCTTGTCTTAAGGTCTTGTCTTAAGGTCTTCTCTTAAGGTCTTGTCTTAAGGTCTTGTCTTAAGGTCTTGTCTTAAGGTCTTGTCTTAAGGTCTTGTCTTAAGGTCTTGTCTTAAGGTCTTGTCTTAAGGTCTTGTCTTAAGGTCTTGTCTTAAGGTCTTGTCTTAAGGTCTTGTCTTAAGGTCTTGTCTTAAGGTCTTGTCTTAAGGTCTTGTCTTAAGGTCTTGTCTTAAGGTCTTGTCGGTGTTAAGGTCTTGTCTTAAGGTCTTGTCGGTGTTAAGGTCTTGTCTTGTCGGTGTTAAGGTCTTGTCTTGTCGGTGTTAAGGTCTTGTCTTGTCGGTGTTAAGGTCTTGTCTTGTCGGTGTTAAGGTCTTGTCTTGTCGGTGTTAAGGTCTTGTCTTGTCGGTGTTAAGGTCTTGTCTTGTCGGTGTTAAGGTCTTGTCTTGTCGGTGGTAAGGTCTTGTCTTAAGGTCTTGTCTTAAGGTCTTGTCTTAAGGTCTTGTCTTAAGGTCTTGTCTTAAGGTCTTGTCTTAAGGTCTTGTCTTAAGGTCTTGTCTTAAGGTCTTGTCTTAAGGTCTTGTCTTAAGGTCTTGTCTTAAGGTCTTGTCTTGTCGGTGTTAAGGTCTTGTCTTGTCGGTGTTCAGGTCTTGTCTTGTCGGTGTTCAGGTCTTGTCTTGTCGGTGGTAAGGTCTTGTCTTGTCGGTGGTAAGGTCTTGTCTTGTCGGTGTTAAGGTCTTGTCTTGTCGGTGTTAAGGTCTTGTCTTGTCGGTGTTAAGGTCTTGTCTTGTCGGTGTTAAGGTCTTGTCTTGTCGGTGTTAAGGTCTTGTCTTGTCGGTGTTAAGGTCTTGTCTTGTCGGTGTTAAGGTCTTGTCTTGTCGGTGTTAAGGTCTTGTCTTGTCGGTGTTAAGGTCTTGTCTTGTCGGTGTTAAGGTCTTGTCTTGTCGGTGTTAAGGTCTTGTCTTGTCGGTGTTAAGGTCTTGTCTTGTCGGTGTTAAGGTCTTGTCTTGTCGGTGTTAAGGTCTTGTCTTGTCGGTGTTAAGGTCTTGTCTTGTCGGTGTTAAGGTCTTGTCTTGTCGGTGTTAAGGTCTTGTCTTGTCGGTGTTAAGGTCTTGTCTTGTCGGTGTTAAGGTCTTGTCTTGTCGGTGTTAAGGTCTTGTTGGTGTTAGTTTTATGTTCTTGTTGGAATTGTGCTGTTTTTGCCTTGTTTAAGTTGATTATATTACCTTGTTTTGTGCCCCCTTGTGGGAAGTCTTTTGTTTGACTTTTATATTGTTTAGTGTTACTGTTTTCCCCATTGTGGGTTTTTGTTTTGTGTTTGCTGTATTAAAGTCTTTGCTCCCCCTGGACCGTGCCTGCAATTGGGTTCTCTCTCCTCTCACCTCCATCCCACCCATCCTGACAGAATGCCAAGACCAAATCTGAACCCAGCAGGCACAGAAAACACGTGGCTGCGGAACGCGGAGTCCCGTCTGTTGTTCGGGTTGCGCCAGGGAGACCGAGGCATCCGAGCCTTCGCCCAGGCTTTCCAGACCAAGTCCTGTCCCGACGTCGGTTCCAAGTCCTGTCCCGGATTCAAGTCCTGCATCAGCACCGGTACCGCCGGCATTCCCCGCGGCTTCAGCGCCGGTACAGCCGGTTCCAAGTCCTGTCCCGACGTCGGTTACAAGTCCTGTCCCGACGCCGGATCCAAGTCCTGCATCAGTGCCGGTACAGCCGGCATTCCCCGCGGCTTCAGCGCCGGTACAGCAGGCATTTTTCGCAGCTTCAGTGCACTTTGGGGGCATCAGTGCAGGCAAGAACTCGGGTGCCCAAACCCAGCCCTAAGCCCGCACGGACTCAAGCCCCAAGGACACCCCCTGTCACACCCACATCTTGTCCCCCACAGCCTGGACTCTTTGTTCCTCTTCCTCCCATCCATTCTATGTTGTTTTTATTAAGTCACCCCAGCCCTTTTATTGTCATGTCAGTTTTGCCTTTGATTTGTTCTGTTATGTGTGTTTGGTTAATGTCTTTGTCCATGTCCCTCGTACATGTTCCCCTTAGGGTTGCCAGGTGGCGCTCCCTAAGGGTGGGTATTGTCATGATTTGGTTCTTCTGAGAGATCTTGTGGATCGGATCATGACAATACCATGTCCTTGTGTTTGTATTGTCTGTATGCCCCTTTTTTTTCTTGTAATGTGTTTATGGTCTTGTCATGGTCTTTGTCTGTTGTGTCCCCTTCAGGGTTGCTACGTGTTCCCTGGGGGGGGCGGTGCTGTTATGATCTGGTTCTTGTCATGCATTCTCTAGTTCGGTGGACCAGGTTGTGACAGCACCAGGTCCGTGTGCTGGTTGTGTTTATGTCCTGTTTTGTTTGTCGGCCCCCTTGAGGAACGCCAGGATGTCGTTCCTTAAGGGGGGGGGGTCTGTCATGATTCTGCCTCTCTTGGTCATGTTTTTCCTGATTTTGGCAGACCCATAGAGGGTTTTCACGACGCGTCATCAGACCGGAAGTCGCCATGTTGGAGGCACTCCGCATCACAACACAGCACAGACACTGAAGTATATACTGAACGTGGTCAAGGAGAATGTTTAATTATTGCTGAGTTTCAGGTTGTACTGATAGGACAGATCGAGAAGAACATTTGTAATATTATATTGCAGATCGATTTCTTGATGTGCAAAGATAGTGATGGGTATTGTACCATAGATAAGATTGGACTGTTGTGCTCTGGTGAACTTTTGTCCATCTGTGGTTTATTTTAACTAAAGTTTATATTTATATTCACTTTGCCAATAAAAATATAAATTAATTCATGTCTGGACTTGTCTATATAGCCTTAAATGATCTATAAATGATTGTTAATTTACAGTTCATTTAAAGTCATTGTTATTGTTTTGTTGTGGATGACAACACACAGCATATCACTATCATCAGAAAACAGATTTATTAAAGGAAAAACACACTTTTATCACAACACTTATAAACTATACACTACTATAAGTTACACATTATAATATAGTGCAATACACTGTGAACACACTTTTATCACAACACTTATAAACTATACACTACTATAAATTACACATAATATAGTGCAATACACTGTAATCACACTTTTGTGTGTAACTTTAGTATAATTTTCTTTTTTGTCAGCATAACTTTACAAAAATCTCGAAATTCTAAATGAATTAAATATACTTTAACCTGCATTAACACAAAGTGCATGGAGTGCAAAACTTCACACCAGCCAAGAAAAAATAAGTTTTATTTTTGTTTTATTACTTTGTAAGTTTCTTTCCTTGTTTTGGCAGAGCCTTGTGTAGCTTTAGTCACTGTGGGCAACACAATTTTCCCTTTGGTGCAATCTTAACATTAATGCACGGGTAGTGAAAACACTTAAGATGACATTTATCATTATCATATAGAATCCAAACTTCCAAACTCAACATGGCCTCAGGAACACCAGGTGTGTTTTCTTTGTCACTGACTAACTCTCAGGGATCTGCACCGCCAATATATCGTCATTTCTCGAAATATCTCTACTTTACTTGTGGTCCAAGTCCTTCCCTATATGCTTTTACATATTGGACGCGTTTTGATGAGGTGTTCGGTTGTTCAGACATGGCTAAATTCCCTTAAAGTATCCAAAGCTCACAATACTCCATCATACTCCGATCAGTGGTTTATACCGAGTGCCTCCATAATGGCCGCGCATCCGGGTTACCGCCCAGAACGTGACGTCAGTGAAAACCCTCTATATGTTTTGTGTGAGTGTCACATGGTGTTGTTTTCTTGCTTGCCATGTGCTCTCTTGTCTCGTCTCTTGACCCCGCCCCCTTGTTATCCTGTCTATCTTCCCATCATTGTTTCATTCCCCACACCTGCCCCGTGTCGTAATCCCTTGTTATGTTTTCCCTATATAAAGCCCTTGTGTTTTCTGTCCTGTGTCTTGACATTAAATGTGGAACTCGTGTTTTGTGAAGTCTTGTTAGTGTTTGTTTTATGTTCTTGTTGGAATTGTGCCGTTTTTGCCTTGTTTAAGTTGATTATATTACCTTGTTTTGTGCCCCCTTGTGGGAACTCTTTTGTTTGACCTTTATAGTGTTTAGTGTTACTGTTTTCCCCATTGTGGGTTTTTGTTTTGTGTTTGCTGTATTAAAGTCTTTGTTCCCCCTGAAGCGTGCCTGCAATTGGGTTCTCTCTCCTCTCACCTCCATCCCACCCATCCTGACAGACGTTTAATATCTAAACACAGACTTTTAGTTTGGATGTGATTAATAGTTTTGGTAGAACTAGTTTAAGGTGGTAACATTTGCAAATGCATCATGTAATAAATTAAGTGTTACATGATGTCATCATTTTGCCAAGTGCTTGATGTCCTCAGGGCAACATCATGTTGACCCAAAGACAAACATTTAAATTTACAAATTGTAATTCATAAGTAAGTTTACAGTTTCTTTTAAGTAAAATCTTACAATCTGGTTTAACGACCTCTGTGTAATTGTTATTCACTCATAATTTACCTCTGATCCCCATTCTTCTTTGATGTTCTGATGTAGAGATAAATGTCTCGCTAAACGGGTTGATAAGCAAATGTGTTTGGTTGCTAAGGGCGAGGCTTGGCACATGTCAGTCAACAGCAGTTCAAATCACTGGTGAAACCAACCCCTGTGCATACATGACGATCAGATCCAGTGATATAGTAAGTCTTGCTAAACGGTTGATAAGTTAATGTCTTTGTTCACTATAACCAACCCCTGTAACTCTAGGAAGTTTTGATGCCCTCACCTCCCTGGGGTTGAACTTATACCCTGTTATGAGACATGTTTTTTATAGAGCCTATCTGCCTCTTCAAACATGGTAAACCACATTTCTGTGCAATTATATTTTGAAGATACAACCTGTAAAAGTTAAATGTAATTTTGAGTCTATGGGATTTTTTCCCGCATCAAACTACCCATTCTTGTCTAATGCAGGCTTCTTGTTGCTCAACTGTCTTAGCTTTTATTTGTTACATCTTCATCTTTATGATGGGCCAAATGTTTTCTATAGGTGAAAGATTTCGACTGCAGCCATTTCATAACCCGGATCCTTCTACGCAGCTATGATGTTGTTATTGATTCAGTGTGTGGTCTGGGCTTGTCTGTTATGATTGATGCATGGAGAAAGAACTCAGATGCAGGCAGTCTTGACAAAGTAGATTTAATAACAAAACGCCCACAAGTGGTAAAACAGTTACATAAAATACAAAACTTCCCACAAGAGGGAAAGAACAAACAAAACACGGATCCAAAACAAGAAACAGGTATGGAAAAAACAGGCACAGGAGAAACAGGAATGAGAGAAACCTTCAAAGCCATGCAAACAAATCAGCACAGAACAGGAAAGACAAGGGCATATTGTGGGGAAACATAAAAAGGGATAAGGACACGAGGCAAGTATGGGGAATGAAATACTGATGAGAGGATAGATGGAACAATGAGGGGGCGGGTTCAGGAGACGAGACAAGAAAGCTCATGTTATAACAAACAATGCGATGAGTTTCACACAATACAAACGGGTCTGCCATGATTCTGCCAAAATCTGGAAACTATGACCATGAGAGGCAGAACCATGACAATAGTCATTTTAGAAAATACAATGTCTTCCCTGAAAGACTTGACATCTGGATGGAAGCATACATTGTTCTAAAACTTGGATATACCTTTCAGCATTGATGATGCCTTTCCATATGTGTAAGCTGCCCATGCCACACGCACTCACGCAACCCCATACCATCAGAGATGCTGGCTTCTGAACTGAACACTGATAACATCTTGGGTTGTCTGCCACCCAAGGCAGTATGCAGCCATTTATGCTGCGGTGCCCGGGGAGCAGTTTGGCGTTCAGCACTTTGCTCAAGGGCACATTAGCCACGGCCTTAGACATGAACCCAAAACGTCTCCGGTTACGAATGGTAACCTTGGTTCCCTGAAGGAGGGAACGAGACGTTGTGAGACTGACTGGGGTTGTACTTGAGAACCTGTTTATGTCTGAACCTATTAAAAAGGCCAATTAATTTGGCGAATGAATCAATTCATGTCCCCGCCCCGGATGACGGGTATAAAAGGGGATGGAAGAGATCATTCCTTACCTTTGTGCTGAGGAACCTAGGTGACCTCCCTAGGACGCTGCAGCGGCAGCCGAGTGTGTGGCATGAAGGACACAACGTCTCGTTCCCTCCTTCAGGGAACTAAGGTTACCATTCGTAACCGGAGACGTTCCCTTTCAGTCGGTCTCTCAACGTTGTGAGACTGACTGGGGTCCCTGTATAATCACGCGACACACTACGGCTGTGTCCTGACGTCAGCGGAGCCGCAGAGGCTCTACGCGAGTCATGACCTTCCAGTGGGAACCGGTATGGTATCCACAGAGCTTCCTACTGGAAGTTGAGAGACTCACACCGACGAGTTACAGGCGGCGGCCTTTCATCCCACCATGCTGGTGGGGAAACCGTCTGTCTCGTGACACTGGGGAAAACGTTACCCCTCTAATCGAGGGCCTACGTTGCGGAGATCACATCCCACCCATGTGGGGGGGTAACATGTGAAGAATACCGCATGGTTCGCCAACCTTGGGGAGAACATCATGGGAGGATAGCGTGCGGATCCACTTGCGGGGCGCACAGCTCTTAGGTGGAGGCCCACCTGGGGGAGATCACCGGACTCGCCGTATAGGGAAGTTCTCAGTGATATATTACATCGTAACGGGGTCGCCCTTCTGGGGGAACCACATCGTACGGAGCTCCAGCTCAAGTCAGGGGTCAGCCCTATGGGGGTGAACACTTCCTGAGCCTGGCTGAGTAACAGGGCCGCTCCGCACGGCCTGCTACTATAGAGTGAGCTTAGTGAAGGATAAGGTGCCCATACTCACACTGAAGAGGGGGAGTAGAGGGACTAAAAAGAGAGCGCACTTACTCACCTTTGTAGGGGAGATGGCGCTTTCGCAGGCGTACACCACACTGATCCTAAGTGTTGCCACCTAGGACCCGAGCTGAGACCTAGCTCCACTGGAAGGTTATATAACCTCGCGAAAGTGGTGGGCGTAGCCCAGCCCGCTGCTCTGTATATGTCTGCCAGAGTAGCACCCTGCGCCAGTGCCCACGAGGAGGCTACACCCAGAGTGGAATGTGCGCTCACTACCAGTGGACAGGGACGAGCTGGGATTGATACGCTCTTATGGCGTTTACAATCCAGTGCGCTAACCTCTGTTTAGAGACGGCTCTCCCCTTTGCCGCTCCGAAACAGACAAAGAGATGCTCAGAGCTTCTGAAGCCCTGCGTGCGTTCCACGTAGAGGCACAGTGCGCGCACGGGACACAGCACGGATGAGGCTGGGTCTTCCTCTCCTGAGGAGAGCGCCTGCAGGCTCACCACCTGGTCCCAAAAAGGGAGTGGTGGGAACCTTGGGCACGTAGCCGGGCCGGGGTCTCAGGAGAACGTGAGAACCAGCCGGCCCAAACTGAAGGCAGTCACTGGACACAGAGAATGCGTGTAGGTCCCCGACCCTCTTGATCAAGGCGAGCACAACAAGGAGAGCTGTCTTCATCGTTAAATGAGAAAGACTAGCTCGATCCGAGGGCTCGAAGGGGGGACCGCTGAGGTCACGTAGGACCACAGTCTGGTCCCAAGAGGGTACGGAGTGCGGCCTGGGCGGGTTCACCCGCAATGCGCCCCTCAGGAACCTAATGACCAGGTCATGTCGTCCATCCCATCCACCTGATCGTGATGAGCGGCTATTGCGGCTACATGCACTTCCAAGGAGGAGGGGGCGAGCTGATGCTCAAGCCCCTCTTGTAGGAAGGATAACATGCTCTGATCTCGCATCTCCGGGGGTCCTCACACCGTGAGGCACACCAAGACGAGAAGCGGCGCCACTGCAAGGTGTAAAGACACCGAGTGGCTGGGCCCTAGCCTAAGCGATTAAACCTGCGACCGCTGGTGGCAGTCCGCTCAGGAGCTCCTCGTCCCGTCCAGGAGCCAGACGTGGAGGTTCCATAGGTCTGGGGTGCCATGACGTGCCCTTCCCCTGTGATAGAAGGTCCTTCATCAGGGGAATTGGCCAGGGGGGAGTGATCGTCAGAGCCCTCAGCTCTGAGAACCAAGTGTGGTTGGGCCAGTATGGGGCAACCAGGATCACTTGGTGCTCCTCTTCCCTTACCTTGCACAGGACCCGTGCAATGAGGCTCACTGGGGGGAAGGCGTACTTCCGCTTGTCTCGTGGCCAGTCGTGCGCTAAGGCATCCGTGCCAAGGGGACCCTCGGTCAGGGAGAACCAAAGCGGGCAATGGGTGTCGTCTCGGGAGGCGAACAGGTCTACCTGTGCCTGGCCGAAGCGATCCCATATCGACCAGACTGCACGAGGATGGAGTCGCCAGCTTCCTGGCCGGATCTGCTGACGAGAGAGCGCATCGGCTGTCTCGTTCAGAGCCCCGGGGAGGTGCACAGCGCGCAGGGTCTTGATGACCCGCTGACTCCATTTGAGGAGGCGTCGGGCGAGCAATGACAGTGTCCGCGAGCGTATGCCACCTTGATGATTTATGTACGCTAAAGCGGTGGTGCTGTCCGAGCGGACAAGCACATGTTTGTCCCTCAGTAGAGGTAAGAACCTCTTGAGGGCCATGTGTACTGCCAAAAGCTCCAAGGCATTGATATGCCAACGTAGTCGGGGACCTGTCCATCGACCCGAAGCTACGTGCCCGTGGCACACTGCGCCCCAGCCGAGCAGGGAGGCGTCCGTCGTCACCACGACGTGCCTCGACACCTGCCCTAGCGGGACTCCTGCCCGCAGAAAGGTCACTGAGGACCATGGGGCGAGAAGACTCCGGCATCTCGACGTGATGTGAATCCGTCTGTTGCCAGTGTGCCATGCGCTCCTCGGAACCCGACTCTGTAGCCAAAGCTGAAGTGGTCTCATATGCATCTACCCGAGGGAATTACCCCAGCCGAGGATGCCATATGCCCCAGGAGCCTCTGAAGAGTCTTCAGCGGGACCACTGTGCGTGAGGTCTGAGCCAAACACGTCAGCAATGACCGTGCATGCTCTCCTGTGAGCGCACACATAGTGACAGAGTCTTGTTCCATGCCGAGATAAGAGATGCTCTGCTTAGGGGAGAGCTGGCTCTTTTCCCGGTTGACCCGAAGACCCAAACGGGCTAGGTGCCTAAGCAATAGGTCCCTGTGCATACAGACTACCTCTGGCAAGTGACCCAGGATGAGCCAGTCGTCGAGATAGTTTAGTATCCGCACTCCGCACTCCGCGCTCCCTTAGGGGCACTATGGCGGCCTCCGCGATCTTAGTGAAGACCCGGGGGGACAGGGACAGCCCGAAGGGCAGGACTTTGTACTGATACGCTCGCCCATCGAACGCGAACCGTAGGAACGGCCGGTGTCGAGGCAGGATGGAGACGTGGAAGTACGCGTCCTTCAGGTCTATTGCCACGAACCAATCCTGACTCCGGATAGAAGTCAGGATGCGCCTCTGCGTCAACATCCTGAACGGCAATCTATGCAGATATTTGTTCAGGGTGCGCAGATCCAGAATGGGGCGCGACCCTCCGCCTTTCTTGGGTACAATGAAGTACGAGCTGTAGAAGCCCTTGAACATCTCGGTTGGTGGAACAGGCTCGATCGCATCCTTCGCCAGAAGGGTGGTAACCTCGTCCCGAAGAACGGACGCATCCCGACCTCGCACCGAGGTGAAAAGGACGGACCGGAACTTGGGCGGGCGTCTGGCGAACTGGATCGCATAACCGAGACGGATCGTCCTCTCGAGCCACCGTGACGGGGAACATCGGCGTAACCACGCCGGCCACCTGCACGCCAGGGGGATGAGAGGACTGATCTGCTTCACTGTACCCGGGGAGGGTGGTTCTGTGGCTGCCGGGTCCGGGGTCCGGCCAGGATTGTCCTGGGGGGACACGGGGACCCGAGCTGCCTGCCTAATACCACTGGCCAACGCACCGTCCTGCGGAGGGCGCTGAGGGCTGCGGGATGGGATGTGTGTCAGCCGTGCACCGTCTAGAAGAGGGTGAACACGGCGACTTTTGCCTGGGGGAGGATTTGATCTTTCTTTAACCACATAGGGTGGCCCTGAAAAGGGCCGTTGTGGTAGTGGAACGGGGCAGGAGCCGTCCCAGATGTTATCTACTCCTCCAGGCTGGGTCCCTCAGGAGCGCTTCCTGGCACGTTTGCGAGGAGGCTGCTGACGGGTCCCCACCGCCTGCTTCCTCGGGGCCGGCTTCCTACGGGGCGCCGGCTGTATAGGGGGCGCTCTAACCGAGGGCGGGGCCGAGGAAGGGCGGGGCCTCACTCATCTGCGCAAGGTTCAACCAGAGGTGGCGCTCTTGGACCACACAGGTGGACATCACTCGACCAATAGACCGCGCCGTGACCTTGGTCGCTCTCAGCGCCAAGTCCGTCGCGGTCCTCAACTCACGTACTGTGAGCGGGTCGAGTCTTCCCTCGTCAAGCTCCTTTAACGCCTTGGCCTGATGCACTTGCAACATAGCCATGGCGTGGAGCGAAGATGCAGCTTGCCCCGCGGCTGTGTAGGCTCTCGCCACTAGGGACGAGGAAAACCTACACGCTTTGGAGGGGAGCTTAGGTCGATCCCTCCAGGAAGCGGCAGTTTGCGGACACAGATGTGACGCAATTGCGCGCTCCGCTGGAGGAAGGTCGACATAGCCCCGTGTTGCACCTCCGTCGAGAGAAGTGAGAGCGTGGGAGCTGCCATGACGGAGGCGGGCCGATAGGGGCGCCTTCCACGTCTTGGCGAGCTCCTCATGCACTTCCGGGAAGAACGGTACTGGGGCGGGGCGGGGCTTATCGCTCCGGGCGCCACCGAGATACCATGCATCCAGACGCGAGACGGGGAGTGCAGGCGGGGCCGTGCACTGCAACCCGATACTCGCGGCTGCCCGGGAAAGCATTGCTGCCATTTCCGGATCCGGATCGTCCCAAGCCTTGGCCGCCGGAGGCGGAAGGCTCAGAGCGTCCTCCGGATCCGAAGCAAGCAGCTCGCTCTCAGATGCTGCGACCGAAATCACATCATCACGAGACGGCGAACCGTCCCGCAGTGAGAGAGATGGAGAGCGTGAGAGACACTGACGGTCCCGCCAGCCAGAGGCTGACGGAGACACATCCGCGTCCATATCGCCCGCGCCGCTCGCGACAGCTGCTACTCGCGCCGTAGCGCCAGTGAACGAACTGCCGGAAGCAGACGCGGTGGTGACCGATTTCGTAAAGAAAAAGGCCACCCGCGACCGCAACTCCTTAATCGTCATAGCCTCGCAATGAGGACATGACGACCGCGCGAGAGCGTCCTCGGCGTGCTGGAGACCCAAACACGCGAGGCAGATCTCGTGCTGATCTCCATCAGTGATGTGCCGGTTGCACCCAAGAGCACAACGGCGTCCCATTACAGGACCACACGCTGTACCCACAGTTGGAATATACAAACCTCTGGGACTATTGCTGAAATGCACAGGGGAGTCCAGGACCATCCGCTGCAAGACGTCGTCACACCAGCAAGTTTTGTCGGTACCAGACACAACCATCTAGGTTCCGAAGAACAAAAGGTAAGGAATGATCTCTTCCATCCCCTTTTATACCCGTCATCCGGGGCGGGGACATGAATTGATTCATTCGCCAAATTAATTGGCCTTTTTAATAGGTTCAGACATAAACAGGTTCTCAAGTACAACCCCAGTCAGTCTCACAACGTTGAGAGACCGACTGAAAGGGAACCCTAGGTTTAGGAGTCAAACTCTCTCACCACTAGGCCACGACTTCTCCCAATTAGATTATCGTGGTAATAGTAACTTACCTAATACAAACAGAAGTTTGGAACTGAACATGCTACTGACAAATACTTTTGACCCTTCTGTTTGAGGATGTCGGTCATATTCAAGAACTTATCAAGGTTAACTTTTTAATGTATCATTCGACACTTCAATGCTTCCAAAGTTAAAAAACAACTACAGCAAACAGAGAATTCAGATAAAGAGTTCATCCAGGTTTTATTTGGAATGGTAATTTACCAGAATATTTTTCAGGCAAACACTGTCATATATCGTCATCAGAAGAGAATCCCAACTAAACAAAAAAGCACCAAGTTGCTTATCTGTGAATCTCCTGAGGCCTTCAGCATTGTAAATTACATTATATGTAAAAATAATTTCAGCCATATGCATACAACCCATAAGTTTACAGGAGGTGTTTACTAATAAAAGATACTATAGAGTAATAATTACCAAGTTAATTGTATTTATCAAATGACTACTGGACTACAGTTCAGGTGTTAAAATAACACCTTAGGCTGATGGAAACAGTGTGAAGGTTTGCAGGTCAAAGAGACACATTTAAACGTAGTCAGGAAACCACAACCTTGTGTTTATATGTGCACCCTTAAACAGTAAGTGTAGACGATTGCCTACATAAAAATGGAATGGAACAATTGTTTCCAGTTGCAGTAGGTTTGCAGGCCAAACCAAGAGCAAGATACATTTCAGATCCATTCTTGTACAAGCACATTGCCATCTGAATGTAAATCAAAGGAAAGATAATAGGAAAAACAAATTCTGGAAAAGTTTGTAGTTCTCAGTAAAACAACTACTTTTCAGTTTTAAACGAATGCTTATTCCAGAAAAAGTGTGAAAAGTGTTATTGTGTACTAATTCTAATCCTTTTTCATGGCATATCTTAATTCAATATCTTAATTTTCATGACATAATTATGACCATGATTCTTGACATCTCCACTCTTTATAACCTACTAATAAACTTCCTTTGACATCCTCACTTTTCTATTAAAAAAAGCACCCATGTGAGGACTTTTATTGCATTTAAAAACTGTTCATAAGGACGCTTGTGATTGGTTGACGTGTCTCTCACTCTTCAAATGTCTGACAAAATTTCCATTGATGTGAACAAATCAGATTAAAGCAGAATTTACATCATCGGAGTCAGTTTTCGCATTCACAAGCTAAGATGGAGAGATCAAGACTCACTTTTAGCGCACTCATATGTAAGACAAATTGTAGTTCTTAAATGTCTTTTTTTATTTCTATGATATATTATTAGTTAAACAACCAGGCAATATTTTATATTATTGTTATCTGTATTTATGTCTGTTATTATTGTGTCTTGCTACCCCAGATTTGTTCCTGTTCATTCAGAAAATCTCGGGATCAGAAATTGAGAAGAAGGTCAAACCAGGAGACAACATCACTCTCAGCTGTGACCGTCCTATTTCTCAAGGTTACAGCATCGTATGGATAAGAAACTGCTCTCATGAACATCAACCTTCCCTCATATTAAATCCCTGGACAATGTTTCAAGACAAATTCAAACGTTTCAGTTTTCCTAAAAACCCCAACATTAATTCTTATGATCTACACATAACTAACATCACAGTTTCTGATCTGGGACTGTATTACTGTGCTGAATTGGAAAGAAACGTTAAATATGTGGATAAAATTACATACAAATCTGATTTGTACCATTATGGAAACCAAAGGACACGTCTCTCTGTCATCGGTGAGTAAACACTTTTGGCAGTTGTTGTTGTAATATTTTTTGTTGATTTTACTCACAACATTTTTTGACAATTGCCGTGATTAATAAATGTTTATAATTGTTTTTAACAAGACACTTCTTGTCCTGGACCTGTCACCACTGTCTCTCCTCCTGTATCAGATTGTTTTATCTGCTGGACGCTGTTCTTCAGTGTTTGTCCTATATGTGTTCTCTTCTGTCTCATCTGTGTATACTGTCTCTGTAAGAAAACAGGTATATATGTTTTTTTCATTGCCTTTTTTATTTTTTATTTGATAGACCTCAGCATTTTGCTGATCAAAGTTTAAAACCATGTTGAATATTTTCAAAACAGTTATGCAACTTATTTTTAAACATACAATGTATTTAAAGAAGTTGTGTTTTCAACAACCTATTTTAGATCACAGAAGTGGTCACGAAGAAATGCCAACAAGTAAAAATACTTTTCAGGTATGGACAACGCTAACAACTCAACACATTTTATTGATGCATAAAACATTTCTTAAATGATTTATGATTAAATTTCTTTCAGGGTGATTTTGAGGTGTGTTATGCTTCCGTGGATTTAACAGCCAGAAGATCGAAGGGATTCCAAAAGAAACAACCCCAGAGTTCAGACTTTAGTGTTTATGCTCCGGTCAAAACAGACTCGCGTGTTTAAATTGTAACAATTCTCACAATGATGACACACAAGAACAAAGATCAGTCAAAGATCATTTGAAGATGTCTGATCGAAGATTTTTCCATTTTAGGATCTGTAGAACCATAAGTGAAGCAAAAGGATTTTTTAATGGAACCATTTAGACTTAAAAGGTTATACTATGGCATTGTGAAGCACCTTCATTTTTAGGAGTGCAATACAGAAAAAAGTTGCCTGACAAACATAAAAGAATGAAAGTTTTTTTTTTGGCAACATTAGTTTGACCTCCAACAAAAATAAACAAGATGTTATTACTTTTACTATTGTAGGTTTCTAAGTAAATTCTCTTCAAACGTGGGATTTTTAGATCATTTCAGCACAAGTGATTCTTGGTGAAGGGTAATTGTTCTCAAACATGCAAATTATCTGAACCACAAACATTTCCACTTCAGTGTATGGAAGACAAACACAAACAGCACAAAAACTAAGTAGAAATGCTACTGTGGTCAGGTTGTGGTGGACTTCGTGTGAATGTATTCTGTATCTGCAGCTCACTTGAGAAAGTAAAGCATCCTCATATTTGCTTGAGCTGCCCCAGTTGTATTTTATTACATTGTGGACTTGAATAAAAAATAGGGAGTCACTGTAGAATATACAAAAAATATTTATTATGTAAAAATATTTTTAAATGGCCTTTTCTTGAATTCTATACTTTTAACATGGAAAAAGTCAAAGACACACACCTAATAAGAATATATAGTAAATTAACATATTGTGTGTTGTTTTTTAGGTTGGGGTTGTTGAAACATTTAATCAGATCCAGACAAACAGATTGTGTTCACATAATGCATGACTGTGTATTTTGTATTTGAATTTTATATTAATAAAAACATAAACATATAAATATATACATTTAAAATGTATAGTAAAATACATGTTTATATATAATTTTAATTAAGATCATGTCAAAATATTTTCCAAATACATATTTATGTGTGTGATGGTGTTTATTAAAGGGGTCATATGACGGTGCTACAACAAATATTTTTGTTTGTATTAGATGTATTGCAATGTGAATCCATGGTATAGGATTTAAAAGCACAGTAGTTTGACATACCGTGCATTTTTACATCTCGTCTTGAAATGTTACCCCCTAACCATATTTGTAACACCAGCCTAGAAGAGACTGACAGTCAAGAGGCGATAACATGGCATCAATGTATCTCCATATAAGTGAAGAAGATCAGACTGGTACATCAACTTTGGATGTCCTTGTGAAACTGCAATGGTGGAAATGACTTTTGATTAAAGTTCACATGCTGGTCTCGTACTTTCCAGAGTTCAGAAAGCAATCATCCATTAATCATGGTTTACACAGCAATATTTATACTTGACTGCTCCATAGTCGTATTTCAATCAAGATAAGCAAGTCATTTTTAGCCATTCTCATTTCTTGGAAGCCATAACAAAGAGAAACCAAATGCACACGTCTTGGACATGTCGTAAGGGCGCCAAAACACAGTATGAGTGTTTATGTGACAGTCTTGAATTTCCCCAGGTTTAGAAAGCAATCATCCATTAAATCATGCTTCACACACATGAATATTTGTACTTAAATGTTCTGTTTACGGTAAAACAGGCAAGTTTGGTGATATAGTAAGTCTTGCTAAGCTAATGTCTTTGTTCACTATAACCAACCCCTGTCATGTTTAGCCCAAACAAAGTGAAATCAAATACCCATCGCTCTGGACATGTCTGCGGAAGGATCCATAACTCTACAATTAAATCAATTTTAAGGTTATGCCTTCTTTACCAATGTAAACATTTAGGCGGGCAGATTCAAATTGGCGAAATTTGTCAGAACATGGGGCGTGAACACAGACTTTTAGTTTGGATGTGACTAATAGTTTTGGTAGAACGAGTTTAAGGTGGTAACATTTGCAAAGGCACCATGTAATAAATTAAGTGTTACATGATGTCATCATTTCGCCAAGTGCTTGATGTCCTCAGGGCAACATCATGTTGACCCGAAGACAAACATTTAAATTTACCATTTGTAATTCATAAGTAAGTTTGCAGTTTCTTTTAAGTAAAATCGTACAATCGGGTTTAGCGACCTCTGTGAATTGTTATTCACTCATAATTTACCTCCGATCCCCATTCTTCTTTGATGTTCTGATGTAGAGATAAATGTCTCGCTAAATGGGTTGCTAAGCTAATGTTTTTGGTTGCTAAGGGCGTGGCTTGGCACATGTCAGTCAACAGCAGTTCAAATCACTGGTGAAACCAACCCCTGTGCATACATGACGATCAGATCCAGTGATATAGTAAGTCTTGCTAAACGGTTGATAAGCTAATGTCTTTGTTAACCAACCCCTGTAACTCTAGGAAGTTTTGATGCCCTCACCTCCCTGGGGTTGAACTTATACCCTGTTATGAGACATGTTTTTTATAGAGCCTACCTGCCTCTTCAAACGTGGTAAACCACATTTCTATGCAATTATATCTTGAAGATACAACCTGTCAAAGTTAAATGCAATTTTGAGTCTATGGGATTTTTTCCCGCATCAAACTACCCATTCTTGTCTAATGCAGGCTTCTTGTTGCTCAACTGTCTTAGGTTTTCTTTGTTGCATCTTCATCTTTATGATGGGCCAAATGTTTTCTATAGGTGAAAGATTTCGACTGCAGCCATTTCATTACCCGGATTCTTCTTCCACGCAGCCATGATTTTGTTATTGATGCAGTATGTGGTCTGGGCTTTTCTGTTATGATTGATGCAGATATCGTTCTAAAATTTGAAATAATCTTTGTGTTCTGGCTTTAACCCTTAACCCTTTCCAGGCGGCCTTGGCCAAGGCCGGTGCAGAAGACAAACAACCTCGCTGAGAACAAGATAACGAGACGCTATGATTTCCTCTCCCCATTCCAAAGGCACCTATTGTGAGCTGGCTTCTTTTTTTACAGATACCATTCCGCAACGGCGAATGGCTCATTGCATTGTGTTCACCTACAATGTTTGCTGGAAGTGTTTCTTATCCTGTTGTGATTTCCATTACAGTAGCATTCCTGTATGTGATGCAGTGCCATCTAAACGCCCGGAAATCACAGACGTACAGTATGGTTTTCAGGACCCTTACTCAAAGAGACTGTTCCAGATTCTCTAAATCTTTGGATGATATTGTGAACTGTAGATGATGATATCTTCAAACTCAATTTTTCTCTGAGAAACTCCTTTCTGATATTCCTCCCCTATTCTCCCCATCTTTACTTCTGAGAGACACTGCCCGTGTGTGAGGTTCTTTTTATGCCCAACCATGTTGCCAATTTAGTTTCCAATTGGTCCTCCAGCTGTTCCTTATATGTACATTTAACTTTTATCGCTACCTGTCGCAACTTTTTTGGAATGTGTAGCTCTCATGAAATCCGAAATGAGACAACATTTTCTCACGTTCAACATTTTAAACGTTATCTCTCTTCTATTATGGATAAAATGTAAGTTTATTAGATTTGTAAACTATTGCATTCCTTTTTTATTCACAATTTGTACAGTGTGACAACTTTTGTGGAATCGGATTTGTAATTTGGAAGTCTGAGTTGTCCTGAGCTTTTTTACATGATTCTCTAGAAAGTTTTAAGAGAAGCATGAGAAAAATGTTTGTGAAGCACTGGTCTACCTGAAACCATGTGAGAAGTGAATCCTCCTGAAGAATTGGTAGAACCTGAAGGTGAGTTTTGGTGACCTCTGTTGACAAACATGTGTGTAGAGTATAAGTAGACATTCAGAATATTGGACAAATGGTCAGGATTTTTCAGATTTTTGAATGCATCCTTTAGACAGAATATTGAAGCAAAATCACAGAATCGACTGGGGCTACTTTTAAATTAATTAAAACGTGTCTCAGGGTGAGATAATTAAAAAGCTTCTTGATATGATAGAATGACAAAAAAATCTGCAAAATCTAGCCAAAAAGTGACTAAACAATTTGTTTCATTTAATAATTTTTATGATTCTATTATTATTATAAAATGTGCACAACATAATCAATGCACATGTCAGTGACCCAAAACATGCTAGTGTAAAAATTCTGTTTGAAAAATGTTCTTTTGAAAAATTATTTTGTCCTTCCAGACACGATCATAATATATTTTACACATGTATATAATTAAGTGATGGTTAGGTGATTTGGGGAGGTCATGGCCTATCAGTTGCCCCATTAGATTTACTCCTTACCGTAGGGTTGTGGGTTCAAGTCCCGGACGGCAATATTATGATTTAGGTGCCCCTGAGCAAGGCACCGAACCCCCAACTGCTCCCCGGGCGCCGCAGCATAAATGGCTGCCCACTGCTCTGGTTGTGTGTTCACGGTTGTTGTGTGTGTTCACTGCTGTGTGTGTGTTTACAGTTTGTGTGTGTGTTCATTGCTGTGTGTGTGCACTTTCATTTAGCAGGAAGGCAGAAAAACATAAGTTTCATCTTTGGCCCACTGGGGGCAGCTCGATCTTTACTCTCGATCATCAAGTGCCAATATTTTTATATTATGTTTTTTTAAGTGTTTGTTGTTTTAAAAATCTATGTAGTGCACTAAACCTAACAACATATAAACAATAAATTAAGTTTTGTGTAACCTATGATCAACTAACCAATATCATGCACTATCAAGCGTATTTTGTAAATCAATAAAAATCCTTCAGAATGTACTATTTTTATTTTTTCCACCAACTGAGGTACTATAAATCCCATTTTCATATCACTTTGGCAATGTTTTAATAATATTACAAGCATACCAAAGTATAGGCAGTGAGCTGATGTGTAAACAGAGAGTATATTGTAGTTTTGTCTCTACAGTTTCATGTTCAAAGGCTTCTCTGTATGTTTTGATGTGGTGGACTGATGTGGCATCTTTTTAATCTTATTATCCGTTGGCAGACATGAGTATATGTAAAGAATAGATGTTTCCCTACATTACGTTTCAGTATAGCTTTCGTTGAAGTTGTTCATCAATGTACAGCAATGTCCTGGATAACAGAGGTGGGATTCCTGCATGCATTAGGTTGTAGTAATTAAATCTGCTTTTCTTGCATAAACAAATATTTATAATTCTTAATATTCCTTGCTTCCAATATTTTTTAATCAATGTATTAGTGAATGTTACTGCTTAAAGATTTCTCTGTTAAGGGATCTAAATGGAGTAACTTTGTCTGGCAAGCCGTGTTTCTTGTGTAAGGGTCTTATATTCATAGTAATAATGGTAACCACAAATGTTTCCACTTAAGCTCAACACACACGAGACAGAGATAGACAGGATGTTGTGTGTGTGGGTGGAAATGTTTAGTTGGTCAGTGTGTGGTGGAGTGTGTGTGCATGATTTGCCTGCAGATATACGTTGAGAAACTACCGTACTATCACATTACTCAGACAAGATAAATCATTAAATCATTCTTGTCAAAGATAATTAACAGAATAAATCCCTGTTAAGATGAAATGAATGTTCTTCAGGTTTCTCAATAGGATGCAAAACTTTTAATTTAAGAGTTCCTAAAATTTCATTTTAAATGTACCTAAATATATAATGAGAGTTTTTTTCTTTAGTTTACCTGGTGTTTGATGCACACCAAATGGATTCAACAGTGCAACGAATCTGAAAATAAACAGTAGGATAAATACAAGAATATTGTTCATTGATTAAATAGTATTAGTGGACTGATGGAGCAAGTGGGTTTGAAAAATCTTTTTTTGAAAAGTATTTATGCTTTATAATCGGATCCGAATTAGTTTTATTGCCAAGTTTTACACAAACGAGGGAATTTTTTCTGTTACAAAAGATTTCAGTATACATAAAGTGTGAAGTGTTAAGTGATAAGTGATAAGGCACAGGTAGCAAAAATACTAAGATATAAATATGAGAATAGTCAACACCCAATAGATGAAGATGCAATTAAACAGAAGAGCTCCAGATGATAAATCCTATATATCATTTTGCTTTAAATTTACAAGTTTTTAGGTGCTAGATACAAATAGGCATGAAATAATTACACATCTATATTGCACAGTATGGGGACATTTGACTGTTCTTGAGGTAGATGACTTGAGGAAATCAACTTTTTCTATGCCTGGCGGTTTTTGTGCTTGGTGCTCTGCAGCCGGAGAGCTGTCAACGGTTCAAAGCTCAATTGAACTCAACACAAAGACAAGCTGTTTGTATTAAATTCATCTGTTTGTCTTAAAGAAAACAATATCTGATGATAAACTTGTCATAAAAAGAAATGTAGTCTTTAATTTGTTTTCATCTCTGCAGTCTGCTGGTTAAAAGTTTTAAAAATGAACACATTTGAACCATATCTGAACCAATAAGGATCTAGGGAACTACATCCGAACCAGTGAAATGTCTCTTTCAAATCGGGTGATTGGATGATATACCTATCAACAAAATTGTATTGTTCAATGACGTGAACCAATCAGATCAGATGAGAGCTCATATCTACATCTATAGAGTCAGTTATTCACACTTCCTCGCTGAGATGGAGAGATCAAGAGCTACTCTCGCTGTACTCATATGTAAGATATGTTTTTGAAAATGTTTCTTGTTCAATATATCTGTGATTAGTTTAGCATCAGTAGGATCCCCTTGAATTTAATTGTAATAGGCCTATTTTATTCTTCTACAGATGTTTTACTGTTCAGACAGAAAGAAATCTATGCGGCGGAAATCAAGCTGGAAGTAAGACCAGGAGACAATATAACTCTCAGTTGTGACCGTCCTATAACTAATGGTTTGATGATTGTATGGATAAGAAACTGCTCTCATGAACTTCAACATTCTGTCATAATGGATCCCATGAAAATGTATGAGTTCCCTCGGTTCAGTTTCACTAAAAACCCCAACATAAATTCTTATGACCTACATATATCTAACATCACAATCTCTGATCTGGGACTGTATTACTGTGCTTTACATAAAGAAAAATAATTAAAGATAAAGATGGCATCATACACTCATTTGTTGTGTACTATTATGGAAACCAAACAACACTTCTCTCTCTTGCTGGTAAGAAAACACTCTTGATAGTTGTTATTATAATATACTTTGTATCTTTACTTGTAATTTCACCTGTTCTATTCTTGCAAAAAATCATAGAATGTATGGAGTTTATTAAAAAGTTATTTATTTATTTTTATTTTTTTGCTCAGTAACCTCTTGTTCTGGAGCCTCCAGCACTGTTTCTCCCCCTGTATCATATCACGTTCTCTGCTGGATGCTCTTATTAAGTGTTTTTCCTGTGTTTGCTCTCATCTGCTTCATTTGTCTGTACTGCTTCTGTCAGAGGAAAACTACAGGTACTAAAGGCACATGTATACTCTTATTTTTACCTTATTTTAACTTATGTTATTTTTTAAATGCACATCATTTTGGAGTGCCTAAACTAATATTTAATTTGTGCAATTTTCAGTATAAGATATGCATAAATAAATGCTTTCATTACACTATTTTTCTTATTTTTAGGTTCTGACAACAGTGAAGACATGTTGACGGTAAATGTTTCAAAAGTAGCTATTCACAACATTGCAATGATTTTTATAAGTTGTATAATGTCAAATATACCAGTTTGTATATGTTGTGTCATTTCAGGTGGATCAAGCAAAGAAACATCTGTCTGAAAGATGTAACGGTGAAAATTCTTGGCTTTATTCCGAAATCACTTATAGAGTACTATCACCTGCTCATCCCTAGACCAAGATTTGACTCTATCTGACAAAACCAACTTTTAATGGTCAATCCACTTTATAAGCATGATAAGCAATAAACTAAAAACTAAAAACAATAAAAAATGCAAGTAAAATATAGTAAAGTTAAAAATGTTTCACTTTTTTTATTTCTATTTCCATAAAATTTGGACATTTTTCGAGTATATTTTTCTGAGCCATTTTTGATGCCAGCAACTTTAAAAGTTAGACACAGCATTTGACAAGATGAAAAATATTGTTTATGTTATGTACGAGATGTTAAAGACAAGAATGATGTGTCATTTACGTTTATTATGTCACTTTATTTGATTTAAAATTTACAGAATTGTGGATGTTTGGGGGATTTATAAATATGAATAGATTAAGTATTACAATATGTGGGGACAAGCATTGTTTTTTTATTCAAGAATATTGGTGCATTAAACAAAACCAATGAAATGCAAAACAATACGCTATTGTACCTATCAATGTTCTAAACAACATGTATACCCGATAAGCAGCAATAAGAAATCAAGTACAAGTTTATGTCAGATAATATCTTGCAGCTTGTGAAGTGTGATCAAAGAGTTCAAGACATCCTGTAAAGACTTTTGATATTTTTTTGGACTCAAATGTGAACAGTAAAACATATGGCTATCACTAATAAATACCTAAAAGGAAAAAAATCTTTAAGAGGCTAAAATTGACCTGTCAAAAAATAAATGATATTAAGTTCTAAATTTTTTTGTTTACACCATATATACAGTAGATAAAGTTAAAAACAGTATTTTTTGCAGTACAACAATACGAACACTTTTACCTAAACTGAATTACAGTGTATTTATGCTATATCTTTAAGCAGGATTTTTGGCTGCTAGTACAATACTTCATCAACTAAGGTAAACACAGGAAAGACAAGTTTTTGTATGTTGTTCTGCACTTATATATAAAAGTTGGTGCTTTGCAAACATTTTGTTTTAAACTGCATGAAATGCACACATATACTTTTACAAGCATGTGCACATCTGAAAACCCAAATAGTCTTTCGACTTTATGTTTCCTACATAATGTAAAGAACATTCAGTAAAAATGTTTTCATGATATCTTTTCAAAATAAGTAGTAAATTAATTGTTTAATCTTGTTGGGTTAAGAGTTTTGGCGGCCTCTGTTGACAAAACAATTGGATTTTCAGCACATTGGACAGCTCCTAGATCTACACACGCACACCCAATCAACAATATCCAAAATTAAATAAATGTGATGGTGTATTACAAAAAACCCTTGTTTTGTCTGGTCCTGGTCTTGGTAATCCTTTTGTTCATTTCAAGTTGTTGGCTGGTTGGGTTCTACAAATCCTGTAGAACAGTATCCTGTTAACGGTACCCTGCTTTGAAGCTCAGCAGTTAGACCCATCATAACAAAACAAATCTATGCATTATAGACTTTCACATGAACTTTGATTAAATAGACTAGTTTATTTTCAATACTAAGAAATTTGTTCAAAATATTTAATAGTTGGAATCAGTTCATTAAAATAAATGACACATATTGTATTAGTCATAGAAATAAGGTTTTTATCTTTAAACAAATGAGCCCTTTCTGGATTAGTGTCTGTTGGTCAAAGGATTCAAGACACAAGGTGTCTAATTCTGTGAAAAAACCGAGTCAAAACACTTGTGAATGGTTGGTTGGTTTACTCTGTTGATATAAAGCTCTTATTTTTCATTGGTGTGAATCAGATGAGAGCTCAGAGTCTATCATACTCAATCGCTGAGATGAAGTATCAAGTGTCCCTATTACACCACATTTATTTTATTTTAAAGTATCCTTTTTTTCAAAATAATAATGGAATATTTTGATTATATTGTTTTGCTTACACATATTTAGATTCCCTAAAAACGTAACATAAATTGTCCTGATCTTTTAAACCAGATAATTCCTATTCTTATCTGTTTTATCTGCTGGACTCTGTTTTTGAGTGTTTGTCCTGTGTGGGTTGTCTTCTGCTTCATCTCGGTGTACCGCCTTTGTCAGAAGAAAACTACAGACAATTTACTTTTCATCTTTTTTATTGACCATGAAATGTATATGAAATCACACCATTAAAATATGCTTAGTTAATTTAAAACCATTTTTAGAAAGAAAATTATGTTCTTGTTTTAATAAATTAAAAATTAAAATAAGTGGTGGAACTGTACACAAAGATCACAAAAAAGTAGAAACACTCCAGTGGTATGAACAACTCAAACTAACTATTTAACTAAGGTTAAATCCTCTGCATTTTAGGCAACATTGTCTAATAACTGTAAAATCTAAATATATAACCAATATTGTAACTTTTTATATCTGATAAAGAATGAGGATCATGTTTATTTACTGATGAAGAGGATGAGGTGTGTTACACTTCCTTGGATGTGACAACAAGAGACCCAAGAAAGAACAATTGTTGTGGCTTCAGTATTATACTCCGTTCATACTCTCCGAACTTTTGATGATTCCAAACCTTTTCGTGAAAAGCTTTTGACTTAATTACCAAATTCTGAGGTTTGAATAAGGCAGTGTATACAACATGCTTTTATGTTGTTAACCTTCCAAAATACAGTGGTAGTATATTGTTTTAAATATATTGGTAGTATTTGAAGAACTCTATTTTTCACTTATTTTCTTTTCTGTTGTGTTTTCTTTTCTTATCTTTTCTTGGATCATTTTAAATCTCAAGTAGAAGTAACTATACACTTCATTCTTTAGTAGTAAAAGATTGATCCAGATTTCGTAGAAGTTATTGCCTTATTTCACCAGCCATGACAAAGGTTATTCTATTCTCAGTATAGATGATCTCAACCACAAACGTTTCAAGTTCAGCTTTTGACATACATAGACATGCAAGACATTGCATGTGTGAATGTTTGCTTTTGTGGTCAGTGTGTTAATGCATGACACCTTCAATGGATGACACCTGTAAAGTTTTGAATGTGTGAGAAATCCTTACATTTTAGAAATGAATGTGTTCTGAGAAATATATTTGGATATAAGATATGATTTATGTCAATGTCAATCTTTTCATCAGTCTGAATTTTTCATTTGGATTCTGATTCTAAACTGCCCTCCTGTGGACTAAGATGGGACTATTACAAAACCCTTGACCTCACTGTTGTCTTCTGGTTTTGGGTACACTTGGATGCTAATTTAGGTGTAGAGAGACAGATGTATGAGATTTGTTCTGCTGTTGTTGTCTTGTGATATTATGCACCGAGTATACAATATAAAGTACTGAAATTCAATATTATTTTTATGCATTTATACATAAGACTGAGGCCTGTGTGTTCTGTACAAAGATAAAGATACATACAACTCAAGCTGAAGTGAACATGTTTATGTGAATGTGTTTAATGTCTTCAGTTGTTCTAGTGTATCATGCATATTATAGATTGCATAATATTGATACCCAATAAAAACAGTAACATTATTGTCTTGCTAAAATGATATTAAAAAATCTGAACCAAAGCTTGCATATATTGTCCAACTTATATTCAATTATTGTAGTGAAGATTTACATATTTAAACAAACAATTATCCTTTTTAACAAAGAAGTATTTGACAATGCAGACAAAATCATTCATTAACAAATGTATGTATTCTCCATGTATGTCTGCTGGTTAAAGGTATAAGATTGCATGAAAACTGACATATACTGACAGATCTGAGCGACACTTGTGATTGGTTGATACACCTCTGTCTCTTCAAATGCCCAGCTCATTTGTCCATTGATGTGAACCAATCAGATGAGAGCTGATATCTACATCTATAGAGTCAGTTATTCACACTTTCTCGCTGAGATGGAGAGATCAAGAGCTACTCTCGCTGTGCTCATATGTAAGATATGTTTTTGAAAATGTTTCTTGTTAAATATATCTGTGATTAGTTTAGCCTCAGTAGGATCCACTTGAATTGAATTGTAATTGGCCTATTTTTTTCTTCTACAGATGTTTTACTGTTCGGACAGAAAGAAATCTCCTCGGCAGAAATCAGGCTGGAAGTCAGACTAGGAGACAATATAACTCTCAGTTGTGACCGTCCTATAATTAAGGGTACGATGATTGTATGGATAAGAAACTGCTCTCATGAACTTCAACATTCTGTCATAATGGATCCCGTAAAAATGTTCTCAAGAAACCTCCCACGATTCAGTTTCCCTAAAAACCCCAACATAAATTCTTATGACCTACATATATCTAACATCAAAACTTCTGATCTGGGACTTTACTACTGTGCTTTACGTGAAAGCAAAATAATTAAAGATAAAGATGGCATCATACACTCATCTGATGTGTACAATTATGGAAACCAAACAACACTTCTCTCTCTTGCTGGTAAGGAAACACTTTGTCATTTTCACTTGTAATTTCACCTTTTTAATTTAATTGAAATCACACAGTCATAAAAAAAATAATTATTTTTGCTCCAGTAATGTCCTGTCCTGGACCCATCTCACCCCCTCCTGTATCAGACTGTTTTATCTGCTGGATGCTGTTCTTCAGTGTTTGTCCTGTATGTGTTCTCTTCTGTCTCATCTGTGTGTACTGCCTCTGTCAGAAGAAAACTACAGGTACATTGTTCTATTTTTCTTTATTTTAGTATTGGAATATACTTTTGATTGTGAATTTTCAACAGAGTCGGCACACAGAAGTGCTAGTTATGCCATTCAAAAAATAATATTGTAATTTAATCACATTTCAGGCGGTGGAACTGATTGCCAAGAACACAATAAAAGTAGAAATACTCCTGAGGTATGGAGAATACAATCTCGCACATGTCTTTTGGTACTACAGGGAAGACTGAACAGTTGACAAATAGTTTAATATTAAAAATAATTCGAATCATGTTTATCTTGCTTTAGGGTGATGATGATGATGAGGTGTGCTACGCTTCCTTGGATGTGAAAACAAGAAGACCGAAGCATCTCAAGAAGAACCAACTGCAGACTAGTGACTTTAGTGTTTATGCTCCAGTCAGATTGGACTCATAGAACTTCTGATGATAAGAGAAGAAGCAGGTGCCATTTTACATAAAAACTGTTTTCTTTGTTTTGTACGAAAGCTAATTTAAATCTTTGTTGTTATAGAAAGGCCTTTGTGCAGTACACGCAGCCAATATCATTGGCATTAGCTTTGTTTCATAAGTCAGTGCGATTTAAGCGTGTACACTTATCATAATTTCTTGTCTAGTCTTTATATGCCTGCAGGAAGGTGGGCTTTCCTATTACAGTTGTCTTTTGTGCTTTAGGTCAAGTGACTGGTTTTGTGCTCGACCGTGGCATTGGACCTTGTTCGGTTTTGTTGTCGGATATGCGTCTTAATCTCTAGTTGGTAATTTTAATGTGTGCAGAGTGTACAGAGTTGATGTGAATGACAGGATGTTTAAGTGGGCTTTCTGTTTGAAGTGGTTTGTATTCATTTATGCATATTTCTCTTTGAATAAAAGACAGCAACTTTTATATATCTATTTTATAAACTTTTATGATAAGGAATTACTCAACACATCAAGGGATGTAGGAATTCTGGTCCTTCAATTTGCTAAGTCAGGAGGTGACTGAAAAACTGAAGAGAGAGATCAAGGGAAATATTTTTTGAAATAATGTTTTTGTTTTCTCATATTTTGGATCAGTGAATGTTAGATTGCCCACTTTAATCGTCATAAGAAATAGATAATTAACTGGTAATTCTTTTGAAGACTTTTAGCGTTTTATTGCTTTATTTCGCCAGCCGTTTTTCTTGGCAAAGGGCCTTTTATTCTCAGTATGAGATGATTCTGACCACAAGTGTTTCCATGCAAGTTTAATGTCTGTGATGCAAATACTGACACTATGTGTTTGCGTGTAAATGCTTGTTTATGTGATAAGCTTCTTGTGGAGTGGTTTTGAAATTCGCTGTTTGTACACCTTTACAATTCTGGATGCTTGCAGAGAAATGGGTTTTGATTAATGGACAATTATAGCCTCAGGTCATAGCTTAGGGAAAGACATTAAAAAAAGTTTAATATAGTTAAGATAAAATAACTTATCTCCCCTCTAACACACTATATATATATATATATATATATATATATATATATATATATATATATATATATATATATATATATATATATATATATATATATATATATATATATATATATATATATATATAGTGTGTGTATGTATGCGTTACTCCCACGAAGTTGACCAATCAGATAACAGTGGATGTTCATCTTTATCCATCACATCTGAGACAGTATAGGTCAGTCGCTGAGATTGAGCTAGTAAGAGGTCTTCTCATCATACTGTATAAGTAAATATACAGTATATATATATATATATATATATATATATATATATATATAAGCCTAATTTTATATATTTTCATTGTTATTGTGTCTATGTCACGTCAAAATCCAACTACCTTCAAATCATAAGGTTTTAATGTCAACAAAGCAAAAGTTAACAGCTCAACTGACTCTCGCGCTCTCTTTAAGACCTTCTCTGCTCTACTCTGTCATCCCACCCCTCCTCCCTCGTCGGACCTAACAGCTGATGACTTTGCATCCTTTGTGAAGAAGACCACCGCTATCAGCAGTCAGTTTTCTCTCCGTTGACTGAAAACGACGCTGCGAGAATCATTGTGTCGAATCACCCGACTACCTGCTCGCTGGACCCCATCCCTACCCATCTCCAGCAAGACATCTCTCCTTCGGTCATTCCTGCAATTACTCACATCATCAACTCATCGCTCAACTCTGGCACATTTCCTGCTGCTTTCAAAGAAGCCCGGATCATCCCGCTGTTGAAGAAACCCTCGCTGAATTACGCACTTCTAGAGAACTACAGACCAGTCTCTCTACTGCCCTTCACGTGTCATCTCAGATCAACTCTCGGCCAATCTTACTCTACACAACCTCTTGGACAGCAACCAGTCAGGCTTCAAGAAAGGACACTCTACAGAGACCGCTCTGCTCTCAGTTGTTGAAGACCTACAACTGGCAAGGGCTGCCTCCATGTCATCCGTTCTTATCCTGCTAGACTTATCCGCTGCTTTTGACACCGTTAACCACAGTATTCTCCTTTCGACTCTCAAGGAAATGGGCGTCTCCGACAAGGCTCTCCAATGGTTCGTATCCTACCTCTCGGGTAGATCCTTCAAGGTTTCGTGGGGAGGTGAAGTCTCAGAACAGCAACATCTTGACAGCGGTGTACCTCAGGGCTCAGTTCTTGGACCGTTGCTCTTCTCGATCTACATGACATCACTGGGATCAGTATTTCGTAAGCATGGCTTCTCCTACCACTGTTATGCGGATGACACGCAACTCCACCTTGCGTTTCATCCGGAAGATCCGACAATTTCGACCCGAGTCTCAGCACGTCTGAGCGACATCTCCCTCTGGATGAAGCAACACCACCTACAACTTAATCTTGCGAAAACGGAACTTCTTGTCATCCCTGCCGACCCGAAGACTCGTCACAATCTCTCTATCCAACTAGGAGCATCAACCATTGTGCCCTCCAGGTCTGCGAGAAACTTGGGAGTAATCATCGATAATCAGCTCAACTTCACAGATCATGTTGCCGCGACTGCCAGATCCTGCAGATTCATGCTTTACAACATGAGGAAGATCAGACAGTTTCTCACAGAACACTCCACACAAATCCTGGTTCAAGCTCTGGTCCTGTCCAGGCTGGAATACTGCAACGCGCTGCTTGCTGGACTCCCGATGTGCACAACTAAACCTCTGCAGATGATTCAAAATGCAGCGGCAAGAGTGGTGTTCAAGGAACTAAAAAGGACCCATGTAACACCTCTCTTCATTAATCTACATTGGCTTCCTGTAGCAGCTCGCATTTAATTTAAATGTCTTCTCATTGCCTACAAGACCACCACCGGTTCAGCACCTACTTACCTTAACTCACTAATGCAAAGATATAGGCCCTCAAGATCTCTGCGCTCCGCAAATGAGCCGAGACTTGTGGTACCAGCTCACAAGGGTAAGAAATCTCTCTCTCGAACGTTCCCTGCTTCAGTTCCTCGATGGTGGAACGATCTGCCTCTGGCCTTACGCTTGTCAGACCTGGTCTCTATCTTCAAAAAACTCCTAAAAACTCATCTTTTCCGGCTACACCTAACTCACTAACTCACTTCTTTTCTAACTACTCACTCTATCACTCTAAAAAAAAAAACTTTTGTAACCTCTCTCTCTGTGTAACTTGGTAGCATTGTTGTGGCACTTGTTCACCTATTGTTGTATCGGCTATTTACCGCTTCATTGTCTTCTCGACTATTGTAAGTCGCTTTGGATAAAAGCGTCTGCTAAATGCCTAAATTTAAATGTAAATGTAAATAAAGCAAATAAGGACAGAATTTTTATTTTATTTCTTGTTGAAACATTTATGCTTATTATTGTTTTTTCTGAAATGAATTTTGTTTATGAAGATTATATAGACATACAAACATACAAACAAGATGACAAAGTCTCTCTTAAGGCCATAATGAAATCTGTTTCACGTTTTTGACACTGTATGCGTGTTTATAATGGGCAAATATGACGCAAATTGCCTTCTATAGATCCTACATCTAAAGTTTTCCAGAAAACTTAATTTCATGTGGCTGTAGGTTATTTTCAGCTCAAATTGAATTTTTTATTCTTTTAGAATAAATGTCTTGACAAAATTCATTCAAAAAGATCTGGCAACCCTTAGGAGAGTTATAGTGACCCCTGTTGAGAAATTTGTGTAGGGATGAGTTAACATTTGGCACAGTGGACAGCTCCAAATACTTTAAAAACCATAAATATTTGGACCACACTTTACAATAAGATGTAATTTGTTAACATTAGTAAACTTAATGTAGTAAACTAACATAAGCAAACAATTAACCATTTTGTTTTTCAACATTTATAAGTTTTGTTAATGTTAGTTCACATGAATACAACATGTCATTTATTTTAATAAACATGTATTAAATAGCTTTTTAAGAATATATGTGTACCCATATGGAATACACATCCAGGTTATTTGTAAGGTTGGTGGTAAAGGGTTCTCCTCCGATTTGACTATGTGATCAGTCGGTTGATGAGAAACGGTATGCTTGAAATTAGTAAAATTATTATAATTAAAGTAAATTACAAACATAAGCAATGATTTTGTATCTCATAAACTGATCTATGTTTACTTAATTTCATTAAAGAAGAATGAACTTCTTAGTAAAATAAAGTTTATTAAATTTCTTTAAAGAAGAACGAAGACACTGTTTGTCTTCTTGGTTTTGTGTTCACACTTATGCTCGTATAGGTGTGGGAAAACAGTCTTTACACACACACACACACATGCACACACGCAGATGCATAACAACAACAAGTTTTGTGCATTTGAAGGCAAACATACTTTATTCAACCTAACACAACACACAAAGGCCTATGGAAACATTTGTTCTTGGTGGTCTGTCATTGAGAGATTTAAGGTTAAACTCTGATGACATGAACAAACAGTTAATGTGTCTAAAAGTTGTCTGAATGAAAGGTTTGTGGGTTTCCTCTCTTCAAGTGTTTAGATGTTGTTGCCTGGAAGCTGTGTAGTTTGATGTACATGTACTATTACAAAACAAAGAAGAAAATACTTTGTGAATCATGTCGTAAAAGATAATATCATGATCAGTTTCTTTCCATATATTGATGTTTTGGATGATTGCTTGTGAAATACTTTTTTGAAGTTATGTTCTTGTGTACATCTGGAAATCATTCTCAACATATTCGTCATTAACAATATTTCATATAATGATTTTTTTTGCATTTATGTCTTCTTGTTAAAAGTAATAAAAAAAAACACAGACAAACCAGAACGACTCTTGTGATTGGTTGATACACATATTCCTCTTCAAATGTCCGAGTAATTTTTCCATTGATTTGAACCAATCAGATGAGAGCTGAAATGTACATCATCACAGTCAGTTATTCATCCTTACTGAGATGGAGAGATCAAGAGTTACTCTCGCTCATATGTAAGACATTTTTTATGTGTTTTTAAAAATCTGAGTTATCTTTTGTGACATATTATAATAATATTAATGCTATAAATATTCTTATAAAGTCTTAATTGTAAATATAAGACTTGTTGCAAGGGAAGGATCTGCTTTAACTTCAAATCAGTGTATTTTCTTTTCTTCATAGATGTTTTATTGCTCAGAGGGATTGAAGACTATGGAGCAGAAATTGAGATAAAGGTCAAACCAGGAAACAACATCACTATCAGTTGTGACCGTCCTTTAACTCATGGTGTCAACATTGTATGGATTAGAAACTGCTCTCATGAACATCAACCCTCTCTTATAATAGATAACAAAAAAATGTATGACATGTATGAAAACTTCCCACGTTTTAGATTTCCTCAAAACCCCAAAACCAATTCTATAGATCTGCAGATATCTAACATCACAATCTCTGATCTGGGACTGTACTACTGTGCTTTACGTGAAAGAAAAATAAATGAAGATAAAGATGGCATTATATACTCATCTGATGTGTACCACTTTGGAAACCGAACAACACTTCTCTCTCTTGCTGGTAAGAAAACACATTTGACAGTCGTTGTTATTTTAGTTTTGTTCTATAATTTGTCATCAATAAGTAATTCTTAGTTCCAGAAACTTCTTGTCCTGGACCCGTCACCACCGTCTCACCTCCTCCTGTATCAGAATGTTTTATCTGCTGGACGCTGTTCTTCAGTATTTGTCCTATATGTGTTCTCTTCTGTCTCATCTGTGTGTACTGCCTCTGTCAGAAGAAATGTACAGGTACATCATTCTATTTTGCACACCATTTTTTATTATGAAGTGTGAATAAAATGCTTTTGTCATACAGCAATTTGGATTAGACAGAATTGGCCAGAATGTGCTCATACCATTCAAGTTAGTGATTATTTAAGCACCTTTCAGGTGATGGAACTGATCACAAAAAAGAACTGGATGAAAGAAGAAACACTCTTGAGGTATGAAGAATTCAATCATGCACACGTGTTTAAGTGTTACTGTGAAGATTGAATACACTGGCAAAGTTGACAACTGTATGAAATGTAAAAATGTATAAAAACAAGCAATACAATGTAAAGGCTGCAAACCAAAACTTTCATTTTTTATTCTGATACAGAATTTGAATCATGTTTATTGTAGGGTGAAGTTGTTACTGAGGTTTGTTATTCATCCTTGGATGTGACAACAAGAAGACCGAAGATACTTAAGAAACAACGATCGCAGAGGTGTGACTTTAGTGTTTATGCTCCGGTCAGAACAGACTCCCAAAACTTCTGATTCAAAAGAATGCAGGTGCCATTTTCATGTCTGAAATAATATAATAATAATGACTCTCTTTCTGGTCTTTAGTATTCATGCAGTTGAGCTGCAAAGATTTTTTTCATTTTATATTGCATTTTACTGTGTGTTTCATGCTCAGTGGATAACCCTTAATTCTAATGTAATGCCTGTGATTTTTTTCACTATATGTTTGTTGATATACGCAGTTTGTAGACTAAAAATGCATAACAAGAATACATTTTTCTTTTTAGAAGTATGCTGTTTTAAATGTGTCTCTAGCTTTTGTTGACGTAAAGCATGTTCAAACACAACCTGAAAAACAGGATGTGGGTTTACTGAGTGGTTAGTTTTTTTTGGCCCGGTTGCATGGACAAAGCTTAAGGAGTCACATACTAAAATTAATGTTAAAGTAACTGAAAAAGATAACACCATATATCTTAAAATGCATCTGTGCCGTTATTTTGAGATTTTTTTAAGGATTAAAGTAAGTTAAATATTGTAATTAGACTAAGACATGTCGTGGCTTAAGCTAAGCCCTGTCTGTGAAACAATGCCTGTATGTCTGTTAGAAAAAAGGCAAGAACATTTCTCTGACCAGATGTACAAAGTTTAATGTTTTGTCTTTTTTAGAAATCACTTTAAATTACAACTAATGATTTTCAATTTAATTCTAAAGACGTTTAAGATTGTTCCAGATCTAAGGGGTGTTATAGTGCCTTGTTTTACCAAGTGTGCCGAAGGACCTTGCAGTCTCTAGATGATCTTAACCACAAATGTTTCCACTCAAGTTCAATGCTTGTGGCAGAAATAGACATGTAGGACTGTATGTGTATGGGTATAACTGCTTGTCTCTGCGGTCAGTGTGTAAATGCATGCTGCCACTGAACGTTTTAAGTTTTGGTGGGTGTTGCAGATCATCGGAGGAAAAAGAAAAGAAGAAAAAAGGTAAACAGACAAAAGATGTAGAGTAAAAAAGTTTGAGAATAATTGCTTCAGTGAATTACACCACAGTTAGACCACATGGTGAACAAACACATAGTGATGTTTAAAGAGCAAACTAAATTTGTTTATCACCTGTTCCACCTGTCACATTTTGAGTTAACATGTCGTGTTAACATCACAGTGCACATTAAAACTTTGAGATCTTGGATGTTTTAATGTCTTGTCCCTTATGACCACTTTAACTCTCAAACCACAGGATGCAACTGTTTATGCTGTGCATATGCAGAAATATAAGACATCATTCTTTAATGTTCAAATCTGTTGTGTAAAGTTTAGTATATTCAAAAGTGCATCATGTTTAGTTAGTATACTATTTATACAAGTTGGTGTTAGTGGACTATGTTGGCCCCCTTTCTAGTTTATGAAAGTATTATTTCTCATATTCAGTTTAAAATAAGTATACTTATAGCAAAAACTATTTACTTAAATTTTTGCAATCTTTACTTCAATAAACTAATTTTTCACCAGGGTTGCTCATGTGTTACCATGGTTACCCTAAATGTCTCGATGTGTCTGTGTTTATTATAAAGTTTATAGATATTTGAACATCTTTATCATACAAAAAAACACCTTATATACATTTGTATAAATGTACATCAATATGAACATTCTTTGAAGAGTGAACAATATATACAAATATTTTAGAACAAAAAATAAATATATAAATGTTTGGCCTTTTTTCAACATTTCACTGGTTTGTTTTGGCCATGAGAGCAATAAGATATGATTTAATGTCAATTTTGCAACAGCAAACATTTGTGTCTTAAGAACTGGTCTTTGTATTCTGCATTTCTGAACTGCCCTTCAGTCGACTAGACTGGAAAACCACTTGACCTCAGACCTCTACAGGCTTTTATTTGCACAATAAGTCAATGAAGGCCCTGTTGTCTGAGTGGTTTTGGGTTCACTTCTGTGCTTAAATTCCATAAAGAACCCTTAGAATTTGAAGAACTTTTCTGTATATATCATAAAATTGTATGTATATAGGATGATGGATTTTGTACTACTTAATGCAACCTGTGCACACATTCCCCCTATACACACACATGCACGCACGCACGCACGCACGCACGCACGCACGCACGCACGCACGCACGCACACACACACACACACACACACACACACACACACACACACACACACACACACACACACACACACATGAACCATAACATTTTGTGTATATAATACATTGTCTTAAATGTATTTATAATTACAAATATTCCAAAATTAATCCAAACCATATAAAAGCATTAATGTTAATATCTGTTAAATGTTATTAGTGAAGATACAAAGAATTACAACATATTGAAAATTTAATTAATAAATAAATAACAAACCCTTCACACAAAGGTCAATAGAAATATTTGTAGTGTTATGGTCGTCATAGATCCGATGACATGCATCTGACGACATGAACAAACACTAAATGTGTCTGAAAGTCGTCTGAATGAAAGGTTTGTGGGTTTCCTCTTCTCAAGTGTTTACACTGTGTTGCCTAGAAGCTGTGTAGGTGAATTATGATGATAAAGATGATTTCATTGTCAGGTTCATCCTAAACGGCAAGACATGCTTGATCATTCTTTGGATTTTTTGATATATTGACCGATTGCAGGTAAATCATTTTAGTAATCTAAAAGTAATTTATATTTTTACATCTGGAAATCATTCTAAACATATTATTCATGAACAAAGGTTATGATGAATGTTTCCTCTCTTCACTTATGGCTTCTTAAAGGTTTAAAATTGTTATAAAACGGATAAAAAAACAGACGAACCAGAGCAACACTTGTGATTGGTTAATAAGTCTCTTCCTCTTCAAATGTCCAACACAATTTTCCATTGATGTGAACCAATCAGAGAGCTGATATCTACATCATCAGAGTCAGTTATTCACACTTACTTGCTGAGATGGAGAGATTAAGAGTTATCGCTGTGCTGATATGTAAGACCAATATCACTTTAATTTGTGTTAGAAATGTTGTTAGCCTGTTTGGAATCTTTGTCTTTAAATAAAGATAAATGTGATCAGTTTACACTGGAAGGATATACTTTAACTTCTAATCAGTCGATTTTTTCTACAGATGTATTGCTCAGAGGGATTGAAGTCTATGGAGCAGAAATTGAGGAGATAAAGGTCAAGCCAGGAAACAACATCACTATCAGTTGTGACCGTCCTTTAACTCATGGTTTCAACATTGTATGGATTAGAAACTGCTCTCATGAACATCAACCCTCTCTTATAATAGATAACAAAAAAATGTATGACATGTATGAAAACTTCCCACGTTTTAGATTTCCTCAAAACCCCAAAACTAATTCTATAGATCTGCAGATATCTAACATCACAATCTCTGATCTGGGACTTTACTACTGTGCTTTACGTGAAAGAAAAATAAATAAAGATAAAGGTGGCAAAATTTACTCATCTGATGTGTACCACTATGGAAACCGAACAACACTTCTCTCTCTTGCTGGTAAGAAAACACGTTTGACAGTTGTTGTTACTTTATTTTTTTTCTATAATTTGTCATCAATAAGTAATTCTTAGTTCCAGAAACTTCTTGTCCTGGACCCGTCACCACCGTCTCATCCCCTCCTGTATCAGAATGTTTTATCTGCTGGACGCTGTTCTTCAGTATTTGTCCTGTATGTGTTCTCTTCTGTCTCATCTGTGTGTACTGCCTCTGTCAGAAGAAAACTGCAGGTACATCGTTCTATTTATAAAGTAACACTGTAAAAGATATGTTAAAGGTTCCGTTCTTGGTGTTTTTTTGAAGCTTTGATGGTTACAATGTGAAATATAATGTCAATGTTTCGCATGTAAAAAAACCCCATATTTTTCACAAAATTACTCATCTGTATACCGCTTCTCATAAAAACAGCTGATAACTTAATTGTTCTAAAGAAAGTCCATGCTTCAGAAATACGTAACGGGTTCTGATTCTGCCAGCGGTTCCTGTGGTTGGGATTCGACAGCAGTTTAGCACACATTGCCCAGAGAGATAGCTGCTCTTACCATAACGTGGAGATGCAGGCGCTCAGTGTTATTGTAAATATATATATATATAATGTCATCAATTTGAGCCAGAATCAGTCCCGGAAAACATAGATAAGAAGGATCGAGTATAACTTGGGCAAGGAAGACTTTTGCATTCACCTAAATATAGCATGTAGTTAAACAGTAAACAATATATATAATTAACAAATAATTTAAACTGATCATTATAAACACAAACAATAAATGGTGTCCGGTTGAATTACTACACTTTATGGTCGGATTAGTTGGTCAATTACCGTATAGTTAACAACGGGGGAAAACGTGCCTTGGTGGTTCGGGTATTGGACTCGTGATACCAAGGTTGCTGGTTTCGATACTATTTTGCAGCAGAGATGCATCGCCAACTGCTCTTGGCACTGTAGAATGGCGAGAACAGAGTTTCGACGACATGATGACAAAAAAACAAACAAACTCTATAGACGCAAGTCTTCCACTTTTCCGTGGAAGCGCAACAAGACCACGTTCCCCTTTTGGTGTGTTCCTGCTGGCGGAAGTTAACTGGGATAGTGATGTCACTAAAGACGGAAGTAGAGTTATGTAGTCCAAACCGCCGTTATTTATACACTGACAACAACATTATACACTATTAAAGTAAGAAACTTGGAATCAGAATGGGACCTTTAAGATATTTTTAAATCAATATACATGCCTTTACAAAATTTAAGATAAAATGCTTTTGTCAACGTGCAGTATTTGGCTTACATAATGTGCTCATTTAATTCAAAAAAGTGATGTTCTTATCTAAACATGTTTCAGGCAGTGGAATTAATCACAGAGAACACAATCAAAGTAGAACTTCTCCTGAGGTATGAACCACAAAAACAAATGCGTTATTTTTAACAAAAATGTAAAAATGCGTTCTGTAGCTCAGTGGTTAGAGCATGGCCTAGTAACACCAAGGTTATTAGTCACTTTGGATAAAAGCGACTGCCAAGTACATAAATATAAAACAATCAAGATAAGCAAAACAACTGTAAATGTTAAATTCATAACCCAAATATTGAACATCTAATATCTAATAAAAATTTAAAACGTGTTTTTTTCAGGGTGATGATGATGAGGTGTGTTACGCTTCTTTGGATGTGACAACCAGTCGACCGAAGAGACTCAAGAAACAACAGTCGCAGAGTTGTGACTTTAGTGTTTATGCTCCGGTTAGAACAGACTCGCAGAATTTCAGATGAGAAGATAAGAACACAGGTGCCATTTTTACTTAAATCTTTTGACTTAACCAACTTATCATCATCATTGCTATTTATACTTATTCACCTCACAGAATCTTTTGTCTATTTTTTATAGTCTGTACAGAGGTGAGCTGACATCATTTTTTTTCTTTGTATTGAAGTTTCTTTTTATGCTTATAGACCTTCAATAACGGATGTTGTGGTTTGCATCTGATTCTCTTTCACTGTGTGTTGGTTTTTTGACCCTTTTTAGAATGATACTCTGAATTTGTCCTAAATTATGTACACTGATGACCTGAATTACAGGATGTTAAAGTGGGTTTCCTGTGTGAACGGACAGAAACCTTTTTCAGACTAAAAAGTCAGCACCTTTTGAATTCAGGAACATGTTGAGATATGTAAGCATTCTTCACCTGCTGAGTATGACAATGTGGAAAACTTTCTCCTTAGAGGGAGAAGCAGAGGTGACATGCTTTTCTTGTTTTCTTACATATCAATATTTGGATTTTAAGATATATTTTATAGCATGACACCTTTAAATCATAGTTAATAAATGTAATTCTATTTTATATTCTTTGTTACGGTTAAATATTTCTCAGTAAAGCCTCAAATGTGGTTCTGTCCGTAATTTTGCAAGCAGGGTTTCCTGGTGAAGGGTCTTTTGCTCTCAGTCATATAAATAAACTCAACCACAAAGGTTTCCACTCAAGTTCAGATTAAATAAGACAAACATTGACAGGATGTTTGGTGTGAAGGTGATGCTTGCTCATGTCATTATTTTCCTTTAAAATCTATAATGGTTCAAAGTACAGTATCATCATGTGTAATCTGAAATAAGACATGTACATTCTGTCATCTTAAACTCACCTTCTGGTCATTTTTTTAATGGCTTTGTCTCTTTTGCAGATTAACACAAAGAAATATATTCAGAGTTTAGTGTGAATACAAATTACATTCAAATAAATTGCTACTACTACTGGGCCCCCACAATTTTTGGAATTCTTACTTTGTGTTTTGAATGTATTGATATCAATAAACTATTACTTTATTATATTTTTTAAGATTTTGATTTAATTTTGTTACTTTTCCCTCTGAAAAGTGATATTGTATGACAGAGTGTATTTATTATTGCTTCTGATAAGAGGTGAAAGAGAGAGAGGCCATTTTTGTAGTTCAAGGCAGATCTCACACAGCGGCAATGATGGCCTGAGAGTGGCGATCTCAGCTCACATTTGAGAAATCTGTTATTTTAAATTTAGAAATTGTGAACCCCTACCACAGGACCAGTCAAAAGCGTCAGTTTTTGAAATTGAGATTTATAACCCACAAAATACATTGTTGGTTATTGCTTATTCAGTTTGTAGTTAAAAGAGGTTATGTGATGACAATTTGAGTAAAATAAAGCATAATAGATCAGGATGTGTGTTATGTCTCAGTTGATTCAATATCCGTTAGACACAGTGTAACAAACGTCAACTACTAGTGAGAAACCTTCCTTTCGCCTAAATGATGGAACGACTGACTGACCCTATGTCCCTACATACATGCCCCAAAACCTTTTAGCCTTTGCAACCTCTGCCTTACTTCTAAATGTTGGGTTATTTCAACCCAATGCAGGGTCAAAAATGGACAAACCCAACCATTGGGTCATAAATTAACTGATGCTGGGTTGTTTAACCCATTGTTGGGTCAAAAAAAAATTATGGGTTGATTCAAACCAATTGTTGTTTGTTCCATTTTTGACCCAATTTTGGGTTAAAGGGGTCAGTTGTGGTCTGGTGGTTAGAGAGTTGAACTTGTAAGCAGAAGGTTGCCGGTTTGAATCCCACCGCCAGCAGACAATGACTGAAGTGTCCTTGAGCAAGACACCTTAGCCCTGTTTACTATAAAGTTATTAATTAATTGATTACTGCATAATACTGTAAGATGATTTGTATACAAGCGTATGTCAAATGAGTAAATGTATAACAACCCAACATTTTCGCAATCAATGTGATTGAATCTGAATGTTTGAAAATTTGGATGAAGGTGTCTGATAAAGGAAATCGAAAATTAGTAAAATCAGTGTACAAAGTCATTAAAGTACATTTGCACACATGTATCCCCATGGCAATTTCAAAAATCCTTGTCCTTCTGGAGACATTTTATTTGTCCTCATGACCAAACAAGCTTGATAATCAGGGTGTGTGTGTGTGTGTGTGTGTGTGTGTGTGTGTGTGTGTGTGTGTGTGTTTGCGCGTGTGTGTGCAATCTACAAAGCAATGCCACAAAGACATGTGCACTCTCAGCCAACATTAGGTGGAGCTCTAAGTATTTGAAGTGTTTTCTGGTGCTTTTAACTGTGTTTGAACTGCAGTCCTCACTCTGCAAAAAAATAGAAACCCATATTATAATTGGTTATTACTACAGTAGCACTACAGTAAAATTGCAGTAAATAATACAATAAGTCCTGTGAGTAAACCATTGTTTTTTATCAAACAGTGTTTAAAATACTTGTTTGGGGAAGTTTTCAGTAACACTAAGATTCAAATGTAATCTATGAGCGCAGCATAACCAAGGGAACGGCATCTGACAGCCGACAGCCTATATTTCATTGTGCCACCTGAAATCCACTTGAGACTAATATCTTTCACAATGGAAGCTGGGATGCCGGTGAGGGGTCACCGGCTTACAAAAATGGTCCCTGTGAAACCTCAGCAGAATAGATTTATCTCAAAATCTGGATCTTGTGATGTGTTTTGTGGCCTTTACAATACAGTGAGAGATTAATACCAAAATCAGTTAAAACCAAGATCACACACACACACACACACACACACACACACACACACACACACACACACACACACACACACACACACACACACACACACACACACACACACACACACACACACACACACACACACACACACACACACACACACACACACACACACACACACACCAAAAACATAAAAATACATACAAGTTGACCTTATTTGGATATGCTGTGAAGTTTTCTCTCCCCTACGGCGTTAATTTCCATTTCCACATGAGTGGATACAGACATTCTTTAAGCTTAACAACAAAGTAGTCAAACATAGACAATGTCAATGTCATTCAGCTAAGAAACAGATGAATTCCTCGCTGGTTGTGCCAGCTGCTGTCCATGTTATACTGTGTGTGTGTGTGTGTGTGTGTGTGGAGGAGGGAATCAATGTTAATTGCATCACATCACTGTCATCCATGATTTCGAACAGTATGGGGTGGCGTTCCTCTAACAAAAAATACCAAAATATCATACAGCGTTAAAAGTGATAGTTCACCCAAAAGGAAAATTCTCTTATTATGTCTCTTCACATTTCAAACCTGTATGACTCTCTCCAGCAGAACACTAAAGAAGATGTTCTGAAGTTTTTAGCATTTGGTTTGTGCCCGTACAGTAGATGGGTGCAATTGCCGATTGGTTACAACATTCTTCAAAATATCTTCTTTTGAAGGACAAGAAGGTGGGTAAATTAGGACAGAATTTTTAGGTGAACTATCATTTTATAACAGTAAAGACAGAAATTTTATTAATTATACTTTTTAAAGAAACTTATCGTAAGAAATTAGTGTATTTTCAAGACCTTTTATGCTTAAGCTGATGCCAGTTGTGGTTTGTGGTTCTACGTTGGAGTAGGAACCTGTCCAGACATTCACATTTTGCCCACTTTGCACTCTTTACATGATGATGTTGGCACTTTTGCGACCATGTTGCATCCTATGTGTTTACAACACACAATTGAATACAGATTGTTAACCTCTGTCATCTTTCTCTGTCATTCGTTTTGTCATATATATTATATATATATATATATATATATATATATATATATATATATATATATATATACATTCATGTATACAGAACATTGTTCAGACAATTTTATCCAAAAAATCTTGAATACAAGTCACAGAGTTTTATCTAAGCTTGTGTTTCTGTATGACATATTTCTTTACTAATTCCCTTAAAAAGCCCACATTCAAAATTTCTTTAAAAAGCTCTTCTTTCTTCTTTTCCACAATTGTGCTGTTGGACTTTCCGAGGTTCGAGAAACATATTCTGTTCAAATGTATACATTGGATTCACTGTTGCTTTGGTCACAAACGTCTGCCAGATGGTTGCATTTAACATTGTGTGTTACATTTTAAATAAAAAACCACTACTGAAAGCTAGGTATAAAAAGCTGATGCCAAACAGCTGTTCTATCTATGTATATAAATCAATCTTCTATGCTCTTATATACCAAGCTGACCTGATCTGTAAATCTCTGATACACTCTGTGATGCAGATACAGTGAAGCAGATGCTCAAAAGCCCAAAAGAGGAGAGCAGAAGACATTGAGCTCACACATACAGTGCTAGAGGGGCTGAAGGGCTGCTGTCAAAATAGAAGCTTTCAACTTCAGCAGCGTTTTCACTCCACCCTGTGACCTATAAAGCAGATATACATACAACCTCAGAGAATATCCACTGTGGATGTAATTCTGCGGAAATATCTAATGGATGCTTCAAAGGGCTAACATTGAATGATGCAACAAAATGTATCAATGATTTTTTTGATTAGTTTTGTTTAACAAATACTCCACTCGGATGTACATTTATCTATTATTTGACACACTGTATATTTATATGTACATTGTAAAAATATTTAATCTGGCTAGGAAAACTTCACAACAATAAACAGTCATATTAAATTAATAAAATCTTTTAAAAACATTACATATATTTTTTTCAGAGGAAAACATTAAAAAATAATTGATTAAAAATCAAACAGTTCATTTCAACATTTCTCATCAAAATTAAATATTATTTACCAAATATGTATTTATAATATACACCAACAATCTTGGCGAATTCTAACAGAACTATTTGAGTTAAACAGATTAACTTTTTTTGCTTACATAAACGAAAATGTTAAAGTATAATTCATTCATTTTCAAATTTGCCAGTTTTTCAAAAACAGAAAATTTGTGTGCCTTCAACTACTATTTCTACTACTCCTTGGGCACTCCTTAAAGGTTTTTACTGTACCCATATGTCAACATTTGTTGGTTCAGATACCCATGCACGGTCTCTCTTTAAGTTTTTAAAGGCATTATTTTTATTTTTATTGCATGATGTTTCATAGTTTAGTAAGGGCTATTTTCAGGATTGTCACATCCATAACGCTACATTTAACACGTAAACAGATACGTAAAAGATTAAATATGGAAGTGTCTGTTCAGATAGCATTGACCGCCCTAACTACACACTTGTTTGGAGAGAAAAGAAGCAGTGTTTTGATTCCTTTGGATGTATTCACATGTAGTGGCATTGACAGTGAAGAACCTTCAACCTCCAACCTTAAAATTTCCCGTAAAAAAGTGACGTTGATAATTTAAATAGTGCATGAATAACTCTTGAAATGTGACACATTGGCGATGGTTTTGCGAATGACTGCACCCCGGCAGTATTTAATAAGAAAGCCGTATCTTAGTAATATATTCTAATCTATAATTAGTCACCATTTCACAGCTAGAGGCCACATGTGCTAGTTTTGCAAAGAGTTTCACTGTATTTAATGAATCCAAACTACCGTGCCATCATTTGAATTTTAAAAACTCGGATTATGAACCCAAAGTAACAGGATTTTCCAAATAAAATAATTATTTCCAGACGGTTTCGAACAGAATTTGTTATTTAAGCGATGAAGTTACACTTGTAAACTCTGACGCTTGTCGAAAGGATGTTTTTTTGGCAGCGTTCAAGTTTTAACTCAAGTTTAATTTGCTCTTTGAGAAAACCTGACAATCAGACCCGAGGTGTTAAAAGGATTGTGTTTTCTCACCGAGCAGATGTTTTCCACACAAAGAAAGTGTTTTAGCTAGTTTGAGATTGAATGATGGCTTTGCAGTAATTAACCAGGTCCTACGACATGTCCCATTTTGTGAAATGTTCCAAGGTGAAAATGCTCATTAGACACCATTTTTGGTGCGTTTAGAACTGCATGGGTGTAACATTTCAATGGCCTTGAAGTAACAAGTCATGAAGTTTTGGGGTGGACGTTTTTTCTAGGGCGACGTAGACGTATAGACTGTCATAATGAGGACTAAAGTGTGTGGCATACGTGTTCCACATAGTAACGCGCCAGTTCATTCCCATCAAATTGCCCATGAATGCAAACACATTTGAATGGATTGCTTACTCAAATCCCATTTGCTTTCCATCGTTTCTCTTTAAATAAGTCAGGGAACACTTTCAAAGACATATTTCATTCAAAGTGGCTTTCAATACGCTAATTGAAAAAAAGTAGCCCGGGTTTAAACGCCATGCTTAAGTGCACATTAAAAGAACTCTTAATCTCAGCACCTGGGATTGAACCAATTCTGTATACGTCTCACATTTTGTAAAAAACCTGGAGGTTTCTGAGGTCAAGCCTAGAAGAGCGTCCAACCAGTTGTTTCATACTATTGAAACACAAAACGAAGCAGCTCAATTAAATTATACGTCCACTATATTTGTATCAGCCGCCTGCCTTTGTTGTTTCAATTGGTTATAGTTGTAGTCGCTTGTTGTGCACTCTTTTTATTATTTTCTTTACCTATCGCAATTATTTATGACCTCTTGAAATGCACACGGCCACGTGGCACAATGTTGCCGTTAATGCACTTTTCCATTAATATTTATTTAATTTTACATAATTCAAATGTCATGCATGCACACGCCGACCAAATCAAGACTGCTTCAAAGGTTATTTAAATGAAAAATTAAGTGTTTACAATAAAACTTAATGCACAAATGATTTGGGGTGATTTGGGATCAAAACCAGTGACCTTACCTAGTGCATCTAATGTATTTCTAGAACAATACGTTACCAACCGAGCTACAGGGAGCCAAGAAAGCAGACATTAGAGAAACAAAAAGTAAAGATCAAGCCCAAGTTTAAAAAAGGAACAGCAGGGTATGGTGGTATAAAGATAAAGGCAGCGCTAATGTAAAAGACAGAATGAGTCTCTTATCCTCGGCCTAATCGTCATTTCCATTTTTTCATGCTCCAGGCTCCCTGTGGTGCCTCCTTATTCTCGTTCGATTGCACTTTTTCCTCGCAACCAAAATTAGAGCGTTCTCTTTCGCTCGTGTCTTTAAGGTCAGGATTCACAAGTGTAGACACTTTGCGCAGGGGAGAGATGCTCGGAGAGATAATGCTCGGATTTGTGATTGGGTAGGCTTTCGGGCATGTTAGACATGAATCCAATTTGATGTGTAATTTTGCATTCTGATAATTTAATTAAGAACGGCCACGTCACATTATGTCTCACCGACAGAGGAGAGCGAGTGAAATGCATGTGAATGGGGGTGGGATAAAAGATAACAATGAAAAGGATGCATTGCACACGGACAAAGGAGGCAGAAGTTAAGAAGAAAATAAAGAGTATTAGAGGTGTGAACCGTTTCCCGGGCATTGAATCAGTTATTGGCCCACACATCCCGACATCTCCCGAGGCTCGTCTGTGTGTGCGCTTGTGCTCGATTGGACCGGAGCTTTGAGGTAAATCTATGAGACGGGTAGAGATAATTAATAATAGAAGAGTTATTGTGACAACTCCCTGTGCTGTTGTCCTGACATGTTATTGAAAGAAACAATTCATTCAATGAAAGGGACCATTTTGGGTCCCTTTAGAATAAACCAGAAATATGGATTCATATTAATAATCTTAAAACTGTGCTTTGATATGGGTGTATTGGAATAAAAAAAATGTATTTTCTTTCTATAAGGTTAGGGGAATGATATGATAACATTTGTTACTAACGTTCCCTTTCCGTAAAGAACGCTTCTTGGATAACCAAAAATTAACCGTAAAAATAACATTTCGGAAACCATCTAACTTATGTTACGGGCCTTAAAACAACGTTAACTTAATATTCTATATATAATAAAAATCTTTACATAAAAATTTTACTCAAAATAAAGGTTCTTTGTGAGGCCATAGTAGAACCTTAAAAAATATTTAATGGATTAGTAAATGTAAAAAGAAAAACTTAATAACCTTTATAAAATCTTTTGAAAACAATAAATAGATTTTTTCATTGAAAAATACTAAATCAATGTTTGAAACATTTTCTTTAAAATTAACACATATTTAAGATATATTTTTAACATACAACATTATTTTGGAGAAATATTTGGTTTTTGATTTTCTTTACCCACATACACACAACATTTAAAGAGTGTATTCATTTCATTGCATTTGAAGTTTTGCAGTTTTTTTGGGGTGCAGTCTAAGTGTTCCATAAAGAAGATTTAACATCCAAAGAATTTTCTGTTCCACAAAAGTTTCTTTGTTGTAAAGTTTTTTTTAAGAAACAGAAGTGGCACCAGGGTCAAAGTTCCAGACATTCTTCAAAATATCTTCTTTTGTGTTCTGTGGAAGTAGGTAACAGTATAAAGGTTTGAATTAAGCACAGCTATTGACTAATCAGAATAAAGGGTCAAGTAGCCCTATACACATACACATCCAAGAAGACATCAAGACATCATAAAATATTTGATTAAAAAATAGTAAAAAAATAATATATATATATATATATATATATATATATATATATATATATATATATATATATATATATATATTAAATTTTCACATAAACGTGTATGTCCATACATTAGACTTCTTTATGGGTTAGGTTGTATTTCACTTAATTGCTCAGTCAACCGCAATGTGTAACACGGTTTGTGTTCTCAGAAAACTCTATTAAAGCAAGAAAATAGAGCATCCACAGAACATCGTGTTTGTTTGTATCTTCACTGGATCTTCCATCTAATTAGTGGGTTTTCGGCCCACAAGCGCCAGTGTTCCTGTGGTCAGAGTTCTGGAATGCAAACTAAAGTCAGGGCCAAATAAAGCGCTTAACAAAGGGAAAAAACAACACATTTCCTTTCACTTTTAAAAGATGGTGCAGGAATCTAACAGATAAAGGTCAAACAGAAAAAATGGGATCAGAGAGATGTAACACATGCATGTAAGATGTTAATGTTGTTTCGTGTTCCTAAAAGCCTCTTTTGGATTTACGTTTAAGTGTTTAAAGATGTTAACGTTTAAAGATGTAATGTTTAAGTGTCACAGCGTTCGGTCGACATGCACTCATTCAATAACGTACAGTACGTACCCACAGGACTGGAAGCAAGGTTTCTTGAACTGTTAGCAAAGAGCCATTCAGCCCCTCCAGCTGCTATAGACAGCGAGAAAAGCATAAAAAATGCATGAACGAAATGTTCCCCTCCATTCTCTCTCTTCCACTCTCGTTCTTTAAATCACTGTTGGATTAAATGAAAGTGGGATCTTAGATGAGAGTGCACGAAAGGCCGGGGTTTTATTTATTCATTGTCTTAAGTAGTCAAGTGGGTGAACCTAGTATAATATCCCATTGGCACAACTCTTCCCGCTCCCCGCCAGACTATGACACGCTCACACAAAGAGAGAGGGGTGTCAAAAGTCCCTCGGGGAGGGGGACGTTAGAGGGCTGTGTAACGTGTGATGTGGTGTGGTTTGAAATTGCGCACATTGGATTTCAACTTGCTGTGTGAAGATGTGCCTGTGAGTGTATGTGTTATTTTATAATTACGGGTCTGGCATATGAAAATATAAAAATCTTTTTTTTTATTAAAAAAAAGCTTATGCTTCATTAAACTTATTCTGTCCTTTTTCAGGGTAACCTGACTTTGGATTTTTTTTCTTCAACTTTTTATCTTAAAACCATTTAAGCCTATACTTAACACGTAAGCCATGAACTGCAGAGAACTGCATTGCGTGTTTAAAATGACATTTTTATACACATTAGTCAAAAATATTTAAGTTTTTTTTATTTGTAACAATAATAAAAGAATAAAAGGTGTTTACCAGTGATAAATCATCTCTCAACACACAAAAAATTGATTGTTAAATTACTTAATTTTAATATGCACATCCAAATAATAATTAATTTTGTTTAACATAATTTTTCTTGATTTTTTTTGGTTAATTTTAACAATGTTTTGAAAATACCTCCTATGCTGTGTTAATGCCACACCCAAATTAAGCAATTATTTGCAAGTAAATAATATACAAAGACAATAGATGCAAAATTGTGTAACTGATACAAGACATTTATTAATTCTATTTTGAACAAAACACACATAATCATGCCAAACACCATGTTTTGTCTAATATTTCCTCAAACAAAATCCTCAACAAGTTAAATAAAGTCCTAAATGAAGAAACACATATAGCGGCAACTCTTACACCTGATGCTGTCACTATGTTCATAAAAGAACAAGAAAAAACAATTCAATGTTTTTTGTAGCTATTTTCTTATTGTATTTTTAATGGATCTGTATTTTTGTGTATATTTCCTAATTGTTAGACACAAACACTATTATAATGGTTTTAATAAGTAGAAAAATTATTAATTTAAAGACAGCATTTGCAATCTGGAATGCTGTTGTTAAGGAAATTTGTTTTTTTAAAGATTCATTTGGAGATAATGTGTATTTAATACATGCTGTGTACATGATTAAACACAAAATTAGTTTAATGGTAATTTCTTATTGATTGACAGCACTCGTTTGTACTATATACCTTTTATATTTATAGCACAGATTTTAACATTTGGTTGTTCAAATAGCCTTAACACTACATATACTTCACATGTAGACATATTGAAATAAATCTTCTGGTTTAGTTTGGCATGGTAAGAAAATGATTGTCCAATTTTAATGTGTGGACAGACTAAGTTAGATAAGTTAACTCAAAATACACAATTGTGTGATTGTCTCTTCCTATTGTCTTTGTGTGGACTGCTAAATCTGCACCTCATCTGTAGCTCATAAGAATTAAAAATACAAGACAACATGTCTTTCAAGTCAATGTTTACAACAAGGCATTCATCATTTGCTAGAATGCTTTAAAACAAATTGGGGTCATAAATTAAGAGTATACCCCCTTCTCCAAGGACCACTGGTTTCAATGAAACAGACGGAAACCCGTCTCGTGATGTTTTTTGTGTCAGTCATATTAAAATAACAACCTTTCCCTGCAAGAAATAAAGATTGTTGAACATGTTATTTTTTGTGTTTGGTATGAACTATTTTTCTGTTATCTTCAAACTAAAATGACATTGCAATATGCAAATAATGTAAGATTGAAACAATTTGTTCCTTTTTGTAAGAGTTTTGCCAGTTGAGAACGGAGCTGACAGTCATATTCCTGACATGCAATAAATTACTAAATGAATGAACTATTTTTTTTGATTAATACAGCCAAAATGTCGTGTTTATGTAATCTATCCAATAGCAATATTTGGATCATTGTAATGCTTAAAACAGAGTAGAATGAGTATTTGATAAAACAAACATATTTTTTAAACTAAACATTTGGCTTTTTAAGTTATCTGGATGACTATGTATTAAAAATACCACCCATGTGCATGAGATGTGCCAGCTTTTAGAGACTGACCAGTATGGCAAAGCTCCCTTAGCAACATGTTGGGAGAATCTGCGGTTAAGGCGACCTGCTAAGCGAAAATTTCAAAATTACAGCTCAACAAAATGAAAATGCGGTTATTCATAAGTCCCTCTTTTTCTGTGAAACATTTAATGAAAAAATGTCACACTTCCAATTTCCCTAATGCGTCATAAATGTGTTTCTTTCTCTTTATATGCACTATGCAATGTAATAGCTCTCTGCAAAGATTTATTCTATATAAATTCTCTTTTCACTGTAACATATTGAAAACATTATTCAAGCCCTGGTTGAAATCAAATCATTCACAATTTCTAAGAAAAAAAACAGCATTTGTGTTCTGAATAAATGATGGCCGATTTCTTTGTATTATTTTTGTCTGCACTGTCCCTTTAAGGCTTTCTTTGGATCTGTGTGCCAGAGAGTGTGTGATATGCTTTTTCTCTTTGTGGCTCCATGATAGGGAATCTGTCTCTGTTTGGTCTTTTGATGAAGCCGGAATGTTGTGTTAATCCGGTGTATGGTGTCCTGCATAAATAATGCACAGAAGGGTTTTGGTGCATGTGTGTAGGAAGGCGTTTGGTGGGTGTGCTGGCAATGTTCGTTGCTCTGAGATTTACAAGGTCGTTCGCCCAACCGTAATGTTTAGGCCACACAATTGGATGCAGAGAGAGAGAGAGAGAGAGAGAGAGAGAGAGAGAGAGAGAGAGAGAGAGAGAGAGAGAGAGAGAGAGAGAGAGAGAGAGAGAGAGAGAGAGAGAGAGAGAGAGACTCATTCTAGTGTACAGCAGAGCCATGGTATAGTGGTCTGGTTTGCTGCGGCGTGACAGGATAAATGGATGGCTCGGCTTGGCTCAGCATTGGGCTTTCTGTATCTACACAGTCCTGGTGGTCTCCCATGTGCTATAGGCTTATCGGATAAAGCGAATATGAAAGAGAAAGAAATGGAAAATAGGTATAGAGAAATATAGGATTTGGTGGGGAAATATTGACATTTAAGTGCTTGAAATGTTTCTTTTTGCAAAAGAAAAAACTTTAACAGGCAAGACTACAAAACAAATATAGAATGTAAACACCAGGTCTCCTGGTTTGAAAGCTCTCTACCAGATGTTACATTTGACCCCACTTAGAAAACCTGTCAGTGACTCTCTTCTGCTGACCTCTGGGTAAAGTGTGTGACAATTTGAAAATAATGATGGAGATAGTGTCAGAGAGTGCATTTACTTATTGTCTCACTGGCACTGTGCCTGTGGCTGGATAAAGTAAGAGGTTAAGGTTTGGCTGGTAGGCACGGCCCCCTTTGGCCCCTGCAGGTAGATACCTTTATTAAACCATCTGGTTCCCTCTTTACAGGCTTGAAAAATACTCATGTTGCTGAAGCATGCAAATATACCAAAAACAAAGGGAAAACAAAAAAAGCTCTCTTAAATTACATTAGATGTAATAAGTACATAAACTATATAGTTTTACGTGCAGCAAATTAAACAAATTATGCACTTATGTAACACAAAAGGTTTATGTGAAGAAGAGATTCATTCTTTAGAAATGCTCTTCTTACCGTTAAATATTAAAAACACTTTTTAAGGACTGGTTGAAAGGAACTTTACGAACAGCTTAAGAGTTTGGAATAAATGATGAAATGTTTTATTTACATTATTTCTAAGTGCACTTTCCCTTTAAGCTTTTTTTTTGGATATGTGTTCCAGATTGTGTGAAACAAATGTTATTGCACATGTATGTTTTTGTGGCCCATACTTAAGAGTGATTGCTCGATGAAATTTAAATACCAATCAATTCCGCAATACACAAAAGAAGATATTTTGAAGAGTGTTGGTAACCTAACCGCAGTCTCACCTATTGACTTCTCTAAATACTATATAGACAGCAAACCATTTTAATTAATGGGGCCCATTACCAATATTTTTCAAAATATCTTAGTTTCTATTCTGCAGAAAAAAATTAAAAAAGTTTAAAATGACATTAGGGTGAGTAAATGATAACACAACTGTAATTGCATGGCTTTGTGGCCCATTTTTAAAGTTACCTTGCTATCTAAAAACAAAAATTCTAATTCACAGAACACAAAAAAGATATTTTTGGTAACCGAACAGCAGTATGGCAAAATCGAAGGGTGTTTGTTACCAACATTCTTCAAAATATTTTATTTTGTTTTCAGCATAGAAAGAGAGCCAAATGAGTTTAAATGATTGATTCACAATTGTATTTGCATTCCTTTATGATTCATACTTAAAGTGAATGTTCACCCAAAAATGAAATATTGTGTTATTAGTTCTACAGAACCCAAAAGAAGATATTTCGAAAATCAGTGATTACCAAAAAGTTGTTGCACCCGTTCACTTCTATTGTATGAACATATATTCAATGAAAAAGAACTGGGGCCAGCATTCTTCAAAATGTCTTCTTTTGTTTTAAGAAAATCACTCATGTGTGAAATGCAAGGAGAGTGAGAAACAATGACATAATTAACACAAATGACAAAATTTTGTTTGAGAGTAAAAAAACTGTTCCACTGCTAAACTTTAAGATATATGTATCTATTATGTATACTTTTTAAAATAAATACTTAATCATGGCCTGGATTTGTGCCTTGTATATATTTCACATACTGTATGTGTGTGTCTTCAGCAGTTTTGTTAAGTTATATTGTCATTAGTTATTAAAATGTGTCAACATAGAAAACAGTGGGATTTACTGACATCTCATATCAGAGCCAAGTGGGGAAATAAATGATGAAGAAACGCTTTCAACAAATAATGTGAGGCAGTCACTGAAGAAATGGTTGGTCCCACCTAATAACAGCAGCGAAATCCTGAACAAATCATCTTTCACGAAGTAGCAGAGGCGGTGTGGCAGCTATCTACTGTTTTCCCGTTGATAAATGTTCTTCCAGAAGGCTTGAGAAATGTTGAGGATATATTTTATGACCTGCTATTATAACGCTTCAAAAAACAGTCATGTATAACCAGTCAGCTGAATGCCATTTGTTATCGGCATAATGAGGATTGTCCTAAATGGATCTTGATCAGATGGCCAGTTTATTTTAGGCATTTAAAATAATTTATAATAACATGATCTGATTGACTGTAAGCAAAAGACAAATATGAACGCTCAACGCCAGTTAAAAAAAGCTCTTTCCGATGAGTATTTAAAGAGAAAATCAATGCATCTTTCCTGTTAAATAAAATGTGTTCGATGACACAGTCTTGCAGAACATCACTGCCTTTCAAATCCGTAAGGAAGATCCTTCTCAGCAATCACAGCCTAGCCTAGAATTATTCCTGGAGTACTTTTTGATTATTTTATGCAGACAAATCTCCATATGATGGGGTTGTTATATTGTAATTTCTTGTAAATGTATTGCAAATAGGCTTTGCTGTTTAGAAAATCTGTCTGCTGCGATTGTGTGACTCAAGGCCAGCTAGAATGCATCAGAAATGACACATGCAAAGTTTACAATATGAAAGATATTTAATACAAATAATAGAACTCTGAAACTGCTATTTGTCTGTATTATTGAGTGATTTACTGAAAATGATTAAGACCCTAAAGGTGGGACTCATTCTTAAACAGTATTCGGTTGTATTTAACAAACAGAATCGCAAGTAAAGTGAAAATGCATAGGCAAACAAAGATAAATGGGAATAAAAAAGAAAGATTCTATTAATCATTTAAAGTTTGATTAATCATTTAATCATTTAATAAAATTTTTCTTTGTTCGTATTGCCTTCTCTTCTGATGAATAGGTTAGCTCAAATGTTTTACTTGAATATTATTACTAGTTGATATTGTCCTCACATCAAAGTGATTACAAACTTTTTACTAATTGGAGACTCCAACCACAGTACACAGCCATACATTAATAGTATTATTAATATGTCCATGTTATTTTTACATATTTAAATGTATTTTTGATCGTTCTCTAAATGTCTAGGATTTTCTCACAAACAAAAAACAAAAATCTTGTTACTATTTGCATTTACTTGAAAATATCAGAAACAGGTCGGAATAACATTAAATGTGCTCTGTTTTTTTCCACATCTTGATTACTGTTTAATACTTTAATAACAGGGTCAATTGGGGTCTGGTTCTTATAGAGTGGGACTTGTAACCAGAAGCACAATGGTTCAATCTTATTGGAAATTATAGAAGTGCCATTGAGCAACCTTTGGAAAGCGGCTGCCATAGAAAGAAATGTAAAGTAAAAGTTTATATTCACATTAAAAACAATTAACAATAATGACTGTACAATTAGGAAGTTATAATTTTTTTGTGATCGCCTTGAGTTAATTATATTTTCCATGTGTCTGTTCATGATTACAGTTTTCACTGCTGTGGGATGTATGAACAGAATTTATATGTACATTCATGACATCTACAGATAAAAAACGTATGCTGTTTTTAAGGTTTGGCGATAAACTGGGATATAGTGTACTGTATGTGATTGACGAGTCAAATGTAGTATTTGGTACCTGTATCTTTCATCAGGGTTCTTACATATGAATAAAACCAGCACATCACAAACAAACGTTGTCTTTGGATGACAACCATATTTCTACAGCCTTAAATAAAAATAAATAAATCTCTTTAGTCTATGCTAGCACCTTGAAAGGGACTTTTTTCTTTTTGTTTTTATAGTGGAGAATAAAACATAAAAATCAATGAAGTTATTCTTTTTTATACTGTTAAAGGGAAACATAATCCATTGTCCACAAAAGACTGGCAGACGTCCACAGAAAAGACTTTGCTGGACTGAGTATTTGTGCTTTTACAGTATATTGGTGGATCTTAGGAATTTTTATTTATCTTTATTTTTGCTGGATCAAAGAGAAAGCCATTGTCATAGTCTGCCTTTACACACAATGATTTGGAAATAGAACCTGTAATGCCAAATAGGCGAAGACCCAAAATGCAACAACGCCAGATAGATGTGAAAGATAAAGGGACACTAGTGATGAGACCACTGAGAAGATTTATTTATGTTATTTTTTCCATTTTACGACTCTGTGTCCCATTTAGACTAAAACTGAAAGTGTGAAACACACCCATACAAAACCTAAACATGTTGAAAATATAAGGCAATGCAATACATAATGCAATTCTACATATTGAAACCAAGTGTATTGTTAATATATGAAAAACAATATTACTTAAGTATATATTCAATATGAAATAATAATGTGTTCTTTCTACTGTATATTTCAAAATATATGTTCTATAAATTATTACATTGACAGTAAATGTACAGGAAGATAGATTTACACAATAGTCCTTTATATACACAATGGTCCTTTAATTTTTCGTGCCACTCGGCAACCATGTTTGCAATGTCTTAATCGAGTTCACAGTCCTATCGGTAGAAGGAAGAAAGTGTTAAATTTGCTATCAAAAATCTAATGTAAACTGCATAGTTTTGGTTTCAATCAATCCTGCAAACGGAACCATTTCACATTTTCATTGTCGCTTCATGCACTGCGCATGTGCACAAGCACTCCAGAGAACATTCATTGACGATTGGCTCGTTTACTGTAGGACGAGACTTCCGCCGCTGGAGCATTGCATTTCTCCCCATTGATGGTAAAGGCAGAGGCGCATCTTGTTAAATTAAAACCTTTGTCCACATTCCGTCCATTAGTCGACGGAAATGCACCTTTTAGCTGGTTCCAATTAACCCAAGAAGAAAAGGAGGTGATAAGTGTCTAAAAAATATCCAAAGTAAAAATTTAAATGTAATGTAAATAAGGAATATCTATGCTTGCTTCCGGATTGAATTCAGATGTTAATGGATTAAGTTTAGGGGGGAAAGTATTCTTAGTTTAGATGTCAGTGCAACAATCTTTAAAATAGGGAAATATGTATTTTTTTCAATGATATAGATTTTATTTGACAGTACAGTAAGCAGTAAAATTAAAGGTAGAGTGTTGGTTCAATGGACATGATGTTCAAGAGTTTAGGGTCAGTTGAGTGAAATGTTATATGAACGTTATAATCTCTTAATATATACGTTATAACCCATTTGATCTGAAGGCATTTGCTTAAATGCCTGAAAACTTTTAAAATAAAAATTTTTATGCATTTTATTAAAAACTTTAATTGTATTTAATAAAACCGGATAGAAATGGATTACTTGGGAAGAATAACATATATTATTTGATATTTTAAAAAGCATCTCACTGAGATTAAAGAAACAGAAAAATTCATAGTTCTCGTTCAGTAATTATAGATTTTAAATGAAGTTTTATAAATTGCTTAATAAATACTAACAATAAGTATTAAGTGACTCCAAGCTTCTTAAATGAAGAGTGTTTCAAAATATATACAATTTGGATTTATAATTTTTTCTGCGTGTTTGACTGCTTGCATGACTCACTCACTTCTGTTTCGTACATCAAGGTAATGTAATGTGTGAATTCTGCTTGTCTGCACTTTATGACAGGTGGGGTATTTTCACTATTGTGTCAGCCACTTTATTTAGGTTCCCTATGCCTTACATCCACTCCATGTGGATTATCATGAATTGAACACATAAACCTTTAACCAATAAAACTGCTTTCGAAAGAAGCATTGAGGGAGTAGACAGTGAATTATAGAAGACAGTAAAGGTATGGGGTTCGGATATAACATAAGTACTACGCTCAACATGTTGAAGCTACCTACAGGGCCACATCTGGTATTGTGTTGTTGGGGGTCATCATAAAAATCAGGGGGCATCAGGTGGGACAGGCGATTTTCTGAATACGTTGTCACATGCCACGACAATCTGGCCCATCTTCGTAGGGGTGAGTGTGGCGGGGGCACTGTACTAGGCAATGGACCTCTCAGCAGCTCGCTGGTCCGTTCAATCAACTGACGCCTCCCACAGTGTCTGTCATTGTACCGTCTTTGTTGCCAGGCATTTCGCAGCTAGGGTGCGAAATCACAGATTGTGTGTTGGTCAAGTGAAAAAGCTTTTTGTTACCCGGGAACACAATTTCTTCATTTCAAAACACGGTTCCAAATGGATAATTCAAAATTGGAAAATAACTCAGATTCCCTCAGTCCGCTCTTCTGTTGGAAACACAAATGCCATTTAAGATCTTTTGTTCTTAATGTTTTTTGACAGGTGAATTTCTGCATTTATGTACCTCTCATCTACACAGGGTAGTTCAGGTCTGTAGGACACATATGGGGGATGTAAACGACAACATTTGTCATAGTCATGTTTTTACAGATACAGTTTTTGAGTTTTCTGAAACAGTGAGTACCTTATGTGGTACAAACATAGCAGAGGTGGGAGCAACAAACTGTGCCAAAACAGATGAAATGGCAATAAACAACTGATTTTCTCAACAACCTAATTTTTCAGAAAAAAACATTTTGGGAACTTGTTTGATTGATGATTCAGACAGAAACAGGTTTCTTGGTTCTTTTGTGGTAGTTTTTGTAGAGAAGTAACTTACTGAAACATATCAGCATAAAGTGAACTACCACTTTAAAACATGCTTTTTTAAATGACCTCCTTTAAACGTATAATTCACCCAAAAATGTAAATTCTGTCATCATTTACTCACACTTTATCATTTTAACCAAATCCAATAGTTAAATTGAAAATCGATCCAGATTAAGTGCACAGCCCTAATAAATACATTTCCTATACATGTTCATTCCATCAATAGTGTAGTAGGTTGGGATCAGCAGCAGGTGAAAGGCTATTTATGATTCACTTTGACTCACAGAGACATAAATAGTCTCAAATGATTTTTGGAATTTGATGTACTTACCGTCGCAGCCCAGGAAATGTCCCCTGGCAGATCTCCAGGTATGGCAGATTAATGGCACAATTTAACAAGAAACCCTGGCCTTTGATTTCAAGAGATTTATATTTACTGTTCATCGGGTGTATATAGTGAGACACACTACAAGTTAGTATCAAAAGAACAAAGAACTTTGTACTTTAAAGGTTGACCGTGGGGAGGTAAAATTGGTGATAAATTGCTACTTGCTTCTGATTATAAATAGCACATTCCATGGTACCTTTTCATATCCTGTTTCTTGTTTAGAAGGATAAAATGCTTTTTGTTATGAGAACTATTTGTCATGTTAGATAAATCTTTATCTACAGTACCACATGCTTAACCTAAAATTAAACCTTTAGACTTATCTAAAAAAACTTCAGCCCCAGAGATCCTAACCTTCTCATAATCTATTGATGTAGTATAAAGCTTTTTTGTTGGCAAAGCAAAAGTTTGATTATATTATAATTATTCATTCTCATTAATTTGATAGTTCAAACAAAAATGAAAATTCTGTCATTGCTTTGGAAGAGTTATCACCTGAAAGCGTGTTTTAGTTTAGAAATTTTAACCAAAATATGTCAAACCTTTCACAATTTATTAAACCTTTTGTCATTCAAACCTATATGACTTACTTTCAGCCCCAAAAATAGAAGATATTTAAACAAAGGCAACTAAAACCCATTCACTTGAATTTGTTTTCGGTTCATGAAAAATAATTAAATGAGTTCTATGGCTTTTTGTTTCCAACTCTCTTCAGAATATCCTCTTTAATGTTCCGCGGTAGAAATATTGTTACACAGGTTTGAAATGACAAAGAGGTGAGTAAACAAAGACAGATTATTCATTTTTGGGTTCTAGTTTCACCAAAAAAGTTTAATAGAGTCATTATTTACTCACCCTCTTGTCATTCAAATCTGTATGACTTAATTTCTTCTGCAAGCTATAGATGGCATTTGAAGAATGTAACTGGTACCCGTTCACTTGAATTTGTTTTAAGTTCAATACAAATGAATGGGTGCCATTGCCCCGTTTTTTCAAAATATCCTCTCTTTGTACAGTTTATACAGGCATGGAATAACTTGCTGATGAATAAACAAAGGCAGATTTGTCATTTTTAGGGGAAGAAATCTCTTGATATCCATTTATTTTAATATTTTGGTTAAGAATAAGCCCCTTCTCCCACTCATGCAGACATGCCAACCCAAGCACACCCTTGACGGCAAAACAGCCGTTTTTTAATTTGGTCCAGCTGATACAGATCTACAGTAATATTTGAGATACATGGCTGATAATGTAAGAGGATAAACTCTCTGTGCCCTGAACCTTTGCCCAAAACATAAAATTGTTATCTTGCTGTTCTAACCCCACCTTTTAAAATCTATTTCTTGCCTCGGTCTAAATGAAAAACTACACAAGATTTATTGAGTTAATTAAACAAATTCATAAAAGATAATGAAGAAATTTGCCCGATCTTTTTTTACACCTACCTCACAGCGCTGTATTTCGATTAATTGTATTTACTTAAGAAAGCTGTCAGGATGTTTTAACAAGATGAAGATCAACTCCGACGCTACAATTATCCGCCCAGCTTATAGAGCCCAATTAGAGCAATTAGAAAGGCATAGCTTGCATGCGAGGAATCAGATATTGGCAGGTTGTCGGATACCGCAAGCATAACATGTTTGTTTTTTGTAAATTGTCACGGCGGAGATAACTGGCAATTTTCGTTGACCCTCTCGCATTAAAATAATCGGGAGGACTGCATAGTAGATTTAACAGGCTTGAGAGATGCCATTCAAATAGCGATTCAATCTGAATGGCAATTGGAGTTTGGTTAAAGCGGCGCAGTGAACTGTCTCTGATGTGATGAAGACTCGTGACGTGCTGTGCGTTTTTGAATGGGACACGTCAGCGCTGGCCTTTCTCTCTCACTGCCTTCTGCTTTGACCTTTCAGACCAGGACAGCTGACAGACGGCTACATCTTTTTCCTTCCTTTTCTCTCTTCCACATACCGAAGAGGTAATTACCCTTCAACTTGTTGCTTTCACAAATCTACTCGAGACAGAGCAGTGAGAGAAATGAGAGGAATATAGAAAATGTAATTTGCTGGACGGGCACGCGGTGCGAAATAAACATTTCTTCGACCTGCGCCCGTACTGAGTGAGCTGCCATTGAACTGTGTTTAATGGCTGCCGGTGAATGATGTTTAATGAACGATGAATGATTTTCATACCTGCGTATTTAAAGGGGTGCGTCAGCAAATTGCCAGTTTATGCAGTCATGTTCTCTTACTCGCTGACTACAGGGCAGAGAAAATTGATGCTGTAGAAAGCCTTCGCATTGATGGAAACGTTTATTAATATCTTTGTTGCAGAATGATTTATCTTCGTGCAGTTAGTCGTGCTATAAATATGAACTAATTTATTCTGCTTGACTAAATGTATAATTTGTGCCTTTCACAAGTAAGTCAAGATTACATTACCTTTTTTACGTTTATCAAGTTAGATGCAGTAAAACAATGATGTTAACCCATTTTCAAATCACATAGCACAACATAAACTATTGGATAGTATTGTATAATACTGTAAAAGTATAAACAATTATAAGAAAATATAAATTTTTCATTATGAAAGTTAAGAAGACCGCAACAATTTATATGAATCTCTAACAGTGTAGTCTATTATGGGCACAATAAGCCTTGAGATGTCTAAATGCACATTTACATTATATTCACATTCCATAGCGTGAGTCAATTTAAGTGCCCCTAGCTACTTTTGATTAAAGTTCTTTTCACATTATCAACCACATTCGACATTAACTTTGTGTGTTTGTGTAAGTGTTAGTACCTTCAAGTGATCTTCGAAGTTACAAATCCCAAAATCAGATTTTATGGACTACACCAGGATTGTAGTCATCCTGTTACTTTAGTGATGTGTCATAAGAGACCCGTTATGGAAGTCACTTGATACACATGATGTCGCCTCGTCACTGGTTGTGATGCAGTAACTGAAAGCCAAGTTGACAAATAACAGTTTTCTAGACTGTTTGACCAATCAGAGTACTCTGGGATGCGGGCCTTAAGGAGTCAGGAGCTAAAGGACGTTTTTCAGACGTGAGGAGAGAAAAGAAACGAGGTAAATAATAAAACTTATAATGCGCTCTTAGAAAATTTAAAGCAATTTAGGTATAGTTGAGGAAACAAAGAATACAACTGATGCGAGATCACTGGCGCAGACACAAAGCTGCAGTTGGAATCCCTTTCGTTGTGAGAGTGAGTTCAGTCTTCTGCATTGGTTGTTCGGACTCCAGACTCCCAACAAATCAGTTGGGTGCTATTGGCCACAGAGGCCGCATCCTAGCATAATTAGACCAAATTAGGTGTTTAAATTTTTTTATTATCTTATTGGAAAATTGGTTTTAAAAATGACAGCTGCCGATAATTAAAAAACTGCTTAATATCGACGTTCATGATCGGCCGGGCTGATAATCGGTCGACCCCTAGCAATGCGTTGCATTGTGTTACTTTAATTTCATTCACAAACCTTATTAACATACATTGTTTATATGGTTTTAACTGTCTTTCTATATATGCTATATTGAGGAATGAGGGATCAGTAAGTAAAGAAAATATGACTGACAGCAAGATGCCATCACCTTTCTTCTCCCATATTTCATTTAAGCATATAACGTGATGGATGTTGGTTTTATTCTTTACAAAATGTGATTTCAGGAAATGTCATGGTGTATGCAACACAGCAGACATCACATGGATGATTAAATAGCAAAAAGATCTTATTTTAGTATTCACATAGATCATGGTATTATTAATTTTCAGTTCAACTCTCAGAAGTTGGGAGCACCAGTGCCACCAAGAAAAAAACTACATTTTTAAGTATCTGCCAAAATCTTATCACTGGTGGAAAATGTAATATTGCTTCATATTTCATATATCGTATCATATCGTCATCCAAGGGTTTCTGGAGAGAATTTTGATGGCCATCCCTCATAATCCAAAAAAGAGAGAGGTGGGATGTGGATGGAGAGAAACAAAACACAAACAAGTAGAAATCAGATGGAATTGCACACAATTTGATTTTTAATTCCCAAACAATAATGTTGTCCCTCCCTAAAGCCATTGTTGAAAGCCATTTTTGACCCACATATATTTTTTTAAAAGTGCTTTAACTTGCAAAAATGTACAAAAAGCCTCCTTTACCAAAACTTCCTCTGAAACAGCATCATCAGTAGTTTTGTGGCATCAGATTCTATGTGGCCTGATATTCTCTGACCTCAAATTCTAAATGAAATAAGTTGCTTTAACAATAGCTCTCCTCTGTGAGCCCTGGCAGCAGCTGTTAGCCTGTCAGCCGAACGCAGCTGTTGGGTCGAGGCCGGCTGGTGGACCTCTGACGGGCTGTGTGTTTGCGTGTCCCGTCAAGACAACAGTATGCTAAGTGTTGGTTTGTTGGCTGTGCTCAAAGATCCAAACAGACAGCAAACGTCTCTCTCTGTTACAACACGTTCTGTTGACGTGGCAGTTTGCAAAGAGGCCTGTCTTAAAGAGAGACGGAGAAAAGCAAGAGTGTAAGGAAGACAAAAAGACTCTTCTGAACAGTTGTGTATCGGTCTCCCACATTTATGTTTTGAAAGCTGTCAGATAAGGTGTGAGAGTGACTTAAGGTGCCCCCCAAATGCAAACCCGTCTGCTGTGTTATTTTAATTTGGTTTTCAGTTTTATTTTATGACTACAAACGAGTTATCAAGATTGCATCCAGTGTATATGTTTGTTTGAATAATCTGTCAAAAATCATTTTGGAATTTTAAATACATTCCCATATATTTGTTAAAGACAAAAAAAGAATGATTGTTTATATCTTAATAAAAGTATTAATAAATTTAAATAAAAACCAGATTTCCTAACTGTATGTACAAGTTGTTTAAATGGTTTGGAAGGAAAAAAAATAGTTTTATGTCCCCCCTAAAAAACTAAAATGTCTACTTTCGTTTTCTGTATACAACAGTTTAAAGCAAAGAACATTTATTGTTGTAAATAGGTGTATGTGTACGTATTTAGAACTTCAAAATTATTATGTTTTACAAGTTTAATTTTAAATCAGTGTTTATTTTTGTTTTTAGTTGATGTTTAGAATTATTTTTGTTTTGTTTGATTTGTACCGGTTAATTTTATTATAACATTTAGATTTATATTTAACATTTATATTTAGATTTAAAAATTTGATTTAATGTTTAGATTTAGATTTAACATTTTTAGAGTTAAATATAATGTTAATGTTCAGTAAAATGTTTAAATGTTTCTTTAATACTTTATATTGTAAGTAAAAAAATAACTAGGTTTTTGTACACATTTTACTTTACATGCCCCCATATATTTAATACTTTTATGCAGAGAAGTTTCAAAGTTCCAAATGTCTAAAGCTAAATAACATGATGCACACGAACACTTATCAATTTTACAATCGTTATGTATATAGTGCCTAAACATGCTGCCGAAATGCAGAAAAATGAGCACAAATAAAAAGCTGTAATTGAGGATTTTGCAGATCTTGTAGTTGTTTCACCCATAATTGTAATCCATTCCGTTTGAACGAAGAGAGATGCACAGATTTTCCATTTTTAGTAAACTTCTCTCTTAATTGTCTGTGTAACTGTAGCGTGCCACCCCTTTACATGTTATCAGTTAACCATAATAGAGATGATGGTTACAATTGCATGATCTCAAATACACGCTCCCTGTTTAATACACCCACATAAAGTGAATGTCCCAGCTTGCTGAATGATGTGGGTGGAGAAGGTTCGCTTTGTGTCACATCCACCCAGGAAGCCAGGCCAGGAATCTGAATCGTTTAATTAATATAAGTGATATGTTTTCAGCATCGCGGTTCCTAATAACATGCATGCTTATTTTTAATACTGACGTTAATGATAGACAGAGTTACACTCGTCGCTCACCTTAAGATGTTATTGAGTGGCATTGTGTAATGCTTATTAGTTTTATTTTGTGTAATTGAAAAACGTCGCCGTATGTCGTGTAGGAGTTTCTGTCAGGTGGTTATTTGCAGATAAGTAAGTCTCCAGGTGTCTTGGTTGTAAAATGATATGTACAACAGGGGAAATATTATGTGCCACCTGTACTTGACAGCTGATGGCTCAATCGTATTTTTGTCACTCTCTGTACTGTAGTTAGTAAGTCTTTCAGCTTAATTCGTGGAAATTGAGTCATATCAATATTTTACTGTCAGTGTCTCTGGTGTCTTGGCATATTTATGTAAGAAGGCAAGTTGTTTTAGCATATGTATTTTTACATTTTTATAGGACCACAAGGGCATGTCTATGACACTTGACTGAGCGGATGAACGAAGGTCTTAGAAGGAAGAGAAAGATGCTGATTGAATATGAGGCAGACGTTCAGGGACTGTGCTTTTTCCTTTTGTTTGTTCAAGGTGAATTCATGAATATTTAGGATAGAAACATTTTTTCCACTACTCAGAATCCCCTCCTGTTGCTGTGTTCTTTCAGAGTTTAGTATGGATTACCGGGCAATTATTTTGCCCTGTTATTTCCCCATGGCTGTATGTGTGTGCGTGCATGCGTGTGCGAGCGTGTGCTTGAGTGTTTGTACTGAACATGCATAGCTGTAGTTTGCCAGATTAAATGGTTGTAACAAATGTAAGCAAAAGTTGACAAATGCTTTATTTGGGGATTTATTTCGGTAGTCTATAGAATGTCCCAGTTTTGAACATAAACGTGTGTTTGTTTTACATATTCAATTTCATGCGTTTTCAGGTATGCTAAATCTTGAAGGTACTCAAGCCACTTAAGAACATGTCAGGACGAATCGAAGAACTCATCTCTCTCTTGCAACAAAAAATAAATATTATATTTCCCCCTGTGTGCACCCTTGTCTTATTAATTTCACTATAATTTCAAACTTTGACCTAGTCTTAATCATTCAATATCAAAGATATCAATATAATATATTTTCACAGCATGTTACTTACATTGTGTAAAATGATTTTATGTTAAATATCAAATGTCTTTAGCTGTTTTTCACAGGCAGGATCACAAATACATACACGTGTTCATGAAATATAATCATGAATACATGTTCAATAACAGCTTGACTGGTGTTTGATAATCTCTAAATGCTGTGTCTTATATTTCAGGACCATTAAGGGGCTAAAAGACTCAGGAAACGCTTCAAAGCCTACATATATTTATTTCTGAGACAGTCCTATTTTTTCTTATGACTTACTCTATTTCGTTCCACCATCCTTCATCCCTGTCTTACAACACACCCTCTTCAATCTGGTTATGCCCACGAGGCCTGTACAGCAGCAGTGCAGTACAAAGGAGCACACACACATTTCACTTTTGCTCTTTGTGTTGGATATTCAAAAAGATAGAGCGTTGTCTTGATGCTGCATTTTTGCCTTTAATCCTAATTGAATGGAAAAAAGAACCATTATTATTCTTTTAATTGATAGTTTGGGAAAAAAAATTAAAACTTGATCATCATTTACCCACCCTGTTGTCAATCCAAACCTGTTTGACTTTCTGTCCTCGCTGAACAAAAAAACAACATATTTTGAAGAAAGTTGCGAACCCATTTACTTTTATTGTATATTTGTAGTATAGTTTAATAGTAGAACCAATTGAAGTGGGTGGGTGTTAAATTAACAACATTCTTCAAAATATCTTCTTATGTCTTCATGCAGGTTTGTAATTTGAAGAGGGAGAGGACATGATAACACAATTTTCATGTTGATGTGAACTATCACTTTAATTTTCTGCCATAGTAGATGTTCTTGACATGTTTTTAACTTGAGTGACTTTTGAAGGATCTCAAAAAAATAACAAGTTACAGAAAAAAGTCCCTTCAAGGTTAAGCGTACCTGCAAACGCATGAATTGTATAACAAGTTCACCTCCTTCCACACTGATCAAACTTATTAACATGCTGTTAACTGTTCAAAGAGAACTCCTATTGAATGAGAGCATTATACTGACCTACTCATTCAGAAGGCCAGAACACTTGAGGTAACCTTGACAACATCGGATTTATGCATAGGGAAATAAGACTTGGACCCAGTGTTGGTATTCTGTATGTGAATCAGAATCAAAAGAGCTTTATTGCCAAGTGCGCCTAAGTGCGCACACACAGCGATTTGTTTGTTGTTGGAAGCTTCTAGCAAAAACCTTCAAATCAATGATAAGACATGTTAATAAAAAGATTTACAATCAAAAAGATTCTTGCAGATCCTAAAAAGGCTTAAAGTGTCTTAAACTACATTCTAAAAAAAGGTCACTTAGACATCATATTTTTGCTGTAAACAATGTAAAAACATTACATCTGAAAACAGTTTTGTTATCTTAATATTGATCTTTGTCGTTTTATTTCACAATATTTAACTCATTCATTAGTTTCCTCTAACGTCATTCGCCCAGGAATTCCCCAGAGTCCAAGAGCACGCAGGGTAAGCCGCCGGTGCACTTACAAGAACACAACACTTTACTTTCTTTAAAAAACTAGATGTCAAATTAAGTTTGTATATACTTAGAATGATGGAGATCACTGCATGTTGCCCTGCTCAGAATCATGATGTATGCAAGTAATATTAAGAAACAATGCTTATAACCCAGTTCAACACATGTAGTTCCAACCATGCAACTTTACAGTGCTGTTTGTGCATGTTTATTGAGACAAAGGTTTGGGAAAAAAATTTAATCATTGAATAAAACGACGCAACTTGTGACAATAGTTGGCTTAAGATGCTTTTGGGAGACACATCCCTCACTGTATGGTTAACAAAAACTGATATTTTGTCTAATTTTGTCTTAAGTAACTGCATTTAGATTATTATTGTAAAAATGATTTATTTGCCATTTATTATACAATATATTGCTGCACTATTGACTCATAAGAGCACGATTCACACTGACTAGGGCTCTACATCTTTTAACTGCTTAACCATCTTATTCTAGTGTCTTGAAGCAAATCATATGAAGCAAACACTACAATGGACAAATAAAGTTTTCTCTGACATGCTTGTTTTTTCAGAATGAACTCTCTTTCTGCTTGAGAAAGCGGTGTTTGCATGACCTATGGTTCAGAGACCTGAATCTGGGGCCGAGATAAACAGCAGCGTTGCCGTGATACCGTCCTGACAGACAGCATGATCCAGGTACAGAACCACATGGATGAGAGAGGAGATAAAAGATAAAGGAAGAGTAAAGAACAACCACAAAAATGATTGAAGATGAAAAGAAAAATGTTATTCATAATGTTTGTGAGACCCTCAAGAAAGTTCCGCTTTGTAGAAAAAGCTGAAAGTTTTACAGGAACAAAGAAGGAAAATCCAATTTCAAATTTAGACACACTTGAAGAATTAAAAAAAGGCTTCTTTGCTATGACAAATAGGATGTATATGAGATGTTTCTGTTTTGATTTATTATGTATGGTTGATATGTATGGTCTTGTATGTACAACCCCCCCCAAATCTTATCAGCCTTATTAGCTTAAAAATAAAATGAATTGGATATTTTGAAGAATGTTGGTAACTGGTACCTATTCACTACATTAAAGGTGAATGGGTGCGACTGCTGTTAAGTTACTAACTTCAAAAATCTTTTGTGTCTTGTGGAAAAATGGAAGTTATACATTTATGAAATGACAAGTTCAAGAGGAAAACATGACAGAATTTTCTATTTTGGTTAAATTATCACTTATTTGTTTTGCTGTTTAAAATGGTATCCATTTTTCTTTGTTTCGGTCTTAAAAGGGTGTTACATTCGTAGTAACAAGTGTGCAGCAACCCTATTTCTTTTTTTCACGACAAATCGCCTATGCGTCTCAAACAGATGTCTTGGACTACAGTGAACGCCAAGTGAATATTAGCATAATGTCTATCCCGTCTCTCGTGGTGATGCAGTAGCTGGAAATCGAGTATGGCCATGGGCGTCACATTTCCCACATGCAATGAATACAGTTGACCGGTAATGATAGACTAGACTGCATGACCAATCAGAGTACACTGACGAATGATGGAAAAAGGCGAAGGACCATAGGTCATTGATAAGAGAAATAATGCATTATTTTGAGATCAGTCAAACAGCAGAATTATTTAAATTTTCATCACAGTAAAAGGGCTTTTTAAAATTCAAATGCTTATCTTATATTCGGTTGTTACACAGTAGGATATTCATAGGTAATTATATTGGTACTGTTGACACAAATTACACATAATTATTATAGGTTGATTTTCACACACAAAAACAACACAGAAAATGTTGCAAATGTTGTCACAATTTCCCAAACAATCTGCTCCCAATTCAGTCATTTGAGTCGCATAATCAGAACAATATCCTTTGAGATCCTATTTTAAAGATTCAAGTAAGTCGTGTTTATGCTTAGTTTTTATGGAATCTACAACTTTGTTTTAGAACATTCTTTGTTTTTGTAATACTGTATAACACAGTATATGCAGGACGAGCAATGACTTAAGTATGAATAAGTAAATACATGAATGAATACATAAATTAACAAATAAACAAAAAATTAAATAAAAATATAAGGAAATACAGAAATGAATAAATGAATAAACAAATTAATAAATACATAATTTAATGCTGGAATAAATAAATGCAGATAAACATGGATGAATAATTAAAATGATAGATGCAATTTTCAATTGTGCTATTTTTTTAGCATTTGTGTACATTTTTAGCAAATGTATACATTTTATACATTTATTTATTTTTACAATTATTTTTTATGTATTTATCTCTGTATTTCTGTTTACGCATGTTGATAAGGTAGGCGGTCCTAAACTCTTTCAATGCATGATTCTCAATAAGGCAAACAATACAGAACAACCGTTTCTGTTAGTACTGTCAATTCCAGTTCAGGTAAATAGCAAGAGTTTTTAATACCATTGATTAATGCGTAATAGCAGATGAAATATGTGTCGTCAAGGACTACATTGAAAATAGTTAGGCCTACCTTACATAGAGACAGAAAATAATTAACGTAGAAATAATGAAAAAATAAATAAATGTAGAATTGTCACTTCTCTACTGTCCTGCCACAGTAAACATTTTTTTTTTTAATTTAGCACAAATCATTTGATTAATACATTAAATAATGACACATATTTGTTTATTTCTAAAATATTAAAGGTACTTAGATTTTTCATTGAAATTATTAAAGTAATACATCAACATTTAATAAATGATTTATTTATCTCAAATATATGCATGTATGTGTATGTATTTATAAATACCAATTAACATATACGATCCACATTCATACAAACACAATCGTATTCCAAATGTGAATAATCACTTTGAAAACCCTCATTTTAGTTTAATCAGTCAATTCTTCTTTCAAAATGCTTTTTCCTCAAGTGTGGTACAGTATGTTTTAAAATAACTTGTCATTATGTCATTTTTGACTTACCTCATTATCAAGGGCAAAAATAATGCAGCAGGTCTAATGCAGCAATCCTTTTTGTCAGTGATTTTGATGACATCGTGTTATAACCGTAATAAAAAATTTGACATCTTCTAAATTGGATCCTCTGATGTTCTGACTTGGTACAGCGCAAATTGTTAATGTAAATAGATGAAGACGAAGGTGCTATGACACTCTTTTCCTCTGCAGTTCTCAAAGCCCTGAAGGTGACATGTCTGAGCTAAAGAAGGTGTGGAAAAAAGTCAAGAGTCGGTTAACGTTGAGAGAACAGATGGACAAAAAAAAGTGATGATTAAGAACGCTGCTCGTTCTGGATGTCCCCGATGACTGACAGATAGGCAGGACGCGCTCGATACAGATCTGATCTGATTAAAACTCGACAGAGCCGAAGAGTTTCATTTGCATCATCAGCAGTTCTTTCAACTTCTTTCGACTCAGTGTTGATTCCAATACGGATGGCCTATTTTGAAAACACAACCCACAAATTAAAAACATACAACCCCCATATTTATTTCATGGTAGCCGTGCCAATGCACATGGCTTTTCCGTTACTATGCTTTCGCAGAACGAATGTTCAGGAAAAGAAGCGAATGAATCATCTAGGCTTATTTTTATCTAAACTCCACATGCACATTGTAAGCAGATGTTCTACAGTTATATGCGCGGATACAACAGCCTGCTTCCTGAAACGTACCCAAAATACCAGCAGTAGCTACTGGCTTCCAAGAAGCCACCGATACGATATTGAACCACACGCGAAGAAGACGACAACGCCATCCATCTAGAGCTTCAGCATGTATGGCCATCGGTCAGGGGACACCTCCTACTCAATTAGTGTGTTGCAGATGGAGGGTCTTTATTCAGCATATCGTCTGATTAATAGTTTATTGAACACAGCTTGCAATTAAGCCACGCTTGAACGAATCCCAATCAATGGAGGCCGTTATTAACCTTTTCACTCTCCGTTAATATCTCCGTTATTAAATGCTGCTGAAATGATATTTCTTGGATATTGCAGGGTTTTTAACAACGGACGCGAACGCCCACGCAAGGGTCTCGCGCAGGTTTTTAATTCGAGTTTTTTTTTTCTTGCGCCAATGACACCCCATGATTAACAGAATTAAAAATGCAAGTCTTTGAGTTTTGGTTTTCCAAAGTCTCTGTTTCAGCTTTATCCTTTATATCCTATAATCACACAGGGTCAGTTTGGCTTTCATTTTTTTAATTTACAGCTCCTTCCTTAACCCTGCAGTATTCCTTTGCTGTGTCTGTCTATTCTTTTATTTATTTTTGTCCTAAACCATCACTCTATCTCTTTGTACATCCATCCATCTATCCATCCACCCATCCATCCCTTTTTTCTGTCTTTTTTTCCATATTACTTCCATCCATTTTTCATTTCTTTCTGTTTTTCCTTTTCTTCCATTCATTCGTTTAATCCTCTCTTTCATCCTTACTTCTTTCTTCCTTTTATTCAATCCTTTTTACATTTTTCTTTCTTTACATCCGTCCGTCCATCCATCCATCCATCCATCCATCTATCCACCCTTTCTTTCTTTCTTTCTTTCTTTCTTTTTGCCTACCATCTGTCAATTCATCCATCCATCCATATATGTATCCATCCTTTCTTTCCTTTTAATTCCTTCCAACTTTCCATCCTTATTATGTTTTTTTCTTTCATTCCATCATTCCATCAATTCATCATTCCATCATTCCATCATTCCATCATTCCATCTATCTATCTATCTATCTGTCTGTCTGTCTGTCTGTCTGTCTGTCTGTCTGTCTGTCTGTCTGTCCATTCTTTTTATTTATTTCTTTTTGTCTTTCTTTAATTACTATTCATCCATTCATCTCTCCACACTTTCTTTCTTCTATTCCTTCTATCATTCCATCATACCTTTGATGTTGTCTTTCTTTTGATCAGTCCCTCAATCCTTCCTGGTAGTCTTATTCCCTTATTCCTTTTATCCATCAAGTTATCCTTTTTCTTTTCTTCCATTCACCTGTCTATTAATCCCTTAACCCCTTATTTCTTTCTTTCTTTCTTACTCTCTTTCTTTTTTCTTTCTTCTTTTTCTTTCTTTATTCCTGTCTTTTTTTCATTTTCTTTTCTCATTTTTTCTTGATTACTTGAAACTGGGACTCGAGCTTAGGCTTATAATAAACTTGACTTGAACTCACCTGTACTGTTTCTATGTGATGCTTTCGTTTCTGAAGTTTTTGAAATACGAACTTTCTCACAAACGGGGGAACGGACAACATTTAATCAGATAGAAAAGAATCTTCACAAATGTAATTGGCAAAAATGTCTTCGTATCCACAAGATGAGTCATCCATTTTTTTTAATAAAAAATGAATCTATAGAAAACTATGGAACAGTATGTGTCTCTTCTAGTACACAGACTGTAAACGCCGCTCAGTCCTTGAATAAATATGTGTGAGTACATGTAAGAGAGTCATCAGTTTATGTCATTCATTTCGGTCTATACATAAATGTAATGTAGCATTTAAGAGTCAGCTGACTCACTGAAGTCACAGATTAACGCCTGTCTTCAGTAATGATCAGTGCTTGCGTGTGTGTGTTCTCGCATTTACAGCTGTCCAAACCATCCCCCCCCTCACAGGAAGTGGTCTCTCAGTGTGACTGCGAACAGTGTGACAGGTTTAGCATATGCGGTGAGTATTTTTGCTGATTTTCTGACTTTCTGTCACGTTTCACCGCTAATATTTCATGACTTGATGTATTAAAATTGCACAAATCAGTGGACTGCTGCAGACTTTTTGGATTAAGAAGTGTGAATGACAAAGTGTAGCGTCATCGAAACAAGACACCTACTGTTAAAGTTAACTTCATGTAGTGTTATTTCAAACACTTCAGTCCTGTAAAATTCTTTACCTTCAGATATGAAAAAACTGACACTGCAATAGAATGTCCAATGGACATGATTGACAGGTCTACTGACCAATGCTGACTCTGCTGCATTGCATACATGGCTGCTATCTAGGAGGCGTGAGGCTGCAGTTGAAGCTGTGCGAGGAGGAGGACTTTTCACTGTCTCAGCATTAGCAGAGGTAATGATGCAGCTTTCTGCCGCTAGTTTGAGAGAGAGAGAGAGAGAGAGAGAGAGAGAGAGAGAGAGAGAGAGAGAGAGAGAGAGAGAGAGAGAGAGAGAGAGAGAGAGAGAGAGAGAGAGAGAGAGTTCTGACCTCACAGCTTGGGTCCTTTGAGACTTTGCTGCCACGTTACCGTAAGCTAACTCAGCACATCCAATGCTCTGCCCCCACCGCAGAGAGAGAGAGAGAGAGAGAGAGAGAGAGAGAGAGAGGGAGGAAGATCGACATAGGAGAAAGAGAGGGAGAGGAGAAAAAGACCAAGATATGCACTTTTCCCAAGTCCCACCTTAGTCTCTGCCTAATCCTTTGCGTCAACCCTGACTTGCATTCCAGGCACGCTCGGCACAGGAGGAAAATATGCGATGTAACCTCTGCAGGTAATCGCGGAGGAAAAGGAAGCATAGAACATCCCCTTTTTAAGCCATTTAAGACTCAATTGAGGGGGGGGGGGGTGTAATTGCGCTATTTCAGACCATTCTTAAACATCTTTGATAACCTTGACTGTCAATAACCTAAAATTAGGGCTGCAAGATAATGACAAAAATGACAATTGTCAATTATTCACTTTGATATTGTCATTGAGATTATTATTATTATCGATCAATAGATAAAAAAAGTGACATGTTTTTAACTCTCTATGGAGCAGCTGCATGGTATTTTCCAAACATCCAAAACTTACATAATATAAATTACTATGTTGAGTTATGTTGCTAGTAAAAATTCCACTAATAACTAAAGCACTCGTCAATTTATCAATTTTACAATTTTAATCTGATTCTGCACTTTATTAAGAACCCAAACATACTGCTAAAACGCACAGAAATTTGAGGCTTTTGGCAACAGTGTGATTGTTTAACTCGTAATTGTAGTTCTGATTATTTTGTCGATTAATTGTGTAGCCCTACCTTAAATCTGAATGAGAGAAATCTGTTCGCTTATAAATGAAAATGTGGGATGAAATCAAAGGTTATTTGACTTTGAATCATCTCCTTTATTCAAATTTAAGGTTTGTCCTTTAGAGGGATTTGCGACAGAACGAACAATTCTGCTTAATAAAAACGTGTACATTACACATTTGAATATACTGTGAAAGGGAATGGTAGCCCAAGCCTTACTTGATTGCTCTCACGGGTATTATAAATATTTTACAAGGCTGGTAATTCATATGAATTCATCAAATTTATGAATTACCCCTAAACTTGCCTCCAAACCACCAACCTAATGTCACTGGCTATAGAGAGCAGATATTTAAAAAAGCAGAAAAACAGATGAATAAGTTGCCTCATTACATTTTTAATTGCTAGATGATTTTGTTAGCTTGCCATGATTCACTAACTATTCCATTTTGGGTTTGATTTAAGGTAATAGTTCACCTAAAAATCTAGAATCTTGTCATCGTTACCCGAACTTTGAGTTGTTTTAAATTGGCATACAGATACACATATTTGGAAGACTGCTTTTGACCAATTCCTTCTAGGACCCCATTGTCTAATATTGAACACAAAATCTTTAAAAATTAAAAAAGGGGACTTTCAAAAATTCTGGGGACTTTTGACTACCATGGTAATTAAGATAGTTTTAAACATTTCATGTCACTTTCATAACTTGAAGATCCAAATTAGAGAATCAGGTAGATACAGAGATGAAGGGAAGAACAGCAGGGAGGAGACGAAGTGATACTTTAATAAAATGAAAATTTATTAGAATAGAAGAAAATCATAGTTGCGTTCAGATGCTGATTCTGTCAAGAGCTCAGACTTTATCTAGCCTTATGTAGCTCATTGTTGTTTGTTTTTCGTTCCTTTAAGACAGAATGCCATCATCTTTAGTAAATAAATAAATGAAGATATTTTTAAGAATGTTGGTGATCAAAAATATTTGGTTCCTATTGACCTCTATTGTGTGGACACAAAAACAAATGCAAATGAAATGGCTTTCTTTTACCAACATTATTCAAATATGTGTTCTGCAAAAAAGAAAGTCATGAGAGTTTTAATGTCAAGAGGGTAAGTAAATAAAGACAGACTTAATTATTTTGCAGAAGTGTTTTCAGTAGCACAATAGCATGGGAACATCATCACTTTAGTGAAATAACACGAAAAAATTTAATAACTACTTATCTACTGACACAAAGGTATTATTGTAATAGAATATTAAAAAATGTAAGTCAGGCATGAATTAAACTTTTAACTAAAATTTGAACTAAAATTTTCATTCTTGGGTCTTCAGAAATATCCATCTGGGCCACAACATCTACTTCAAAAGCTGAATCTCTCCTAAGGCTGAAACTTTCAAATCACCCCTGGTTACAAGCGCATCATGAAATAGAAATGTTTAATAAGTTAACTAAACCCATTAGAAGTGAATATAGTGAGGATTGGAGAGTGCAGAAAGAACGTGGGCACAGCTTCTTATACCAACATATCATTTCAGCACAATCTATTTTAATTCCTTTCTAAATATAAATCGCATCGCATTTCAATCATTCCCTGGTGTTATTCTTTATACATTCAGTACACATTCTCCATCATCACACATCTGTACAGTCGACTATACAATTCTCACAAGCGAGTCTTTTTGGATCTGTGGCACTTTTGATGTCTTTTATCAGCGCAACCTATACATCCATTAAATGTTTTTATCTGTGTTCTTTAAACCCTGTGTTCTTTAAGGTGAAAGACGAGTATCTTACAGACCACAGTGCATGTTTGTTGTGATGGATGCGTGTGGTGGGGTTTGACCCCTCCTATGTTTTGCCGTTGCCCGTGCGGGCTGAGATCGATGGGAACGTTTGACGAAAGTCCCTCAGCCGTGACAGGCTTGGGAAGAGGAGATTCTCTGTCCTTCTCATTAAAGTTCAAAATGACTTGACATTTACATGCAGATTGGGTGCCGGCTGCCGTGTTGCTACAGATAACATTATTTTAGAAGAAGGTTAGGGGAAAGTGACAGTGTATGTGTGTGAGAAATACAGAGTTTGTGTGTGTGTGTGTAGAGGTCTTTGAAAGATAAAGGGACAAATTGACTAAGCGGCTTTGTCATTTTGGGATGCTGTGTTTCCACTTGTCTTGTTTACCAATCACCCACAATGCAGTTTAACCAGCCGGTAAATACAGTGAAATACTTTTGCGCTGTATTAAAATTAAAGTGGGTGCTAAGAACTATTTGCTTGGTGAAATTATCAATGCAGTTTTCTCATTTTAGGGGGATGTTACGTTACTGCACATTTTGATGATAATGGCATCTGGAATTCAAATGATGATCAAATAATAAGGGAAGAGAACTTGGCCCATATCTGGATGGTAAAGGGATAGATTACACAAACATTTTATTTGTATAACACCCTGTGGTCCATCTATGCTTGTATGGACGATTTTCTTTTGCATAACACATTTAAAGATATTTCGTAAAATGTTGGTGGTGCCATTATTCGGACCCACACAAAACCACTGAGACATTCCACATTAAGCATCTTCTGTGAACCATTAAGAATGAACAAATAAAGGCAAAATCAGATTTTTTGGGTGAATAAAAATTACATCAGTATATTAAAGATCTACTTTTATTTTATCTTATTAAACCTGAATGACATTCAAGACGAAATTTTGAAGAATGTTGGTAACCAAAAAATGTTAACTGCTATTTAACATCATTCTTTGAAATGTCTTCTTTTGTATTCTTCAGAAAATCATACAGTTCGAAATGTCAAGAGAGTAAATGATAACATCATTTTGTTTTTGTGGTGAACTACTTTAAATCAGAATCAGAAGTTTTATTGTTGGGTGTGCTTAAACACGATGAATTTGTCTTGATGACAGGAGCTTCTACTACACAATAAAAAGTGGAAAGACAAGTAAAGTAGAAAAACAAAATGTACAAAATAAAAATGATCAAATCAAATTATTTCTTATTGCAATATAGCTTCTCTTTGAAAATGCAGATGAAGGATCCTTTATGTACATGTTTTTACTTCAAATACAAGATGCCGAATTGGATTACGCCTGTGCCGTATCACAATGAGCTCACCACTTGTAAAAACCTTTGGCATGTGGTGGAAGCTCATTTGGTCAATGAGCCATGTTTGCTAGTAAAAAGGAGATCTGAATCCATCACACTGGGCATGAGGGTTCGGCCGCTGTCACACAGAAGCTCCAGTAGGAGCACCATAAATCCAGAGCGATCGTGGTGTGGGAGCCGGGAGAGCACCTGTCAGATCAATCGAAGGTCAACCGGTGATACATGGAGCTCAGAGACGCTCACCATTATATAATTAAATGACAGTGAAGTGTTCTTACTCTGTGTTTGTGACTAAGTTTCATCCCACAATGTCACCGCTGTCTGGAGTTCATGCATCGTAAACCTATTTCATTTCATGCTGTATATGTGATGCTGTAAGTGTGATCTATGACATTTTTGTTTTTATGGAATAATGCAATGCATGATGGGAGAGAGAGAGAGAGTAAAAAAGGAAAGACATGTGAAGTTTTGGCATACCATTGAAAAATAAACAAACCGACCAGTTGTTAACTTTTGTTGAAATATGTGATTCTGTCTGTGAAATCCCAGCTCAAGTCAATTTGATTTATGGTTTTCTACATAAAATCATCTAAGATGATGTAAAGAACATTGTGTGAAATATATAACATGAATATCTTTAATATAGAAAGTAAGACCATGGTAAAGATTGACATTATAGGGATATCAAGGTGATAGTTCATTCAAAAAATTAAAACTGTAATTTTTCACCCTTTCGTAATTTTTATACCTCTATGAATTTCTTCCACCATACATAAAAGAAGATATTCTGAAGAAAGTTGGGAGTTGAACTTTGGCACACATTGACTTCTATTGTATGAACGGAAAATAAATGCAAGTGGCTGCCAGTTACAAACATTTTTTCAAAATATCTTCTTTAGTGTTCTGCAGATTTGAACCGATTTCCCCAAACTTTTCTGGTAAAGCTGAAATTTTTCTTCTACTATTTATACTAAAGTATTTTGCTTTTGATTACTGCTGCTTTGAATCTTTTAATTATTTGACACAAAAAAGATTTGTAGGACCTGGCGAAAACAATCTGGCTTTAGGTTCTCACAATGTTTTAAATTTGTGGTTGACATTAAAAGTGATAATTACAGCTTAAACAAGGCTGTTTATTTCACTTGGCTTCTCAAAAGGAATTTATGAACTTCACCGCCTAAATTTGGGAAGCCATTAACAGATGATTTATTCCACAGTTTATGCTCAACATAAACTTTTTAAATTAAACAAAAACACAGACTGCTTATTGTCTCAGCTTATTCTAAATGAACAATTTCACACAAACAGTAATCAATGTTTTCCTAGGTGTCAAAAGTAAAATAGTCGGGCATGATGATATGACTTTTAACCCCTGTTTGGCCTGCTTGATGAAATTAATAGCGGATGTTACACAGCCAAGTCACCGGTGTATTAGAATCGATAAGGAAGTAGTGCATCCATGTGGATTTGTCATGGTAATAGCATGTATCAGATGGATCTGATGAATAGCCGATGCTTAAGGAGCTGCGTCTGTTCCTTTTTCCGTTAAACTTTGGATTCAATTGACCAAAGAGAAGGTCAGGGGGAATCATTTGCATTTCATGTTTTAGGATCCTGTGCTTAGGTAACTATGTCTGAATGTGCATAATGTACTAATGTTATAGCGTAAAGGATGATATTTCACTATTGCTTTGGTTTGGGAAAATGAAAGATATGGCCTTTCGCATAATACCTTTAACAATTTTGCACTTGTATGTACGAGTTTAGATGTATTTCTGTGCATTTATTGTGTTGAAAATCAGTTGTTTGGCTTTCTTTCTTTCGAAGAACACAGAAAAGATATCTTAAGGCACGCCTTTACTTGCATTGTTTTTGTTTCCATACAATAGAAGAAAATGGGTGCCAATGCGGTTGGGTTACTAATGTTTTTTGTATCTTTGTTTTCTGCACAAGAAAGAAAGTCTAACAATGTAGCACTTGTATGAACAGGTGTAGCTATAATTTTGTGGATCAGTTGTGTTGAAAAAAACAATTATATGTTTTGATATGTTTAAATATTTGTATGTAAACCCGTATGACTTTTTTCTCCTGCAGAACACAAAAGACTACATTTTGAAGAATGTTAAGAGTGGCACCCATTCACTAATATTATTTTGTGTATTTCAAATAGAAGTGAATGGTGCAACTTTCAGTTTCCGACATACTTTACAATATCTTCCTTTTTGTTTTAAAACAGATCTTTGAAAAAGACTAATTTACTTGTATTGTTTTTGTGTCTATACATTTGAATAAGTGCAACTGCTGTTAGATTACCAATATTTTTCAGAATTTCTTCATTTGTATTCTGTACAGGAAAGACTAACAGGGTTGAATTTGCAAGAACATGTTTTGCTATATTTTTGTGGATCAGTTGTGTTAAAAAACAGGAAATGTTTCCAATTGAACAGCATTTGTAAGGGTGTGACTTTTCATATGCAGAAAACTATGGGTTATGCCATTATTCAGTTATCAAATTCTTCAAAATATATTCTTATGTGTTTTGCACATATAAGTAGAGTTTCCAAATATTTGCAAATCTTTGGAAAAGAAGATATTGTAAAGAATTTTGACAACTAACACCCATTCAAATGCATTGTTTTTGTTTCCATACAATAAAAGTCAATAGTTGCTGCCAATAGTGGTTAACAACATACTTCAAAATATCTTCTTTTGTTTAAACAAATTTTCCAAATATTTAGAAATCTTTGTTAAAGAAGATTGAAGAATGTTGACAACTGTGACCCATTCATTATTATTGTTTCTTTTTGTGCATACAATAGAAGTCAAAAGGTGCCACTGTTCTTCGGTTACTTACATTCTTAAAAAAACATTTTGCGTTATGCATAGGAAAGGAAAGTAATATAGGTTTAACATGAGGCATAAACCATCCCTATAAAAATCTATTTAAAAGACACTGAAGGTGACCCATCATATATAAATTGGCCCAGGCGTGCTTTACTTTAAATGTACTGAGGCCTAGAAGTTTGTGTGAGAGTTAAGTTTAGGGATGTGGGTGGAAAATAGTATTAGTCTGATATATGAACAAAATGGGAGTCTATGAGATGTCCTTACTGATATAATGAAACAAGCCTCTCTCTCTCTCTCTCTCTCTCTCTCTCTCTCTCTCTCTCTCTCTCTCTCTCTCTCTCTCTCTCTCTCTCTCTCTCTCTCTCTCCTCTCTCTATGTGTGTGCGTGTGTGTATGTGTGTTTATGTGAATGATGTAAGTGTATAGGAAAGGCAGAAGTCTCTCTTCATTTCTGTCATGACAATGGTCTCTATGGGACCAGAGAAAGAGATGAGAAGAGGGGAGGGATAGAGAGAAAGAGGGGACTATTTAAATCTATCACCCTGAGCAATTGTCAGTTCTGTGAAACACATAGAAGAGGATAGGGGGAGGAGACGGAGGAGTAGATCTTGTCTCGTGATTCATTCCTCTATTGGGCGAATTAAATCTCAGTCAGCTGGCGAGCAAACAGATTTATTTTGAGTGGGAAATGAAGGGATGGGGTGGTGGGAAGGGTGGACTCAGTATAGTGCTGTATTGAATCGGCTCAAAGCGGGTGGAGACATACTGTCAATCACCCACGCATCTACCCTCAACATGAAGCTGAGTATCCCTCAATCTCCCTCACACAAACGCACACACACGTATGCTCATCTTGCTTGGGCTGTTCCTTGGGCGGCCGATGGATGAGTGGATGACAGCTGTCAATTATAGCTTTCGTGTAACTCAAACCCTAGAGATGTACGCTGTGACTGCGCATGTGCAGGCCCGTGACGCACTATCTGCTTGGTCTACAGCAGCATGCGACATTTCTGGTGCAGCACCAGAAAACATGTTGACAAACAACATGCTTTTCGCAACGAACAAGGGAGTTCGCCGAGTAACGCCACAGCCAACAGAGGCACATACCATTTTCTTCAATGCCTCCCCAGATCCCACATAGTTCTTTTCAAGAACCTCATGAGCTGTCTAGCTGTCTGCTGACTACATAGGCAGTTCGCTTCTGAGGAAGCATTCACAGCACAAAGAAATTTTATAAGTCACTCTTCTAAAATATTCTTCAACTCTGTTAACAGTCAAAAGCGTCTTCCCTCTATACTAGCTCCCATAAGCCCTTTGCATCTTGTATTATGCTTTCGAGAATATGAAGAAGACAGAACTTCTGTCAAAGCATGTTTTGCCAGTTGATGATACAATCTCTGGTTAACATTACAGAAGAAACAGTTGCATGTTTTTATCTATGCATCACTTTGAAATCTGCACTGCGTCTAAGCTATAAGAAACTATGAAAAATATTTTTTAAGGATTGAAACTGTTATACGTATATTAGTTATTTACACGATTTGCTTTTATATTTAAGTTCTTCTTGAATGTTTATCATTTCCGAAGTTGTTTTCAATTCTGCTTTCGATTCCGATTGTTATTAATTGTCAAAAAATATATATTTTCTTATCTGCGTTTGAAAGTAAAGTTAAAGTGACATTTGCCAAATTTGTTAAATTTGGTTTATTAGTTTAATGAGATGTCAAGGGCTTTTAAAGAATTATCACATTAACCTTTCTATCTGAATAAATTAAAAGAATTGATCATTTAATTAAATCTGAGGTGTCCCAATTCCTTACCTAAAGGATCAGATTCCAGAATTGGAATTGGTGAATAATTTCTCGCCTGTTCTAAATTTTGCCTAAAAAGGCGCAATGTTTAAAATCTCCAACCTACCTACACATATTTTGAGTATGATTCGAAAACACAAAATAAAATAAAAATATCATAAACTGAAAGTCTCGTTTTTGCACTTTATGTCATGATAATAATATACTATGTGTTACTTTGCCCAAAATGAAAGCTAACTGATGCTGTTTGATTAAAAATGAATTAGTTGGCTATTGTTGGATCAATGTTAATTGGAATTTAGAATATTGGTGTTGGTCGGTATAAACAGATATCTTATATAATAACATATTATCTAAATATTTAACTAAATATAGTATATTTATTATTTACCAGGTTGCCCGAAACTTTTCTGTAAATGAAAGCAGTTCCTTCTGCCGTTGCCATATGTTTGACTTTCTTTGATGTTTATCTGTAGAAAATTCCCACTCAATGTTTGCAAAATCATTTGCATCATTCATAACACCCAAACGCATGTCTATCATACCTAAAAGATTTTGCCTAGGTAGACAGCTCACTTGCTTTTGCTACAGATTATATTACTTCTGCTAAGCATGGTTGAATTTTCACCCTTATCTTGCACAAATAAATGGAAAGATCACAGAACAGAAGAGATGATATGGACATTTCCACCCATCAAAGAAAATCCTGCAAAAGGCTGTTTGTGAACTGCAGGTCAAACCCATATTGAATATCCAGACTCATCAAAACGTATCACTAGTCAGGCAGTCATGTTCCACATATCACGGGGCTAAGTGATAAGATCAGAAGCGAGAAGATCAGATAATTTAAGCATAATTTAATCCCCCAGCCCGTATCATTTACTCACACATACATATTCTACCATGATGTGTGTGGTATTAAGAAATCTAGACCTGGTTTAAGTTGTTGTGCTCTGGAAGTAACAGCCTGGGACCTGTAGTAGCCCAGGGGAATCATCGGAGGTCAAATACACAGCATTAAAAACAGTGCAGAGGATATCGCGATGTGTGTGCATGCAAGTGCTACTGAATAAGTTATATAGCTGTTGGCTATTGGAAAGCATGCGGTTAGATTTGAAGGAAAAGGACCGAGTGAGAAAAACAGCGGAAGAAGCAAGTGAGAGGTCGGATTGAAAGGCTGCAGTGATGGAGTCATGCTGGAGATATAAGCAAGATGGTGATGGAGGAATAGGCCGAGAAAATGTCAGAGTGTTTTAAAGATTGAATGGATGAGACAGCTAAAAAGGATGGAGAGAGAAGGTTAAAGAAATAGTGTGAGCTGAGCAAAGATCCTTTTTCAGTTTCGATTCGTTAAATGACTGGAATTCTTCTTTTCTGCATTTTAACTGAAACTGCAGTGCTGCCGCAAAAGAAATGTTGGTTTATATGAGTTATGATGTCACAGACTGAGTGGAGCGCAATGATGGGAATGACTGGATTTTGCAGAATAATACAAACACAAAAAATGCAATGCTGTTCTTTCACATGTTCTTTTGAATGGTTTAGTCAAAAAACATTGATATAATCATTCTCAACTCGAGGAATGTCTAGCGCAATGACTGGAAATAACCCCGAAATATTGATGATTCATAATGTACCACACTTTTTAGTCAGATAAGACAGAAAATATCATCTAGCAGATCATGTTCATTTTTTTATGTTTTGACATTCTTTAGAACAAACTATATGCAAAGGTATTTAAACAAATACAGATAGTATTTTCTGCATAAATCTGAAGTTCACCAAAGAAAGAGTTAAAAATGGAAAATGAAGCATCCCCGGCTAATAATGTCATTAACCTGTTAGGGCCATCTCATTCCAGGTTGTTAAACCGCTCACACATTTTTCTTAAAGCTTAGTGGTGGTGCTCTGCATTTCCGGCCTGGCACCCAGATTTCAAAAATATTCAACCTGGGAAAGAAAGCTCAGATGCCAATGTCTTTTTTTACACAGCCATCCAATCACAAACAGTGTAAAGCCGGTCTCTTATAACATTGATGTGAAACAAATGCTTGGATGAATGTTTTACTTGTCCTGGGACTGCCCAGGTAAGACGTGATTTAATATAAGCAAAACTGATAGTGTCTTTCTTTCAGCTTACCACTGCTTTTCTATATACCACATTAAAATGAAATGCTTTTCTTCCTTAGCAACCACTCCACCAGAAAGTGCTTTGCCCACAACCGGCATTTTCCGTCTGCGACAAGCATTTTCAGCCGGGACAAAACTCCTCACTTATCACATTAACTCATTTGACCCAGACCCGAGCCATAGATATACAATTATGGGACATGAATTCATCATCTGAAGCTGTTAGATTGAGTGGAGGCAGTCTACTTTGCATATTCATGTTCTGCTTATACTTAATGAAGCTTACGTGTAGAGTTACACTCAAGCTATTTTAACAAGATATGTTTTTCAGGAAACTACATTAACACAAATGTTTTAATTATCATATTTATAAATTATCCACATGTTAATCGTGCTAATAATGAGGCAGAGGTGTTGCTACCCAACTTGTCTATGTGCACATATTGGCCTACTGTACCTTTAAGTGGCTTAAACACTTTACAGAAAAGTAAAAACTTCAATCATCTTAAATCAAAGCTTTTTTACATTAAAGGACAAAATAGTTTCGATAATTAAACAGAGTACATTCCTGCATTATCTTTAGGTTGACTGCCACGCTGTGTATTATGATGCCAGTTCAGCTGGCACAGCTTAAAACATTACAAGGATGAATGCCAGCCAGGATAATATAAGGAACATTTTGAAGAAACCGATATTACTTAAAGAAACTATTTTCTGAACTGCAATACAATACAGTTCATATTTTATGAGACACCTTTTTTGGAGACAGAAAGATTGACCTTCATTTAACCATTTCCTTAATGTTTAGTCTCTAGATAACTACTAGTTTTTATAACTAATGGAATTAGTTAACATAGCATACACTATCTCCTATCTATCTTACTAATCCAATTAATCCAAATAATCATCCAAATAATGAAATTCAGGTGTTTCAATCACTCTCACTCTGAATGCTTCAGCATGCCAAGACATATTGGACAATTTCATGCTCCCAACTTTTTGGGAAAAGTTTGGATTTGACCCCTTCCTCTTCCAACATGACATCAGTGCACAAAGCAAGGTCCATATAGACATGGATGACAGAGTCTGGTGTGGATGAACTTGACTGGCCTGCACAGAGTCCTGATCTCAACCCGATAGAACACCTTTGGGATGAATTAGAGCGGAGACTGAGAGCCAGGCCTTTTCATCCAACATCAGTGTGTGACCTCACAACTGCTCTTCTGAAAGAATGGTCAAAAATTCCCATAAACACACTCCTAAACCTTGTGACAGCCTTCCCAGATGAGTTGAAGCTGTTATGAAAGGTTGGACAGACCTCATATTGAACCCTATGGATTAGGAATAGGATGTCACTTAGGTTCATAGGTGAGTCAATGCAGGTGAGTTTATACTTTTGGCAACGTGACATATGTGCTAAAAAGTTCACATGGAAAATAACCTGCCCACAAAAATATCTTTAGTAGACAAAATATCTTCAGACATGTGAACATTTGGATGTTTGTTTCTATGCAGTCGGCACATTTTATTGCGTTTAACTACAGCTTGTAAGCTTTTTTTGTAAATGGCAGCAGGAATGTTTAATTAACTTGGAAGCCTGTGTCCGATTGAATCTGGCAAAGTAAGATGAACCATTTTTATGTAGCTGACCCTTGTATTGGCTATATCCAAATTTCGTTTGCTTTTGCCTCGAACAAATGGTGTAACGTAATTATGACGTTGAGTCTACATAGCAATTTTTTGCCAATTTTAAGTGCTACACAGTGCTGATAACAAACAGTTCCAACGGCGTAAAGCCACAACTGCCATTACAAATTATAATAAATTGAGTGCACGGAGCGTTTTTTTGTGAAAAAAAAAGTCTGAAGCTGCACAAAATTTGATGAAGGTGGACTCCAATTTTTCTATGCATGGAAAACCCTGAATATAGAATACGGTCCAATTATTCTTCTAGTACTAAGTATCGGTAACAGAATCATTACAGGGCCCAAATCGTTTCAATGAACCAGAACAATTCAATTCCTGACCATTTCAATCCCTAGCGAGACATGAAACGAGTGATCAATGAGGAAAAAGAATTGAGTTGAGACTGCAATAAGCCACCGGACCCCTAAAAGCTTTTACACTTACCAAGTCTGTGTGTGTGTGTGTGTGTGTGTGTGTGTGTGTGTGTGTGTGTGTGTGTGTGTGTGTGTGTGTGTGTGTGTGTGTGTGTGTGTTTGAGTGATTGCATCTAGGGAACATGAGCTAAACCTTGTGTCACATTTTGGTTTTGAGGTTTGAGGGTTCACTTCAGAACAGCGCTGATATCTGGTTTACCATGACAGAAAGTAAGAAAGTAATATGGAGGGGAGAGAGAGAACTTGGGGGCAGGACCAGAGAACGGGAGACATCAAGACATGAGAGCTGCAGCAAATTCCTCTGGAGGGCCGAAAAATGCTTGTGGAGTGAAAGAAATGAGGGGAATAGAGGAGAGGTAAAGAAGCTGGTAATAAAAACTGCCGGTATAATGAGATTTAGAAACAAAACTCTGGAATGACATAACCCAACAGCAGTGTAGAAGAACGAGAATGTAAATACGGAAGGTTGAGAAAAGAAATAAATATAAATATTATAATTATTGAGAGAGAGAGTGAGAGAGGGAGAAGGGAGGAAGGGAAGATTAATGGACCATTGGCCGCTGCTGCACATGTTATGTTTCTTATGCTTTTCCACAGGGCTGTTCTGCAAAGCTGCACACACACATTCTGACATGTGTTTTTCGGCAATTAATATATCAAAATTTCAATTAAACCTTATAAAACATTTTACGTCATCTTATTCGTTCACATGTTGTATGGACACAAAACCATTAAGACTAATATTTACCAATATATAAGACCAATATATCTGCATTGCCCACGCCATAGCCTGACATGCACCGCTTCTTCTTCGGGATACTGTTTCGGTAACACAAGCATCACACGTCTGGCTTTAGATGACCAGTGGCAATAGACTGCACAACCCCTGTTTAGTTGCCAACATTCCAAAAAATATCATCTTGTGTTATGCTGAAGAAAGAAAGTAATACAGGTTTAAAATGTCAACAGGGTTTGTATATAATAACACAATTTTCCATGTCAGGTAATCTATCCCATTAAGGATGTGTACTGGTTAAGCTGGTTTAACTGGTTAACTGGTACTAATTTTCCAAAAAACCTTATTAAACTAAAACTTAATAAGTTAATCTATTAATTAAATAAACTAAATACGTCCTCAAGGAAAACTTTAATATAGCTATCCAATTCACCCTTGTATTGATGAAACTACCTGTCAAATGTTTTACTCAATAATATATTTAAATGTTTCCCCATTTGAGAAAAATAAACTCATAAATATGAAACTAAAAAGGGAATCATAGGAGTTCTATTATAACCAAAAAAATGAATAAACCATTATCTCATCTTTTGTGTCGACACCTTTCGACTAGAATTTCCAGAATTATTTTCTTGTCACTTTATCCAACAGCTACTTAAGGTCTCACTTTTGAGATGCTTTATAATGAATTTTAACAGACTTCCAGGCTATCCTGTGCACTTGTTGGCTTTTTTTTTCAATATTCAGCCAAAGTCAATTGATTTCAAAAATATGTTTTAATTAAATGCAAGTTTTGTCATGAAAAAAAAACATATCTTTGGTAAATTAACAGATTTCAGACATTTGTTCCCTATCAGCGCATCAAGATACTCTTTTCTATACACTAATAATGCCGCTTAACCGCATAATGCCTGCAACAGTGCATTTGAGGTACTGTTATTTGTTTTATTACTTTGCATGGTGAGTGGGATTCAAACCTACAACCTTGGCATTGTAAGCATAAAGCTGCAGAATGAATCACAAATGAAAACGAAACCGGATCACTTTTGTGTGAAATTTATAGTTCACATTACAGCAGACGTGTCAGTGATAGGACAGTGATGAATGATGAAAATGAAGAACAGAATTACTCAGTCCCCTACATTCTGCTACTTTGGCTCAATTTAGCCGGAGGTAAGATGAACTGGGCATCTCCATTACACAGCAGTATGGGCTTCTTCGGGCATACGAAATGAACTGACAAAACAACATGGGCTGATTGACAGAGTGATTGACTCAATTACAGACGAATTCAATCAGGTATTCGTTAAGTCGAAAGTGTCTGCGCAACCCTATCAGAGCCATGAATTTCAAATAACCACCAAGTGTTCGCGCAGAAGGTCAAGATTTCGGACTTCTCTCCTCAAAGACAAAATAGCAAATTATGATAATGGTGTATAAATGATGAATGTCTTGGTCTCATCTGTGCTCCATAACTTCTATTGAGCAAGTGAAGAGTTCTGGGAAGAGTTGCAGCTTAACAAGTCTTCTTTTTTCCTCGTGAGGAGTAAAAAGGTTTCCTCCCTCGTGGTCGCATGTAATGAAGGTCTTCTTTTATGCTGTGGGCTGGATGTAGTTCAGTCCAAACCTCATTAATATGTAAGAACGTTCGAGAATTTCCCTTCCTAACGTGTGTTGGGAGCACACATTCTTGCACACATAATGAATCAGGAAACCTGTGAGAATTGGCCATGTTGTCTAGTTTGGATTATTTTATTTAGAAGTAATGATATTCCAGATATTGCAGGTACAAATGTTGAATGTCCGCAAAAGAGCTGGAGATCTTCACATCATCTGCTAAACATCTTAAAATTGGCAGTTTTATATCAATTCTACATCACAAACATCTTACAGACATCTTCTAGAGGCCTGCATGGCATCTTACAGATGAGCAAATAGTACCTGCCAGATGTCATGCAGATGGAAATGCAGAGATTCAATAGAGGTGTATGTGTGCTATATGGAATAAGAAATTTGATTTAAATACACCTGTAAAGCCCTCCTTTGGGGAAATCAAGTTGTTAATGTTGTGTTTTAATGTGTTTTAATAGTCTTTAAGAACAAAAAAGGAATTATTTTAAACCATTCCTGTTACCAATTACATCAACTCATTTGACACTGTGGATCAATAGTTTGGTCCAAAGATATGCAAAAAGATTGCATAGATTAGGGCTGAAGCGATCACTGTCAGCTCTCAGTTTCACTTTTAGATTTAGTAGCGATTGGAACTGCCAAGTTTGACTGACAGGAAGTGTAACTAAAGTTTCATTCAAGCTGTTTCTAGGCAGGACAATTTTCAGAGGATGTTAAAAAAATTAAAATAAGTAGATTAGTTTGAAGGTATCAAATGATCAATAATTAAATACCAGTACCCGAAGTTGAATGGAGGGGTGTGAGTTCCAGGGCTTGCACATGGTTTAAAGGCACTGTAATTCATTGAAGATAAAAGGGCAATTCCATGAAAATGTCAACCTTAAGATGAAAAAAGAATTAGTTTGAAATATAGTTTTCCATAGGCAGGTAAGGGAATTTACATTTATATCGGAATTGTCGCATCCATAACTGTTCATATCCCTCATAAATAGGCACATGAAAATAATTTATCTTCTATAAAGAGCATTTCTTTTCCAATTGTTTGTTATTGTTGCCTCAGTTTCGTACATTTGGCACATATGGATCATTTATTGCAATAGACACAAAGCAATCTTATTTCACCATACATTTAAGTGGAACACTTGTGCATAGACTGAAATTTTGTGCTTTTTTGTGCTACTAAAATATGAAAGGATTATTACATAAAGTGATTCTCTGATAATAATTTCTTTGTTCATAAAGTCACATCTATAATGCTGGAATTGCCCAGAAGCAGCTTCCAAATGCATACATTTAAAATAATCATATATACGTTTTAGAAAAATGTCCAAAAATAATTTTTTACTAAAGGTTTTTAGTGCAATAATAGCACCGGTGTAAACATTCTTTAATTTTTAAAGAATTTGATTCATTTTAGTGTGTGATGTTTTCAGAGTCAAGACAAGGATATTTTTAGGGTTGTTACATTTATAACGCAACATATTCTTCACAATTAGGCACATAAAAATTAAAATAAAGTGACTACATATAGTAACTTCTCTTTGTAACTACTTGATGTTCTACAAACAGCTTTCCCTTATCTATTAGTCTGGTATTATTGCCTCCGGAGATAAAAGAAATTGTATCACCCCCCATCTCCTCATGACACATGTTTATTTCCATTTTTCAGAAGAAAACTTGTGCATAGACTTTCTTCTGATTTTTAGACTCAATCATACATTTAAACATACTGTATATATTTACCGTATATATATTGTGAACAAATAGTACCTCTAGTCACATCCCTAACGCTGGAATTACTCATTTAATCTTTTACTGGCCTATATGATCTTTATCAACATAACAAATTATTTGGATCTGTAAGTCAGGACCAGTGCACAGGAAGATGCTGGCAAAGGTCGTATACTGGCAAGGACCACTGCCTTTCTCAGGGGCGATGCTCCCATCCGCAGCAGTTTTGTGGCATTACGCCTACTCTTTGTTCCGCCCGACTGTTCTTCTCATTGAAAATGAATTGTGACATAACGGGTTAACCCTTTTCTGGGCAGCTTCCTGTGCCCCCACTGTCATTTCTGCCTGGATGTCTGCCCAGGTGAAAGGTGTATTAACCTGCAAGTGACATTAGATGAACTTGTTCTAGAATAATGAACGCAACATTTATCCACACATGCTGTTGTGCTGTATATTTTCAGATAGTTTTAATTTGTAGTTGAATCTTTTTGTTGAAGCTTTGATTTATTTTCTTTATTTATTGTATTATACTTGCATTAAAATGCCAAATTAAAAACTAGACAAAGGAATCGGAATAGTTATGTCTAGCGATAATCTTGACAGTTTGGCAGTCAGTGACGCAATAGACAAGAAATTTTGTTGACTTAGATCTACATCTAATATACTTTTCCACAAGATTTCTCATAAATTAATTATTAAAGAAAACACACACACACACACACACACACACACACACACACACACACACACACACACACACACACACACACACACACACACACACACACACACACACACACACACACATACACACTCATTGTTTGCTAAAGCGGTGACAGTGACGCATGCCATTAGAGACACTCCTGTGTAACACAGTACCATTGACTCCCCTATTACTCATTCATGCATCTTCCTCTTGCCTTCCACATTCCCTCCCTCTCCTCCCCTATGCCTAGTCTGTGATCATGATGGATTGGACTGTGCCATGAGCCTGAACTCTTGACTACTATTGGCTGGCCACTTGGCCGTGTTCCTGCCCCGGCACGTTTGATTCACCATTCTCTCTAAATGAGAAACGAGTGTTCCCGTGCCTTGTATATGAATAAGTAAATATGTACATTTATTTATATCGCTATAAATAAATAAAAGACTTATGGGGGAGAGTTACTTATAAAAAAGTGATGCATCATCTGTTGTAAGATCCAGTGTGTGTGTGTGTGTGTGTGTGTGTGTGTGTGTGTGTGTGTGTGTGTGTGTGTGTATGTGTGTCTGTGTGTGTAGAGGTGAAAGTAAAAGCAGCCAGGGGGTGGAGTAAAAACACACAATAATCATTTGCTGAACTTGATACTGTTGTAAGGTTGGGCGTCAGTGTGTCATGTACTATCATATTGCATTAAGAAAAGCAGTTTCATGCATTGGATCTGTTTAGTCTGTGTTGTTTGAGCCGTGGAATATTTGAAATATACACTAATAGTATTTGTAGATTGTTATAGACATATTTGAGTTAGTTAAATGTACTTATTTTTTTTACATGCATATAGATTATATATTAGTGTATAGTATATTTTATTAATTTCAAAGATTTTAAATGAACTCCTTTTCTTTTAGTTTTATGTAAAATGAGTTAGTATTTTTTAAATGTATGTTTGTTGAGTTCTAGCAGAAATATTTGAGTAAAGTTTACTTAATTTATAAGGATATGTATTAAGTAATGTACATTTTTTGCAGCATTTTTAATGCAGAAAAAATCTCAATGTACTATTTATTGTAATGTGTTATGTAAAATTATTGTTTTTGTTATATAATGTGAATGTCTAACAATATTTCTAACAGAAAGTTATTGCCGTTTGAATTTATTTGCAGAATGTTAACACAGGAAAAGCAGCTCAAAATAACAGAAAATACTGCAAAGAAAACTATTTTATATTTACTTCTAAACAATACAACAGTTATATTTGTAGACGTATTTACAATAAGTTCCAAAATTTTTGTTATATAAATGTGTTTTTCACATTGCCCTTGGACCACTTTATGTCTCCTTTACTCCTGTAGTTTGATTTTGTCGAAATTCAACATAATATAGTCTGGAATGACCACAAAAATATTTATCTTCTATATCTTATTTTTTCGTGACTGTACAATTTGAGCTCATACACAAAAATAGCATATTAAAGCATATATATGTACTTTTATGTTAAGTGATACTCTCAGGTTATAAAAGTCTTAATGGCGAAATTCTGGAATCTGTAAAAAATTCCTTTCAAAAAGCAATTAAAGAAACACAATACGAAAGTTATTCAAGCTATTCCAAAGGATAACTGTGTTTTAAGTTATTATAAACCTGAATGAGTTTTTTAAAATATTTTTACCACAATCGTTCCTGCCAACAAAAAGGTTCTTCTAATTGAAGAATGTAAGATAGGTGCATTTTTATACTTGAATAATAAATTCTTAACATATAAAAGAAGAAATTCACATTACAAAGGCTTTATACTTTCCGTTAATAAACACCCGTCACATTCCAATTTAGATTTTCTCTCTACATGTCTGACACTTTGAAAGAAATAATAGGAGACCATTATTCACTAAACCTAATGCAAACTGGACCCAATTTATTCCATATTTGACATTTACGAGGAAAGCTTCATGAAGATATTGCAGAAACTGAAATCTTCGGCCCAATAATAACAGAGGAAAACAGAACGCTTGACCATCACAGTGGCCTAAAAAGCCACGTCTGGACACTGAAGTTGTCCATTTGAAACATGGCGATTCTGCGTTGTGATTGATCTTTGGAAATGCAATTCACCTTTTTTCAGCAAGTCAGCTGTGGGTAATTTCCTCTGCATTCCTAGAACTCTTATTGCAGTGGGACACCAACAGAAAAATGCATAGGCTTGCATATTCATTCCACAGCAGGTTCTGCTGCTGATGCAGATGTAATGGCAGCCTGTATCATTTTAGACAATCAGGGGGAGGGGAGGGCTTTGTGGGAAATTGACGTTATAAATGGGAAGAGAAATTCCTTTTTGAAAACGAACTGGGAACTGTATAACATTCTGGCACACCTTGAGACTGGTTGAAGGGAGAGTTCACCCAAAAATAAAAGATTCTGTCAACAGTTACAACGGTCAATGACTATTTCTATTGGAGAACAGAAAAGAAGATGTTTTGATAAAATGTTGGTAACCGCATCCTTTAAGAGAAGAAAGTCATAGGTTTGAAATGAAAAAAAAAAGGGAAATAATGACAGATATTTAATTCACTTTAAAGGTTGTCACGTTCCATTACATTCACGCGATGTTAATCGGGACTTTAACAAGTTAAATTATATACTGCATAAAAGTGAAAATGTGCTCATGTAATCTTAAAGACTTGGACTTGATGTGACAGGTTAAATTGCTTTCATAGTAGTAATCTAATGTCATCAGATTTATATTAAATTGAGTTTTTTACTTTAAAATAACCTTCAATGTTAGCAAATGAAGTATGTATTTTAAGTTGGCTGCAAAAAAGTATCTTAAGCCTTGGGCACATATGGTCATCCATTCTAATGTCGATAGGATTCAGACAGGAAAATCAGTGTGTTGCAAAAAGATCAAAGATAGACAATACTTCTATATTTTATCGGCATTAATCTGCCGTGTTTTATCTGGTATTTGTTTGGGTGAATAACACCATCATTTTGAAAGTGTTGGCATTCTTCAAAACTTAAAGAAATACTAAACCCAAACAAAAAAAATATGTCGAATCCTAAATCTGTATTAATTTCTTTGTTTGGTCGAACACATATATTTAGATATTAAGACATTTAAAAGAATTTTAGCAACTGACAATTAAGCCACCACTGACTACCATGGTAAATAATATTGTTTTTTTTGCTGGTGAACGCAAAACAAAGTATTTTGAAGAATATAAGAAAGCAACTGGTTCAGTGGCAATATTCATCCACCATTGAGGTCACGGAGCCTCAGAATTCACCGGTGCCAACATTCTTCCAAATACATTTTTTGTGTTCAACTTAACAATAAAATGCATGCAGGTTTGGAACAACTTGAGGTATGTGATTCTTTCCGTTGACATAAAGTGATACCATTCTTTGTGTTCTGTTGAAATAAGACAATTTGAAGAATTTAGCAAAGTTCACTGGTAATTTAGACTGCCTTTTCATTTCTTTCTACAATGATAGTCATGGGTGAAATCCCAGTTCATGAGATTCTTCCAAATTCCAAGAGCTGAGGAAGTTGGACCTTTGTTTCCGATGCATGGTAAAATATAAAAGTTAATGTAATTTTTCTAATACATACTAAGACATACAGTAATAAACAGCTCATGGTCACACTGTCTCCAAAATGAAAATTGGTTTTCTCAAGATCAGAAACGGCAGAGAACCCTTCTAAAGAAAACAGTTCTTGCAGTGTAGCAAGAATAAGCCGTAATGAACAAAATAAACACAACTATTGATTCCCGAGCCTTCATAACAAGAAGAAGGATTCACAAAGACCGAAATCTCTCATTCAAGCCATTTCAGGCCGATTTAATTACGTCACAGCATGAAATTTACTTTATATTTATCATGGACGTGCGCTTCTAAATTATGAATTTAATACGGATCCTGAAATGAACCGTGGAGGGAAAACCTTACTCGAAGGTCTCTTTCGCGGCGCTCCTTCAGTTGGTGGTCGATTATTTAAGTATACTGCCCCAAGTAATGACTGACAGCTCTAATTGCTTTGTGTTCTGTAGTCAGCAGAGAGATGAAGGAGGCATTTCTGTCAATACTTATACCTCCACCTCTCTTGGGAGGATCAGGAGAGCACGAGAGCGTTTCCTTCCCTTTCGCTTTTCTCTCCACCTACCAGCTCCTCACCTCACCTCAACTCCCTCTGCATCCGTCAGATGGGTTTTCATAGCCCGAGCGCCCCCCCACCCTTTCCCACGTACCGGAGTCAGCAAGTGAAAATGAGTGCGAATTAACACATTGAAAATGAACGCAGCGATGTGCCAGGCCAAAGTTTTATAAAGAACATTACACACGCAGACACGCACTCACACGTTCGGCGAGAAAAACTGAAAGTTTGGGTGCAGATGTAACTGTTGTGTTTTGGAAGCATTTTGATTGGCATGTGACTGGAACAACTTAAATGTCTTTAAAAAAAGATTATATTTTGGGATTAAACCACCCATTTAATACAATACAAATTCAAGTGACTTGTATTAGATAGATTTCAAAGGTTGTATATTGTGTCCTTCCAGCCTAGTTTTAATTTCTTGTGTCTATTACTGTTTATGAAAATCAGATGTTAAATAGAAATCTTTCCATAGCAGATCCTTTCGCTTTCAGCCCTTAAGCTCCCTTGTCCATAATATTAAATGCCAATAACACAAGAAAAGTATTCAAATTAATAGTATTTCATAAAAGAAATCCGAGCCATCACCCTTCTAACCCACAAACCACTCTGTCGGCTTTTATTGTGCTGCAGATTTCCTTGTGCAGCAGATCAAGAGCTAAATTTGGCCTGATAATATATGCGCCATTTCTCTTTTTGATGGAGGCACATTGCAGACCTTTAATAGCTATTGACTTTTACCAAGCATTTGAATATAATCTGCAGAAATGGGTATATAAATATGCCCTGGAATTTAGACCATTCAGACAGGATGAACTATTGATTTTTATGAATCTGCTCAGGCTCGTGACTCTTCTGTACTGTAATCATCGGAGGTTAATAAACTTTAATGTGTTGTTTTGTAAAGCGCGTGAGCTATAAATGATTCATCTGAGAAGTTTTATCTGATTCGTAAAGCATCTCTGCGAATTGTTTCTGTATCACTTACTGTAGTTACGTGCCGAGGGCTATTAAATTGTGTTGTTGTATTCGGTTAGATGTGATTGTCAAAGAGGTTAAAATCGCAATCTGGAATCTTTAACACAGCCCCGTAGCTGGCATTCTGAATCACAGAAGACCTTTGAAGGTTGGAGATCATATAGGGCACCTTGTCTGCTGCAAGATTCTCAACATGGAGGGTTTATTATTTAATGCTTTCTCTGGTTTTATAGCCTACAAGAGCCTGACTGAACCATATATTATTCAATCCAATAATGTTTTTACATGCACACATCCGGCAGATGCTTTATATAAAGGGACTTATTTGTGTGTACGTGCTCCCCGTGACATTTTCATTGCCACCAGCTGAGCTCCGCAACCCTTAATGCACCACAATAACAAGTGTACAAATGATGCACACTCAACAGCTAGAGAATGCCCATAATGCACTTTAAGACTCTTGCTGAATTAATTCTCGCACCTCAGAACAAGATATGACAGCACTTCAGGTGCACTTGATGTCTGGATTTGCTCACCACTGTTCATTCAATTCATTTAATGGACTGTACTAGATGAATATAGGGAATAGTGAATAAGGGCAAAGTGGGCGATTTGGCAAAACCAATGCTAATAGACACCCGTGTTCAAATGTCAACATTTTTCAAAATATCTTTATGTGCTCTGCGGGAGAAAGCAAGTCATGCGGGTTTGAAATGGTAAGAGTTTCAATTAATGGTGAGTGAATTGTCATTTTTCTTTACTCTATCACTTAAAGGCAAATATATACATTCTTAATGCAAAAAACATGTCCATAGGGTTTTTTATGCGATGAAAACTGTTTGTGACACGGTTCACACAGGGGCCTGGCCCAGTTCAAACTTGTTTGAGAGGATCAGACTTAAAAACATTTAAAATGTTTGTGTTTTCGCTTGTTTTTCTGCTTAAAGGGAGAGAGACGGAACCGCTCACAGCAGGTAAGAATGTGTGGGCATGTCTGAGCAAACGCAAACTTCACAAATGTCAGAAGTATTAAAGTTTCATTTTGCGCTTGTGGTGTTTGGTGCCTTAAAATAGTCAGTTAGGACATGATTTCTTGCATGGCTTAATTAAGAGAAGCCCGGTGTCATCATCTTGCGAGAGTAATTATCGGATTGTCCACGAATTCAGGGAGAGGGAGTTTTCTCCCTAATTACCAACACATTGCTCCCTACATGATAATGCTATAATTTGATCTCAGAAATACCTCCTGTGGGGTGGAAACACACATACTGTAATGATGGCCTGCAACGTGTTACCTTCGCCCAAACATCTTACAAATGGGAATCACAAAAGAATAAGCAATGAAACGGACAACATTATCCTTGCCTGATTCGTCTTTCTCCTTTGATCTTCTTCCTCTCATGCACTGTGCTGTGCTTCTTTATCATTCTTAGAATTATTCAAGGTCCGGGTCGAGAGGCGGGCGAATATAAAAAGGCTGTGACCCCAGAATGCCCCCGATAATCCAGGTAATTACCACTGGACATTTATTGCACCTCTCTCATCTTGTTCTTTAATTTCTTCCTCCTAATCATGAAGAGGTTTAATGAAGTATACCAATGTTTTATAGTACTGGAATCTATCGAATCAATTTTTTTAAAGGTCATTATCATGTCTGTTAAATCATGTACATACGACTGGAGTGATTGGAAAGTTTGCTTGTATTCGGTTTGTGGTACACACTGATGATTTGATTCATTCATTATTGATTCACATGCACATCTCTGAAGAAAAAAAAAGGATAGTTATAGTCCAAAATATTGAAATTCTGTCAACTTCTCATCCTCTTGTCGGTATGAACGTGTCAGTTTTTTGATTGCTTTCCTTTGAGCTTTGGGGCAGGTTTATAATAGCGGTTTTATTGTTATTTTTTTACTTTTATGCAAAGGAATCAGATAATTTATATATAAAACCATAGATAAAAAGACACCATTTCAAAAATCATATTCAGTAATACTTGTACATAAGGAAGTTGTTTAAAGCCCAGGTTTTTAATATTAATGTGTCTTTCACATTGCTGTTGGAAGACATGGGCTTTTATTATATTATATGTATGACCCTGCCTGTGAAATCCACGATAAAGTCGGAAAATCAAATTCTGAGATAATGAGCGTCAAAGTTTGATTTGAGCTATTAATTCCACTATCATTTCATTCTTTGACATAGCCTTACTCAGTCAATATTAAATATATAAGATTATGTTCACACAGAATGTTCTTTGGAGCATGTGGAAGGATTTTATGTAACAAAATAGACTTTTGCTGGATTTTCATAGGCAGGGTCACATTTAAATATAATTTTTGGTTTATTAATATATACTATAAGTGCATCTTCCACTTTGGAGCTTTCCACATTTTCTTGCTTTCGTTTTTCATGTATTAACATAATATTATCGTTTCATAAATCCGTAAAAAATTCACATGTAACCCTTTGTTTTGTTTCATTGTTGAAGGTTCATTTAGTTTAATGTTTATTTTTTGGGTCTGTAGTCTGCTTGCTCTCAAGTGTCCATAGACAAGCTTGCTTTGGGATGCCAGATATAAGCAAAAAAAAACCATTTAAATTAACAATTTTGATGTGGCAGACAACCTGAGCGTTGCATCCCAAAGAAATTTCTATTCCAAATGTTTCTAAAAGGTTTCAATGTTTCTGTGCTTTCAGTTCAGAGTGCATGGCTGAAGAGCCGATTACTATGATCTCTCATACTTCACTAAAATTTTATAACATCACAAATAAAGTGTGTACTTTAACCTTCACTTTTGTCTTGTTCACTTGCTTACTGGAGATTTTTAGGCTGGCATTGCCTTATGCATTAAACATTATAGTCTCATTCAGGATTAGTCGGATTATTTTAGTTTGTGTTTTTAAAATTAAGCTCTCAGGGATTTGTTAAAAAGACATTTTAAGACTTTTTTTATTTTACATAATAATTTTCCATTTGAATAGACATCTGATCTGAAGAGGTGTTGTTATGCTGGATGTGGCACTTGCATCTCCTGTAGTAAACAAACCCAATGGTGGCATCAAATCTCATGCAAAAGCAAGAAGTGTCTACCTAATTTAAAGGCAACTTAAGTTACTCCTAACAATATATACTGTAAAATGAAAATAAATTTGTCTTGCTGCACCCCCCACTCAGAATATACTCTACAGTAGGGTGCAAACATATTTTTCCTGTGGTTTTTATAGCGTGTCAGCCTGAGTCCCCAATCCACTTTTTTTGAAGAACATGAGGGATCTAGTTTTTTTGAAGAACATGAGGCTGAGCAGATGTTTCATCTACCAAAGCCGGCGATGTGCTTACTATCTTCGACCCCCAACCTTGTTATGTCCTCACTTAGATCATTCTTTAACACTGTTGCTTGCTTCCTGAACAGGCCACTTCTTGTTTGTCTGAGAAGCATCTTTACGCCAGTCAGTTGTTCTGACGATTCCCGGATGCAGATATTAGCCATAATTGTATAGATAATGAATGATTACATTGCAAGTGCCTGACTTCTCAATTGCTTTTCTGTCCTCCATTAAATGCGGCATAGCAAACTCATATGTCACACTCAATCGGACAGCTGTTTCACCTCTTCTGCGACGTGCCGTTCCTCCGATTCGGTTTTGAGGACGTAACGTCATTAATCACTTACGCTCAAGCGGCGCAGCTCATTAAGCTCTGCAAAAATGAACACTGACACACACCTGTCCATCAGCATCCCGACAGCCTGTCCGGCCACATGCTCACGAGCTTCCGTACATGCAGCTCAGAGTCAGTCCACGTTTATCATGTCTGACTCTGATTTCCCTTTGGGAAACCAACATCCATCATCATCATGAAGCTTCTTCTTTAGGTAAGTGCATAGAAGCTCCATTCTTTAGGATGGTGATAAAACAAATAAATACTGAGCATGAAGACTTTTGTTTGATATTTGCAGAGCTGAACTTTCCAAAGGGTAGATCTCCTGGAACAGGATCAAGGCCTGACATGGCCTGTCGTGTCCACTGGAAACAATTCTTTCTGCAGGAAATGTTGAGGGCGAGTAAGATGTGTTTTTGTTTTGAAATATTTCATCACACCATCACATGAACTCATGGACACATCTTATCATCTTGCTCTCAGTAGTTCCTGGCTCTCACCTGCCAACATCATAACATTCTTTCATCATGAAGGCCTTTCTGAGTCTTGGACCGCCTTTAACACGGCAGATGCCAAGCCGAAGGTTGTTTATGATCGCAATCATTCAGTGTAACAGATGAGAATGATTCGAAAAATTGAGAATGTATAAGTAATGACGATCGCTATGTTCATATGCTTGCTTGTATTGCGCATTAAAGGGGTCGAACATCCAAAAACAAATAATTTCATTAAGCCTCTTAAGATATCATCCTGTATGAATTTCTTTATTCTGCAGTACAGAAAAGAAGATATTTTGAAGAACGTTGGTAAATGAACCGTACATTCCTATTACTGTTGTAGGACTCGATGCGGGTCTTGAGCATTTTGTTGATGGTCTTGGTCTTGTCTCAATCTCAACTGTCTTTGGTCTGGGTCTTGTCTTGGTCTCAGACTTAGTGGTCTCAGGATTTTATTCCAATACCTATCAACACCACAACTGTGGGAAATACACAAACTGCTGGGGCATTGTCTAATTATGTATTAAAATAATTCATGTGATCGGATTTTAAATTGTAATTTTAATGTTTATAAAAAAGGCCAATAAAGGAGCATCCTACACAAACATTTCTGCATTATCATTTATTTTTATAACATTTAATTTTATAAATCAGTTAATGAACAGTTGTATAATGTATCTTTATTTTTTTTCCAAATTTCAAGATAACTGTTGATAAAACAACTGCATTTTATCTTGTGAAACCAATGAAACCCAATTTTTCATTACAGTTGTAGTCAATCAGGTTTGGGTTGCCTACATTCTTTAAAATATCTTCTGTTGTGATAAGAGCTATTGCTGTGTGCATAAAAGTAGTTTTCTCTTGCATACTATCCGGTTGGCAATTGGTAACAAGACCTAACAGTGTTTATGAGGAAAGAGAAGAGCCTAAAACTGTGTGTTTACGTGTTTGTGTCAGAGTTCTGTGTGTTTCCATGCTTGTTAATAAGCCCTAACTGGGCCTGCATAAACCCTTCATTAAAAATCTCCACTAATCCGCATTTTGCTTTCTCCCTGACTCATCCCTCATTATTCTCTCTCTCTCTCTCTCTCTCTCTCTCTCTCTCTCTCTCTCTCTCTCTCTCTCTCTCTCTCTCTCTCTCTCTCTCTCTCTCTCTCTCTCTCTCTCTTACTCACTTCTGTTTATTTCTGTATTATGTCTTTCTCTGTATTGTGGGTAGGGAAATTCAGTGTGTGGCGTTCCGCATTATTTGTGCTCCGGCGATTCAAAAGTCCTTTTAATTGACAAGCTCCTCCTCGTTTGCATATCTCCAAAAGTCGTGACCAGAACGAAAATAAGGCTTGTTTAGGTAATGTGCGAGCATTCCGTTAATATGAAATATATTCGCAGACTAATCCGCCCATTTCTACATTTGTATCTTTAATTTCCCTTTAGAAGGAAAAAGACAATTCTTCTTAGAGTTTCTTATGCATGGTTCTCCAGTCGGCTACTCATTCATGTTAAAATTATGCTAATGGAGAGCGTATATCGCTAAGACATTTTTCAGGGTTGTTTTTCAATCTTTTTGTTATTTGGTTGGGTTGCCATGGGCACTCTGTAATGGTGTCAATGATTGGGAACACTCCTACGTGACGATGGGATAAAGATTCAGTGCTCTTAAAGACGGCATGCATTGAAAAACAGGTCATATATTCTGATATATAAAAGCCATCTATATCACTTCCTGTGAATAAGCAGTCAACGAAAACAAAATATACGGTGCGTTGACACACTGCCGGGATGAAAATATAAGGAAGATTTTTTGCGAAACAAGACATTACCAACAGAGGTTTCAAAGAGAATCCAAAGGCTCCAAGCCAGAGAGATATTTTTATGAGTTAATAAATGAAAAGGAATGAAATATCTAACATGATAATAATTATGATTATGTCAGCGGAGAAAGCTTGAAATCGGTGATGAATGAGTAATGCATTATCTTGAAATTATTAAAACCCAAGTGGTCTGTCTTTGTTAAAGACCCTTTTATTAATTGCACTGGAGAGAGATAGGAGAGAGAGAGAGAGAGAGAGAGAGAGAGAGAGAGAGAGAGAGAGAGAGAGAGAGAGAGAGAGAGAGGAGAGAGAGAGGAGAGAGAGAGGAGAGAGAGAGAGAGAGAGAGAGAGAGAGAGAGAGAGAGAGAGAGAGAGAGAGAGAGAGAGAGAGAGAGAGAGAGAGAGAGAGAGAGAGAGAGGAGAGAGAGAGAGAGAGAGAGAGAGAGAGAGAGAGAGAGAGAGAGAGAGAGAGAGAGAGAGAGAGAGAGAGAGAGAGAGAGAGAGAGAGAGAGAGAGAGAGAGAGGAGAGAGAGAGAGGGAACCCTAAGATCTATTTCCTTCCAAACAGACAATACATTATATTCAGTAAAGGATATTTTCACAGTAATGCACTGACACTGACTTGAAGAATCGTAATAAGTGCTGTTGGTTTGATGGATTAGATCATGATTGGTCCGCACGCTGTGAGACCTCTGATAAATGGTCACTTAAAGCGACCCAAAATGAATAAAAAAGCAGATATCGCCACACAATGAATTCCAACGGGAGGCCTACACATGTGAGAACGTGTGTGAAATATTTGAGGTGAGAAAGAGAGATTTTTGGACAAGATATAATAATGTGTTATATCAGGCCTGATTTTGATTCAGATTATTCTGCTGGGAAATATAAATGTGTATAGTCTATTCTTGGAATCTCTCTGGTTGCCAGGTTGGTTGTTGGCTCAAATTTCTACCTTCATCAGTAATTGGCGGTTGTTGGCATGATAAATGTTGTCACCTGACCCACTCTGAATAATGCATTTATTCTCAAAAAGTTTGAAAGATATTCGATGTGCAGACAATTAGACTTGTGGTCAAGGGATTATTCAACCAAAAATAAAAGTCATAATTTGTTCTCCCTTCTACTGAACAAAAAGAAGAAGATATTTTAAAGAATGCTTGCCAAGAAACATTGGCCCACATTGATTTGTCATGTAGAAGTACCAGACCAACAATACTCAATTTCTCAAAAATCTTTTATCTTATCCTAACTTATTATGTTATTCTTTAGTTTTGTGTTTCAGAAAGGTTTTATGGTTGAACTAAACTTTTAAAAGTGATGCAATTAAATGTAATGAAATGGTGACAATTTACCAAATATTCTGTGCATTAACATAACTAGAAAATATTTTGAAAAATGTTGGGAGCCAAACAACACTGGACCCTTTTGATTTGGCTTTTGTAGATAAAAAACAACAAAGACGTTTCTTAAAATATCTTCTTCACAAAAGTTGTATTTTCCTTCTTTTGTGTTCCACAAATGTTTTAAACTAAACTTAAATAGAAAATGTTATTAAATGACAGGTTTCCATAGTTAAAATTAAGATTATATTCTGTAAAGAAGCGAACTTGAGCAGGCACATACTATGAAATCCATTATGCAAGCTTCAGAATAAAATTAAAAAAATAACTTTTTTGTTTATGATCTAAACTTTGAGGCCTATGTGATAATTACAAATTATTATCAATGAACCAAATCCAGAAAGTATTAAGTAGAATAGGAAATCGGACAACTAGCCCCAGCCCTATATCTAGCTTTATTTCTATGTCATACTGTATTATCTTGTCTGTTTCTCTGCTTTGCCAAGTTAAACAAGTCAGCTCAGATCATTGGATGCTCACAGCATATCACTCGCTCACGCTGTGATTCTTTCAGCTAAGTAACACGTTGCGAAGGAGATACATAGGAAGTAGGAGAGGAGAAAGAAAGCACGACATGATACTTGTAAAGCAGTTTCATACCTACAGGGGTGCATTTACTGAACTTAACACTGACGTTGGAGCGTGTGAAATGGCTTTTAAGGTTCATCAGGAAACAAGACATTACAGGGAAGTGTAAATTCTGCCGATGTGTTTAATTACTTACGAATGTCGATGCTCTCCGTGTTTTTTCGTTTGCAGATGGGAAAATAAATGAAAAATTGAATAGACAATCAGGTTTCCATTTAAGAAACAACAAGCTGTCTTCTATATACAGCGGTGGTAAGCGTCTTCATGGGCAGGATGAGGTGGAAATGCTTACTGTGGCTCATTGCTGAGATTTGTATCTGGGGTCTAGTTAGACTTCAGCTGAGATCCATTTTGGCATCGGGAATCAAAGCTGATTGTGTTTTTAGAGTGCGTGAACAACCGCAAATTATCTGCTGGAGCTCACATGATGGATGGTTGGTTAGAACTGTTAACATGCCTAAGTTATAATTCAGCTTTTTAAAGGGGTAGATCAATTTGTTCTAAACCTGTGTTCTTTTTTACTCTGTTGTACGCAAAGAATGATATTTAGAAAAATGTCAGCAGCTGGGACTTTTCTGGGATACCTTTGACTACCAAAGTAGGTATGCTTTCTTGTAGTAGCTCAGTGGTTAGACTTTGGCACTTACTACGCCAGATACATTGGTTTGATCCCAGGGTTAACACAAACTCAGGATCAAATTAATAGTATAATGCAATGTAATGTAAAATTAAACGTACCATAATATAAAAACATCTAATTGTGTGTTTAACAGATCAAAAATATAAAACACAGTCAATGCTGCCAAAGAAATCATAGTGGCTGACATTCTTCCAAATATCTTTCTTTTGTTTAACCAATATTTGAAATAACTTAAAACGAGTATTGCAGACTGAATCTTATTTTTGGGTGAACTCTTGCACGTATAATTACATATTACTTTTTATTATTGGGGAAAATGGGGCTTAGAATCTAGAAAGGCTTTTTATAAATGAAAACATTGGTAATCATGCAATTTTAATGTTACAACAATTTTATGTCACTTTATTAAGTAAAAATAAATATTTTTGAAAATATTAAGCAAGTTATCTAGAAATGTGTGATTTTGCAAGATTACCAATTTAATGATAAGTTTCTTATTAGTCCATGTGTCTTTTGGCCTACATTTCTAGCGTTCTTCTGGTATATGAATGGTTAAGTAAAAAAATATATAATTGATTATTTTATTGAATGATTATTTACTTATTTTCAGACCCAATATCTAATATATTTGGAACTATTTTACCATCCCAAACACTTAATTCGATGTAAAATATTGTTGCAAAACCAATCATACCAACATCTGAATGATCTTCTTGAATTTGTTAATTCTTGTGAAATTGGTATAGATTAATCACAATATTTGATAATAGCAAACTTTTTGCATTTTGCTTTTTATGCTTTGCTTTTGGGAGAGTGAGAAATATTTAGAATTATTTAAATATGAATATACAAATTATTCAACAACATTTTGACAGATTGTGTCAAAACATTTTATATAATAAAATTTTCATAGAAATGATCCATGTCTTAAAAAGCAAAGGGCCTTGCGTTCCTTTTCTCTATGTTATGTGCTAAATTTGCTTTCATACATATATTCTAGGATTAAGTAGTTCACACTATCTTCTCCTCGTTCCCTCTTTATCTTCTTACTGCATTGTGATTTAACACTTTCACATTCAGTAAGCACTTCTGATTGAGATCATTCTCATTATCACCATCAACGTTTATCGTCAGGTTGTCTGCTTTAGCTGGAAGCCAAATCTGATCCCATGATTCTAATTGTGTCGCTGTTCACAATGGTAACACCACCACTTGACTTGTCGTTCAAGTAGGGGATAGTACTTTTCCTTTGCTCTGCACCCGTAACGTTGCTAGCTTACGTTGTTATTACCCGCACAGATGAAGTAACAGCTCATGTTTTCAAATGAGTTCACAGGCTATTATTTATCTGAAATTGCGGTTGGCTGAGGTTGTTCTTCGTGATGAAAAGGCCTGTCTGTAATTTCAGGAACGCTGACGTTAAGCCTCAATCCAAATAGTGGCCACGTCTTCTGCATGTTTAACTTTGTTTTTTTCTCGTCCTCTAGTTGTTGTTGAGTTGAAATTGCTGAATCCACACGGTTCAGCTCACAAGTTGCTCTTTGATGCAGCAAAGAGAATGAAACGCTCACTGAAAAGTCCATTTCAGACAGTGAAGGAAGGTCATGAACACTTGTCTGCAGTGCCAGTGGCTGTCTGTGGATTATTCTAGATTTACCAAGTCTTAAATTTGCAATGTGTCTGACTTAATGTAATGAAAACAACATAGAAATCAGAATCTTCTATACCAATAGATAGATATTCCTTGTTTTTTTTACAAATGTTCATACATTTTATTTGTTCACTTTATTTTACAGAAGTGTCCTTTGTTCTGTTTTTGTGTATATAATTTACATAATTACATCTTACTCTTTTTACTCATTTACATTAATGTTCCTGGTTCAAACTTATTTTGACAAATTTACATAAATATTTATTATTAATTTCAATCTTTTGACAAATTATACATGGATTTTCCTTGTTTATTTAAATTTTACAAAAAATTACAAAATATTTTTTTTACTAAACTATAATATTCCTTTTTTATTTTACATTTATGTTCAAAATACAAATATACATGTATATTCATAAATATTTCTTGTTGTTTTGTTCCCTTTTTTTTTTTACACATTTTTACACATTTTTCATAAATGTTTATTTAGTTTTCTTACCAATGTCCTCATGAGGGCTTCCCCTGGAATGTACATATCAATTCCCGTGCTCTTCTGCGTTCCCTTATTGGGGCATGGGCAGGATTTTAAAGGCTTATGGCAAATAAATAACTTTTTATCTTGTGATGGTGAATATTTGAAAGAACCTTTCTGAAGTCTTTGGCTATACGGCGAGAGTGTATAGAACACAAAAACACTAAGTCAGGAATTTTTACTCAATTTTTTAACAATTTGATCACTTTGAACATGACTATTCAACATGTTTAATGGTCTAAAGCACAATAATATATGAAACACATGATACTTCACCTTTTAAGGTTTTTACCAAATGTCATTTTAGGTCAAAGTATAATTCTATTTAAATTTTAAAATTTTAAAATGATATATTTTTTTATTTTTGAATATTACTATATTTATTTTTTTACAAAATTCGTGGTGCAATCTTAATCATAAACCCAGTGTTGTGACTTTTATTGTGAGCTGATCACATCGTTGCGACCCTAAAGGTCAGATACAATCATTTTAGACCCAGATTTTCCTTCTGAGTATGAAGCTCACTACAAAAAGCTTATCTCATAATCACTTCTTAAACATAGCTAGCTGCGCCCAGAAGGTATGAGTCATTCTGAAAGGGAAAAATTTAAACCTGGCATGACATAAATGAAGCCAAGATTAGAAACCGGCTTAAACCGAGGTGAGGTTGTCAGTTTGCTTCGGCAAAGCTTACTAATTCAGACTGTGTACCCCGTCACTCTTTATACAGTCATAGCATCTTTACACAGAAAGGATTCAAGTTTAAAAGGAAATAAACAGAAAGCGGTTTTCTGTACAGTAAATGTATTGTATGCTCGCTCGCTCGCTCTCTTTCTTCCTCTCGGAGCAGTGGATCATGAGTTAAATGAAGTGTGGAGGAGAGGGACCCCTTCAGCTTCTATAACTGTAGGACTCCTCGGGGATTCCAGCCTAATTCCATTTAATTCCATGGATGTCCTGCCGTTCCCAGATGGGCACTAACTACTCAATTATGCCATGTTAAAACTCTTATTCTAGTGGACTGTGGATGTTGCTCAAATTCCTGCAAATTTCCCTAACGATTCCTTAATGAGAACCCTTAGAACGGCTCAGCGGTTTCCTACGATTTAAATCCAGGAAGTGTATCTTGCATTTTTCATGCGTCTAGGTTCAATCCACACAAATAGCATCGGTAATCCGGGAGGCATGGGAAGTTCAGTAAGAGGAAAACTTTATTTTTAGAGCATAGTCTTTAGGAATCCTTTCACGAAGATGCGCTCAAGTGGAGAAACTTTTCTCACGAAACCTTTTATCACGGCCCTGGACTGCTTTCAGAGCTCTCATGTTGTGCTGAGGGATTACGCTGAGTCATATGAGACGAGATTCAGTGAGAGAGAAGGACGGGGGAGGCAGGAGAGCGAACAAGAGAGAGAATCATGGGATTTTAGATGCAATGACAGAAAACAAAACTCGGTGCAAGAGTAATAAGACTTTTACATGTCAGTTGAGATCAACCTGTGAAATATTTCGTAACGCACACAAAACAACCTATATATAGTGTTGTGTTGTGTTGGTTCAAGTTCAACTGTTAATTTTATTACTAAGCCGTTTTAGAATTTCTTTATTCCACAAACACAAAAAGAAGATATTTGAAAGAATGCTGGGAACCGACACCCATTCACTTACATTGGTTTTGTGTTCATACAGTATAACTTAATTGGTGCCACTAGTGTTCGATTACCAACTTTCTTCAAAATATCTTCTTTTGTGATGAATAATTACAAGAGGGTAGGTGCATGAACACACTTTACAAACACAATGTACCTTTGTCAAGTAAAAAACTGCCATTATTTATTCACTCTCATTTGTACAAACCCATACATTTCTTTTGTGATTTGAGCTAAAGTCATACAGGTTTAAAATGACGAGGCGGGATGATGACGCGCAATGATGACGCGTTTAAATTTTAAAAAGTAATAATTTAGGCATTATTCATTCACTCTCATTTGTACACACCCTATGTGACTCGTTCTTTTGTGGAACACAAAGAAAGATATTTTTAGCAATGTGAGTAATTGATGACACGCTTCTCATTTGTCAAATAAAACGTTTTTAAAATAAAAAGTATGAAGTAAATAAAAAAACTTGTTCAATAAACACCAACCAATTATGACTCCATAATTTGGAATCATGAAATGTTTGGTTATCAACGTTCTTCAAAATATTATTTTGTATTATGCAGAGGAAAGAACTTTAAACAGGCTTTATATGATATATGAGACTGAATAAAAGACAAAAAATTTTTTGTTTTGTGCCTTTTGGCAATACGAGGATATAAACAACATCCAGTAATAATTTTCTTCAATCTTACAATATAATAAACTGATCTTCAAAACCATTGAAATGAACTGACACACTCTGCATTTTTCTTCTATAAAGATCCATAATATCAAAGATTAGATTTCTAGAGCTGCTATGACTGTCACAAAGCCTATCCTAGAGAAACATTTCTAATTACTCATCTTCAAAACAGTTGTTTTTTAAATCACCTCACGCCAAAGTTTACGCTTGCATAACTGCCCGGCGCAGTGCATTTCTGTAATTGTGAAATGCCTGCACAGACTGCTGATGGCTCATATCACTCGCATCAACACAGACAACTAGGCCCATCCAGCTGGCATGTTACACGAACAGACTTGTGTATGATTTCATCACCCCAGTTCAGAACAGCTTGCGTGAACATGTGAACACGTATGACACATATGTCAAAATGATGCTCATTAGGTTTTCTCCACAACACCTTAATTTCATCCAAGCCAAGCAAAGGATTCTTTAACAAAAAAGTAACAGAGTTGATGCTGATTCAGAACGATCTTTATTTGTATCTTTTCACTGAGGACTGTTTGTAGCCCACGACAACGGACACATCATCACATTAATTCATAATTGGTGTAATCGACGGTATGGGTAAAGCCGCACTTCTGAGTTTACCCGTCGTCTGTTCTGTGTCTGTTTTGTGCTTAAGTTCAATGTTTAATAGAGATTTTATGCTGATGATGTGCACTTCAACACTTTCATATGCTTTAAATCCCCTCATTATTGTTGTTTGCGCTTGTTGTTGTTCTTTCATCGGTTACGAGGCGATTTGCCAGCTCAAGTGCTTGGTCATTTTAATTACAGTCTAATGGAGGCATACTTAATACGAAGATTTTCAGCTTGTGGAATTCATGTTTACCCTTACAGACATATGAATTTCACATGTTTTTTCATGTGTGTTTTGTGTTTATTTTGGAACACTTTTGAATCCCACGTAAATTCCCATGAAAAAAAACCCATGGGATCACATGTAAAAACCATGAGATCACACGTGCAATTTGTGGTGACATGTGAAAAACATGTTATCGTATGTGACGGCATCACAACACATTGCACTTGTGATCCCATGGGTTTTTATATGTGATAAAATGGTTGTTTGAGATCTTAATTAATTTGCGCTATTAGACATTGTTGGAAAATGAGCTACAATAAATAAATTTTTAATAAATAATACATTTCCAACATAATATTTAATAATTAAAAAACAACGATAAAATATGATACAAATACATTGATGTAAAAAACATTAAAAAACAAATACTTAACTGAATGGTGAACAATTATAGTTTAAACTCAAGTATTTTGATTTTGCAATTGTTGAAAGTCAAAAGCTTAAAGTTGCTTCGACTCTATAAAAGCATTAAGCTTTAACAGTATCCTTTCTATCTACTACAACAGCAGGAACACATTTAGTGCAGACCTTCTAATATGGGGGGCTTCAGCATGTAAATATAAGTAATTATGGCGCATACATATTTTCTTCTTGTCTTCATTAACATGTCTAGACACAGCTGTATAGAGTTCAGTTAAATAGAACACTTTCAAACTGGTTTAAATACTACCTCAAAATTCTTGAAAATCTCTTAAAGAATCACTGATCTTGTGTATTGAAAAAGAAATTAATTATTGGCCAAGTATGCTTTGTATACCCTAAGTTGCTGTAATTGCATTTCATTATGGAAAATAGCTCACAAGCAAGATGCTGAGGCAAAGGTGAGATTGTGCGATGCATATACATATTCATCAAAATGACATCAACAAGCACCTTATGAAAGTTTAATTTAAGTATTTCTGGGCATAGGTATCTATCAGTCAAACTTGTGTTGTCTTCGCAGTAGCTTTCTTTTGACTTTGGGATAAAGTGCGCTTCAGGTCAGCGGAGGGTGATTTTGACTCTTACAAACAGAGACTAATTACAGACAGGAACACACACAGTGCTGACTACATCTAACTATAACCGTGAAGGTCGAGTTTTGCAAGGCCATGTCTAATGGCTTGTATTGGGAGACCTTGTGGAATTTAAAAATAAATATCTGTGTCTGGAAAACCTGTATTATGTTTTTGTGTGCAGGTAAAGATCATTTTTGAACTGCGTTTCTGTAGTTTTAAAGTTGACTGCACACCTCAGTGTATACGTGTGATAGGTTATCCCATCACTGATAGCTTATCTCTCTTTTGATGCTTAAAAAAGCGGATGTAGTTGTCCTTTAGTCATTTCAAATCTTTATGACTTTCTTTATTCTTCAGAACACAAAATAAGATGTTATGAAGAATGTCGCAACCCAAACAGCATTGGCAACCATTCACTTCTATTGTATAGACAATGGTGAAATGTGAATTGGTTAGCAACGTTCTTCAAAATATCTTCTGAAAATGATAAAATAATTGTTTGATGACTTTAGTGGTTGAAAACATATATTGTTTAATTGGAAACAACACTATATTTCTATTATTACTATGTTATTACTATAGGTGACGGTTTTCTACAATTTTCTACCTAATATCTTTTGAAAAGGATGACAGAGTTTTTAAGGTATACTATCACTTTGATGGTTAAAATCAAACTTGAAAAAAATTAAAATTCTGTCATGATTTATAGTACGACTTTTTGTCTTCTGCGAACAAAAAGAAGGTACTTGGTAGAAATTTTGTAGCCAAAAATCCAATGCAACGGGAACGGGTACAGGCCACCAACTTTCTTCAAAATATCTTCTTTTGTGTTCAGCGTACGAAAGAAATTCACTAAGGTTTGAAATGACAAAAGAATGTGTACATCAAGATAGAATTGTCATTTTTTGCCCTTCTGCATCCATCTTCTTGTTTTTGATCCTTGTCATCTCTTCCATTCCTTATCGAAGCAAAACATTTTTACCCAGCTCATAGCCATCTCTGGATTGGTTTCAGTTCAATAACGCTTGTTGTCTTGTCGTGACATCGCTTAGCTCATCTCTGTCACTAAAGCAAGCATCACTTCCATTTAATTGACAGCATCAATGAGTCAATAGTTCACAGTTCTTTCCACTGCCGATCTTTGTAGTTTTCTGTGTTCAGTATGGCACTGTTTGGCTTTTAGAAAATATAATGAAACTCTCTGGACCCGTCTCTCTCCCTTATGTGCAGGGAAGCAGGTAAATATGCTGACTTGTGCTGAATTGTTTCATTGGAATCAGTGGTCATATTCATTTATACAGCACTGCAGCTATTGCAGATCGCTTCGAAAGTTTCTGTTTTTGGAATTGTGGTTTAGGAACAAACCTTAACCATTCCATATGACAATCCAATCTCTTAATATTCAATGCAGATTTGTGCGATAATTTTGAAGCATTGTAATTTTTGACACAAACATAATTTAAAAGAATCATGCAGCTAGATGATGGAGAATAGCGTTTGAGTGATTTCTTTGATAAAAGCTATTACTGAAATTCTTAGTCTCTCCAAATTTGATGCGAATATATTCAAAGCATTCCCCTTTGTTGCATTAGATGTGAGATCTTTGCAAATGAATTCCAAAAAACGCATTTGCACGTGTAATTTTATCAGAGTCTCTAGATGTCAAGGAGAAGATATTGTGTAGATCCCTAATTACATTTTCAACATCACAGGTTGAGTTTCTCGGAATGTTTGGATTCTTCTGAGATGGTTAGTGTGATTTAGGAGTGAAAAACAGCTTGAGTACTCTGGGACCTCTACAGAATTTTCACTTCTTTGAGTCTGGTACGCAGGGTAACAGAATCGTCCTTTGGCTCTGACACTTTTAGTCAGCAGTTTCACAGTTACTCACTGTTTTGCAGTTATCCACAAGCCTGCTTCAATTTAGTCATGCCTTCCTGTTGTCAATGTTGGATTGCTTCATTTACAACATTTAGATTATCAAGCAGAGAGATATTTCTTAGGCAGACATGAGGGATTCATTTCGACAGTGTGTTGTGGTTAAACAAAGGTTTCAAATATCTGTAGTGTCCCAGAAATAATGTAAAATTCTTTATTGTAATTGAAATGTGAACGTCACTATTCTTTTTCTATTTATTTTTTAACTTGAAGTTGTGTTTGTCTATTGTGTGAACTGGCCTTAAAGTCATAGTTCACCCGAAAAAGAAAATTGTGTCATAATTTACTTACCCACCTATTCATAGTAGTAGAAGAAGATACACAAAATAAGATATTATGAAGAATGTCGTATCTGGCACATATTTACTTGGTAATAATAGGTGAATGGGTGCCACAACTGATGGTTGCCAACTTTCTTCAAATATATTCTCTTGTGTTATGTGGAGGACATAGGTAAAAATGTTTGAAATGAAAAGAGTTTGAATCAATGATAACACAATTTTCATTTTGGGGTGAATCTCCTTCAACATTTTGAGAGTTGTGTCCACTATGCATTATTTGTTAGATTTTCAAGCATAACGAAGTTAATGAAATATTTAAGTGAAAATATTGAGTGTTTGTTTACCACAGACTTTACTTTAGTGTGTGTTGAAATTGTATGTGACTTAAAAAGTGCTAAAATATGTAAGTGTGAGTTAACTCAAAACATTTCCAACTATTGTAGTTAATGAGGTGAAAGAACTATTTGGTTACAAACATTTATAGAAATATCTTTCTCAGTTCTCAACTAAAGCAAAAGGTATACTGAAACAACTTTAAAGCAAGTAATTCATTACAGAATTTTACCTCGATTTTAGGTTTAGCGTATACGGAATAATTTTTTTTTGCTGGAATTACTTAATTTGACCATGTACAATGGTTCCACAATATTAAATTAAGTTTTATCCAATTTTGAGAAAAATAAAAAAAAATTTATCTAATCAAGGGGAACCGATGTACATGAGTAAAATTAAAGTAATTCCAACAACATATTTTTTGCAGTGAAAAAAAAAATGCCACTGTTTAACAAAACAACCAGATCACATTCCATATTATTATCCAGTCCCCTGACAAACTACACACCACTGCAAACAAACTTCATTCAATACATTGACATGCATATGTAAATGTGCTCAGGCAATTACAATAGACCGCATTGCAGTAATTACAGCTATTTGTAGAGTTGCTGTCACCAGAGATACATGCGAGAGCAAAGCACACATCTTTTTTTCTGGACGAAATACTAAACTCTTCTCTCTTTACAGCGGTGAATCGAAGTTGTGCGTTAGTAGAACTAAACTTTTTGTAATAGCTGTTTTAAGTCACGGTTATTAAAATTCACCTTGTATAATCTAATGCTGTTTGGTTGGAAGTATGATGTATTTATGGCGGGCATTCTTGTGTCCATTCCATTGGATGAAAAAATAGAGGGCATAATAAGTCGTCAATATTTTTGGTTGGTTTTAAAAGTGTGATTGAAATACGCGTATCTGCTAAAAATGAAGTAAACATCATCAACATTTTAAAGCCATTCCATTTGCAATGCGGTTTGTGTAGTTAATGGTGTTGAAAATTATCAAACGTTGTCATGCATGAATAGTAATGCTACGGTATAAAAGGATCACACATTTTACGTTTTTACGTTTGATGTAGTTTGGCTGCTGTGTATGCAGTCTGTGTGTGTGTGTGTGTGTGTGTGTGTCAGATTGGATAAAGTTTAGTTGAGGTGAACGAACGCTCCAGGGTACATGCTCTACTTGCCGTCACCAGTGAACTGAGGACGTACAACATTCACTTAAACAAGCTTGTGCGCTCAGTTCTGGTTCTAAATCAGCGAAGGTCACCACCGCTCTCCGCGTGCATGCCACAGTCAGCAGATTCTGATAAGAAGGCTGTAAAATTGGCTGATCCAATTGGTGGCAAAAATGTCTTTCCACTCTTATGAATTGAAAAGTGAATTCCGAGTAGTTCAAGCTGAGAGAAGAAAAATCGTAGGAAAAAATTAAGCGCGAGGAGACAAGCTCCTCTTTTGCAGGGACGAAACCTTGCCATGTGGGAAACACGACTACGTAGTCATGCGTTTTCACTGTCAGCGAGGTGCCAAGTTATAATGCTCTTCTCCATCATTTGATCATTTTTTGATAAATGATGGCTGCCAGAATCAGAAGAAAATATAGATGAACATCCATCTATTATGCAGACCCACTTGGCCTCTGCAGGAGGGCTGGAATCTATCCAAGCATCTCTGTCAAATGTCTGCCTGGTGCGATTATTAGAAAAAGCAATCCAAAAGCCACTCACCTAACTCCACCACTGAAGCAAAAGCAAGTATAATGTAGGAATTATATTTGATGAATTTGGAAGAATTAACAACCTCGTGAAATAGTAACACATTCTTGTGGAATTGGTGTTGGTAGTATATAATGCTCTCAAGAGTACATGTGACAATCAAATAGCACTTTTGCCATCTTATTATTGATTGTTTACTTTTTATTTAACAATTTAAAAGATTTATTATTTTAAGAATTTCTCACCCTCTAGTTGTTCCTAACCTGTATAATTTTCCATGTTTGGCTGAACACAGAGAAAGATATTTGGAAGAACGCTTATAACTTAACAGTTCTTGGACCTCATTGACTACCAAAGTAGAAAATATTACAATGAAAGTAAAAAGTACCCCAGAACTTTCTGCTGTCCTACATTCTTCAAAATATCTTATTTTGTGTTCAGAATCAAGTTAGTTCTGGGCATATATCCATATATCTGTTTTGTTCATCAGAACAAAGACTCTATACAGGTTTGAAACAACTCAAAGGTGAGTAAATGAAGACAGAATTTTCGTCAGTTTAAATTAAGTGAAAATGTTTGTTTATTTATTTTTTCTGTATAGTAAGTTAATGTAGTCATCTTCAACTTATTTCAGTTTTTTCCTGAATTAAAATTTCTAAAAAAAAAAATTTCATTTATATGAACAATTTATGTAAAGTATTTAATTAGATTTCACTTAACAGAAATGTTCCAATGTAAATTAAAAAAATAATAATTCTTGATTGTGATATTTCTGAAATTGTACTCTATTTCTTACCCAGTGATCTTTGAATTGAAATATAATCGACAATGTCCTACCAAAACCTTGGATGTCCAAATTCATGTATTTTATGGAAACAGATAAACACTATACTGGACTTTACGGATGCACTTTTCTAATTCTTTTTAGTGTTTAGACATACAAAACAAAGTTAACATAAAGGGTGACTATTAATGATTTATAAAAAAAAAGAGAAATCCCCAAATATGAACATACATGTTTATATAACAACAACAGCATTTAAGCATATTTTAATTCTGAAATCATATTGGCAAATTTTGGCTTTATTTTTTGGGCAATAACAATTCAACATTAACCGTGGCAGCCAGGTATCACTGAGATATTTGAAAAAAGGCAAGTCTATAATAAACAAAATTTTCATTTACATGTTGCTTAAAGCAACACCAAAAAAAAAATGCTATTTGCATGTATTGAACACCTCACTGAAGACGCACGGATTACGCCTAAACACAAAATTGTTGAATTCACATTGTTTGTGAGGGCTGATTTCCTACAGCAATCCAGTTTTAGAATCCAAAGCTTCACTTAGACACCTAGATCTAAATATTCGTTCTGTATCCAGACGTTCCCTGCCGCTTTGACTTTCACAAGCCTAATCTGTCTGTCCTTCTCTCATCTCATTCTTCTTCTCTCCGCCCGGGACAACTCGTTTAATGACATACTGCTAATCCTATTAGACAGCGCGCTCGTTCCGTTTCTCCGGTGGATATGCTTCTGTCACAAATCCTATTCGCCTGGACAAACTTAAAATGGTTTTCTAATTGTGGTTTGCTAATTGCTAATCAAGAATCTAAGATAAGACCGAGACTCTCGTAGGTCTATAATCTATTACGGTACATCGGATGATATCATCGTGTACACGAGCGGTTTTGAGGCCATGTGAAAGCGTAGTTATAATTCTGCTCAGACAGCGATTCGGACTTGATTTGTTTGTCTCTTCGGGTTACAGAGAAGAGGGGTATCGAATGGTCGGAGAGATGGAATGACACTTGACAGATCTTGCGCCTTGCAAGTAAATGTTTGTCGTGTTTTTCTTACTTGTTCATTCTCTTTCTTCGCTGTTCTCTCTCTCTCTCTTTCCATCACTTGACTCCTGATGTGCGTCTCATTCCCCGGGCCTCTGGATTCTGATGCCCGGCATGGCAGGAGGAATGATAAGCTGTCATGTTTTTTTTTTCACTGTCTTTTTTATTCATCTCATGTTTTTTTATGTCTCACATTGTGTTTTATTAGATTTCTTCGGGCACCTTTTTTATTTTTGTGCTAGTTCGGATCTGGTCGTAAGGGTATATCATAAAATAACTGCATTAAATCTTAATTCAGATGTTCCCAAACTTGTACTTTATTTCCCATGGCCCTAAAAGATCTAAAGGAAACATGTGTGCCCACCAGCCCCTTGTATTAATATTTTATGACATTAAGAGTAACATGTACAATTTCACAAAATAAAGCTTATTTTTCCATTTTTAAAATTAATTTTTGAGGTTTCATTTTGAGGTTTTCAGAACAATACATTTTTAGAATTCATACATTTTAAATAGGATCTTTTGGCAAAAGGCATTGGAAAACACCATTTTATAAACTTAATTATGTCAATTTATGCTAAGTTATTGTCAATATTACAACCATCTATAGACGGATACAGGGATGGATAGGTTTCTAGGCCAGCCCGGAGGTTAGCTCCATCCGGGTTTACTCAACACAAAGCCATTGGATTTTTGCTTTACTCTTCCAAAGATGTTAAAGTACGCTCTGTGGTTAACAAAGCTTTATGAGACAACTCCTCCCAAAAACAGACATTAGCTGTAGGACAATAAAACCACAACTACTATAACGCTAACTCGCTTAAGGGTTTGCATACAGAAATTCTCCAACACTGCGGTAGTCTATGAATGAAATCAAATTGAAAAGCATATAGATTTTGGTTAGTGTATGTGTGTTTGGTGTGTTTGTGTGTGGGAGTTGCGGATGGAGTCCGAGATCAATGTCATACAAAACAAATGTCTGTGTATGTTATACGATTTACTGGAGAGACTGATGTTTTGTCATCAGAATCCAGGTCTTAAATTAGACACCTGGATCAAAATGGCAATCTGTTCTAGTTCCAGACATTTATTGCCACTTTAATTTCCATCCCTAATCTAATTTAATATAATCTAATATAATCTCCATAATAATGTAAGTGTGTGTGCATGCGTGTGTGTGTGTGTGTGTGTGTGTGTGTGTGTGTGTGTGTGTGTGTGTGTGTGTGTGTGTGTGTGTGTGTGTGTGTGTGTGTGTGTGTGTGTGTGTGTGTTTGGGGTTAAGTGCATGTCTCTTAATGTCTCTATTAGTCATCTCCACTGTGGTGTTCTGGTTCAGTGGCACTACCGACAAAACAAAGTGCCATAGACAAATGTTTCTGGGAAAATAAAATCGCATGCTCTCTTCCAAATTCTGCCTCTCAGACACACACACATTTTGTATCCCAGGAACTCAACCCTTTACCGATCTTGCGAAAGACCATTTTTGAGATTTCACTTCTGTGAACACATAAACATCCTCACGTATTGTCCTCAGATGTTGTCCACTGTGTCCCACTGCGAGTCGATGCCCTATGTGGCTTGTTAACGCATTGTGTTGAGCAGATGCGTTGTAAATATGCACAAGCGACGTGAGGAGTGCATGTCTGATGGTACTGTCTCTCTGTGTACAATTTGCGTGTGTAAAAGAGAACACCAGCCTCATGTGTGTCCACTACCTCATACCCATGTATAGTGTATAGTGGCCGAGTGAGAGAGCAGTGAAAAGAAAAGCAGAGAGAGAGAGAGTGAGCCAGAGTGTCGCATTGCTTCCTTTGGCTTGTGAATACTAAGCTGCAGTTTGAGTGGCTAAAGTATTCCCATAGGGTATCTCAAGGGAGCCACAAAGAAACCACTTCTGCTATTACACACATAGACTTAAAGCGCACAAATATAAGAGGGATGCTTGGTTTTAAGCTGTATGCTGCACAAAGAAGTAAAATGAGCAGGTTCTACTGGCTTCGGTTCAGCAGTTACTTGCATTGTATTTACTTGCCGCAAAGTGATTAGTCACGATTAATCACACCTTAAATGTGATTGATCATGTTAAAGCCCTACTTTTAATATAAGCAACAGTTTTACATCCACATTATCATATAAATCGACATTAAAAAATTCAATCGACGCATTAAAACGATCATGAATCATTTTATCAATGCCAACTATTATTTTAATATTCGATTTAATTGCAGCGTCATTGCAAGCCATTAAGCATTTTTTTCTGCAAAATAATGATGCAAAACATTTTTTGGGGCTACGAATATGGCGATCTGAATATCAAGCATATTGGCCAACTATTCAGCGTAGTTACTTGCATTGTATTTACTTCCTGTAGAGTGAATAATTGAGATTAATCGCACGCAGAATGCGATTAATCATTTTACAACCCTACTCTAATAATGCCAAATGAGTGTGTTTGATTCAGCGTTGCCGCTTGCATTGTATTTACTTGCTGTAGAGTGATTAATCCCGATTAATTGTACCCAGAATGTGATTCATTGTTTTACAGCCTTCCTTTAAACATAAGCTAAAGAGCGTGTTTGGTATAGCACTGTTACTTGTATTGTATTTACTTGCTGTAAAAAGATAATTCATGATTAATTGACCACAGAATGCGATTAATTATTTTACAACCCTACTCTAAAACAGTTCGGCGTAGTTACTTGCATTGACATGTACTCGCTGTAAAGTGATTAACCACGATTATTCATACCTTGAATGCGATTAATCGCGATTAATCGATTTGCAGCCCTACTTTAAATAATAAATTCATTCTGCTCATTTATATCATAGAGATGTTTGCTGATGCAGGTCTGATGGTCTTGCAATCTTTACATCTAAGCCCGCATGAGGTCATAAGATCCATGTAAAATAAAGCAGCTATTATTCAACAAAACTATTGTTTACGCGAGACTTAGAAAAACCAACAGAGTAATTACCGAGCAAAGAATTTTATTTAAGTCTGCAGCAGGCACTAACACATCCATCCATATACATGCACACACAGCCTTGCTCGCACACACATAAATATAACTTTCCTGCATGTGCATTGATTTTCTCTTGACTTTATTTATGCCCTGGAGACGAAATCTGTTTAGATTCTAAGTAACGATCGACTGCATCATAAGCAATGTGCACACACACGCAAGCACGCACGCACAACACAAATATCCATACAGCAAGAGCTAATATTAAGGTGCTGTGTTTATCTCTATCTGCTGTCTAGTTAATCAATACTCTCCCTGTTTGAGTTCAGAAATACAGGATTGTTATTAGTCATAATACGTTGACTTATCGATGAGGTCAAATGACATAACATACCTTAAACATTTTATGCATGAATTCAACATTGACCTATAGGTGCGTAAGTGAGCTCATTTTCTTCCATATTCTGTGAGTTTACTCATTATAGTATTGCTTGTTATTCTCAGCCTCATATTTCCATGGATCAACCACAGTCTATTAAGCCGACCGCCTCATGCGTCTAGTCAGCTCTAATGTGATTGGCTGACTTTCTTTATCGGACACATTTGAGTGATTTCGAAATGGTGATTGGAAGAATGCTTTAACCAAGCAGTTCTTGGACCCCGTTTACTACAGTAGTAGAAATTTTACGGGATAGTTTTTTTGTTTTGTTCAAAAGAGTAGAAGATATTTTGAAGGATGTTGGGAATCAAAATGTTCTGGGATACCAGAAGTCAACGGGGTCCAAAAATTGTTTGGTTACAAGCATTCATCAAAATATCTTTCTCTGTGTTCAAGCTAGAAATAAATTGAAATGGAACAACTAGAGAATTTTTTATATCATTATTGGGTAAACTTTCAACTGAGAAGAATTCACAAAAAATATATAAGATATATAAAAATTTATATAAATATGCATAAATTAAACAAAAAGAGAATTTGTAGAATTTTTCCACCTTGATTAGTCTTCTTATTTTATTTATAGTCTTTTTCATGTAACCTTTTGAAGGCTCCCTTGGGTCTCCGTACCCAAGTTTGAAATCCTCCGCTGTTTCATTGTTTTAAATATCTGTAAAAAAAATACTAATCACGATTAATCGCATCCAAAATGTGATAATTCATTTTGCGCCTCTACTCTTACAAAAGCAAATTAAACTGAAGATTTGTTCAGCATAGTTACCTGCATTGTATTAACTTCCTATAAAGCGATCAATCGGTATAAATTACACGTAGAATCTGATTAACCATGATTAATCATGAAAAAAAATTGGGTAAACAATTACTTGATGGATATATCCTGCAATACTGGTGGCTACATTCTACAGTATGTAAAATAAATTCATGCATTAAAAAAACATCCACTAAAAAACGTAATTTTGCTCTTTTGTTACAAGCGCCGTATACCACAATTTTAATTATGTGTTTCGGGTATAGTTATGTTTTATTATCATTTGATTGGACATTTGAAAACAGCATGCATTTATATCCTTCTTTCCACAATCCGACAGAATAACAAACCAACGCTATATATTCATTTCAGCTCGTCTAAACTTCAGCGTTTGCCCTCTGAGGTGGAAGTTAAGCAAACTCTATTTGGAAAGGTGAAAACTCCCCCTCTTAAGTTTATTTTAATCATTTATATACATATCTAGAGTTTCCTCTATTCTCTCTCTCCCCCTCAACACTTTCTTGTTGTTTTAAGTAGGTATTAGATAGGACAACTCTTGCCTCTGGCAATATTGTGCTGAGCTCTCTAAATTTAAATTCACCAGCGTGTGTCACAACCCGACTGATCCGTCCACAGTCACCTACACAAAACACACACACAACACTACACATATGCACAAGGCTTTTATGTTGGCTCTGATGTGAGGGGGGAAAACAAATCAGTGACCATTTGTTTGGCACGCACACACACACACACACACACACACACACACACACACACACACACACACACACACACACACACAATGTTTTTATAGTTGATGAATGCTGGCTCTTACATGAGCACGTATGGACATAAACGCACACACAAACTTTCAATAAAACATGCGAGGAAACCTCCCCGCAGGCCATATCTGTTTTTCAGGCTTAGAGTATACAGTGCGGAGGAGATAAAACTCCTGACTCTGCAGTAAGAAACGGTAAAGAGGACCGCTCACTCAAAATGGAAAGAGAAACAGATTGCCCTTCAACCATGGTCCAACACCCCCACAACCGCCACCGGAGGGCAGCACGCCTGTCGCCACGGCGACTAGCGTGATGCATTAATGCACCTTTTCTGGCCTGAAAAGTAATGGTCCTGGCTTGGCGCCCTGGTCGAGATCAGACGTGCCACCCCCAGGTAGCAGAGGTAAAAACAATACATTTGAAAAAATAAACAATGATATGGAGGCAATAATGCATGCTGTTGCACCTGATATGGCTCTGTTACCTTAAGGGATAGTTCATTCGAAAAGGAAAATTCTGTTGTGATTTGCTTGTCATTTTAAATCATTCTTCTGCAAAACCCAGAAGAAGATAGATTGAAGAATGTTGCTGACCTAGAACTGTTGACATCTATAGTATGGACATCAGACAGGGACCACCGGCATTTTTCAAAATATCTTCTGTTGTGTTTTGAGAAATGAGAAACTCATGCAGGTCTGAAATGTCAAAGGGGTTTGGTAAATAATTTGAGACTTTTTGGTTGAACTATCCTATTGAGAAAAAATGCTCAAGTTTGACAGCAGGTGAGTGTTACCTATATCAAGAGTGTTGAGCACATTTAATTTTATTTTATTTTGTTACCAACCTAATCGTCTTGACCCACACTGTGAAAAGCTATTAAATGAACACTGATGAAAACGTTTTCCCCTTGGAAAGTAATTTTCAGAAAGAGGAGCAGACTGAACTGGCATCAGGAGTAATTCTGTATGTTGCTGCAAATGAGCTACAGAGTTGCGAGAGCCGTAAGATGTGTACGGGGGAGGCGCCTGTGCCACCCTTGAGAATGTTACTGCTCTAGGCAGTTGCCAGCGTCGCCTCTGCCAGGATCCGATACTGATCATGATGCACTCATACAGTGTTACAGATATATTCAGCATAGACCTTGGTGTTTTGTCATTTATTTTCTGCTTTAAATTAATCTAAGAATAAAGTGCTATTACTTAACATTGCATTGGTTTTGCATACTGATGCTGTTGTTTTACATGAATTATCGGCTACAGTATCCATGATATTAAAGTGATACCCAAAAAAGAAAATGGTGTCATTAATTACTCGAACTGGAAACTTATATGATGTTCTTTCTCGTGCAAAACACAAAAAAGATATTTTGAAGAATGTTGGTAACACCATTCACTTGCATTGGTTTCCATGTACTGTAATAGAAGTAAACTGCTGTTCGCCATGATACCATGTATTCCGATTTATTATTTCTATTTAGATCTACTCTATTTAGTAACCTAATTGAATATAAAGAAAAAAATGTAATGTTCTGCAAAATTTCATCTTGTACAATTTTGCAGTTTTGCATAATTGTCAGTTATCCTTAAAGTGATAGTTCACCTTAATTGAAAATTCTGTCATAATAAACTCACTACATTGTCATTCGTATCTATATATATATATAAATATATAAAGAACGATTTATGAAGCCTGTAAAAAAAAAACTGGCTTTTTCACAGTGATGTTGTCTCATGAAAACATGGGCTTAGTAAAGACACAAAGATGTCAAATGTTATGGCTGACGTTATTTAAAGATCCCTAAACTCCACCAACTTATATAGAAACATGACTAATTTTCTACATCAAAATACTAAAACATGTAATAAACAAATGATATGTCGTCATTTTAAATGCCTTCCTGACCTATTAAAAAATGAATAACCCTTCTCTTGATCTTTTATATTTTACAAAGCACCGCAAGGGTATTTAAAGAACCGCAGAGATGCTCCAGGGGAGGTTAAGCATAATACAGACTCCCTCATCCTTAATATGTCATGCTTTCTCGGCCTCTTTCTTCTTTTTCATCTTCCTCCTCGATCCCTCCCCCACCCCTCCGTTCTCTCTTGCTGTTTCTCTGGTCCACTAGTTTGACCTTGACTCCCACTTTTCACACTCTCCCGTGTGTTTTTCCCTCCGCACGACTCTCTACATCTTCACTTCTTTATCCAGAGCGATGTCTGTCCGCTCGCAGCTGAGATTAACCATGAAACTGCTTTTATTAAATGCTTTATATTCTGATCTGGTCCTAATGAGCCTTTGGAGAGTCTGAACGTGGACTTTCTCTTAATCGCTGTCGTTTTCTCTCCTGCAGGTTATTCGCAGCTGGAGCGAATCCTGGCCGCCCCGTGTTAAATCTGTTCAATCAGCGTTTCTCGGCTCCTCCTCTGCCAGTGCAGAACCGGCTGATGTGAGGTCAGCACACTTTGATCCCTCTGATATCTAATGCCCGACACCGCACTCCCGCCAACGCTCCATTTATGATCATTGAATCCCCAAGAGTGCAGTAATGAATAACGGGATTGTTCTAGTCGGGTCGCTAGAGGTGTAGATAAGTGTCGGGCTGACTAAAATAACCTGCTTTAAAAGCAAAAATACCTACGGTGTGGTTAAAGGGCTTCGCAGGCCTACTTTGAGGTTCCCAAATAACTCATGACTCAGCTGGTATTCGAGATATCGACTTTTCACAGTGTAGCCACACTTTTGTAGGCTTACGGTCCATAACTTTAAATGGATTGACATTATAGCAGAGCCACGTACACAAAATCGTACGTTTTCAGATTATATATAAATATTTTAAATAGAATTTGTCAAATATAAATGTTTTAATCTGCCCCAAACTTCCAAATTCCACCCATGGATTGGCAACTTATTTTTTAAATGTTGTTAAATAATTATTTTTTATAAATTTTTAGGTCCATCAAAACGATTAATTATGATTAATCGCATCCAGAATGACGTTTTTTTAATTTTATATTTATAGATAGAAAAATGATTATATATGCATATATTTAATGAAAAAGTAAATTATTTGTTATAGTATAGTGTTTTGATTTTAAAATATGACAATTTTAATAGAACAAATATTTTCTATGTATTTGTTTGTGTTATTAATAGGTTGTACCTAAAAAAGTCGACATGTACAGAATACAAACATTTTTATATTATTATTTCAATACTAGTATGATTTTCTTTATATTATTATAATTATTTTTATTATTGTGCTGCCAACCATAAACAAATAAATCCCAACAAACCAATTACATATAAAGTTTACCCTAAATGGTTCTTTTACACTTTGATGTAATTTAACATTTTCCTACTGTAATAATAAAAACTCTTCCAACATTTTACTGTGGCCACTCAACTCTAACTTTTCAAGAGATGATGAAGGTGAGGTTTGGGAGAGGGGAGATAATAGGATTACAGTGGAAGGCAATTTTGCATTAATTCTCATGCTTTATCTTTGCACTGAGATATAAAGTCACATAGCTATGTTTGAGAAATCATTCAGGAAGGGAATTCATCAAATTTCTGATAAAAATTGCAAAAACTAAATAGATTACTTTCGTGTGTGCATTAGTGTTTGATGATGAGCTCTGTAAACCCACTGCGGATGTTCTTGTGGTCCAAGTCTGGTCAAGTTTGATTTAGAAAGGTATCTCCAAATGCTTGCACACTTAACAATATTTTGGATTTTTGCCCTTGTCAATATTTGGAGCAGGGGCTGAAATTGTCTGGCAAACTAACAGCATGGTGATTTGATAAGAAGGATCTTCTGCTGTTTCTTGTTTTGTGTTCTCTCTTTTCTTTAACACAGCCACACTTCACTATTGCTCGGACTGTAAACAACACCAATTTCCCAGTGTCCACTCCTTGTCAAGTCACTGCTGCTATTGAATACTTGATATAAATAAATGTGGTGTAATAACCCCTCACCAAGCTCATAGCATTTGAGAAAGCTGGACACATTTCTCAGGAGTTGATTTAAAAACAGCAGTTTTACTTATGCATAAAAGTCAAACTTCTATTGCTTATTTTAAAAAACAATCGATATGTCTGTGTACTATAGAAAAATACTTTGCATGTGAATGTGTTTATAAATACATTCATATATGTAAAAAAAATGATCAAATAAAAATGTTGATATTATTAAAATTATTTCTAAATCTAAATTAATACATGTAAATATGTCTTAAATATATATACATGCTTGTTTACGTTGTTATGTGTTTATTGATAAATAATTAACATGCACATTACACACACATTTATTCTGTAAACACAAGCCTTTTTTTCAATATATTATTCAATAAATTGATGAAAACAGTCCTAGTTTGTTCACAAAAAATATAAAATTCCAATGTGAGGAATGTATGTACAGTTTGATGTTGACAAATTCAATGAACTGGTTAAACACAAACCCATGAGTTGTTCCCTACATTGAAACTAAGTGACCGTGTATCTGAGAGTTCAAAACGCATGTGTTTTAAAGTGAGCAAGTGAAGTAGTCAGCAGCAAAAAGATTGAATAAGAAAGCAAAAATGACAATGATGGATGAGAAGTCCACTGAATTGGAGAAGAGGCGACAGGGACGCTGGACAGATAAACATAAAAAAGCCCAGCTGATTTTAGATAGAGATATAAATCTCTGTGTTCACGTCTGTGATGAGCCACGCTTTCTTTCGTCCCCTACAGCGAGATGCTACAGACGAAATACGTGATTTACTCTCTTGGCAGATCTTGTCAGGGTACATTATGACAAAATACAGATCATAACTAGTGTTCAAAGATTGTTATGAATGATTTATACTTATGGGGCAAAAAAACGGCGGCTAATGGGTTTGAGGTTACGCTGATGTGTCGTAGAGCAAATTTGAGATAAAAGAAACTGTATGGATATATATGTATAGATACAAATCATTTAGAATTGAGTAAAGATGTATGTTTGCATTCAAAAAAATTATAAATGAGGAAAATTCAAGTAAAAATACTGTTTAAATTTTGAAAAAATAAAGTGTATCTGATTAACCCATATATTTATATTAGAAATCAACCCAAATATTACCATGCATTACAAATATATATATATTTGTTAAATTTTTCATTACATAAACTTTTTTGAGTACATTTAAGGGACATTATTTGTTGGATTTCCACTCAAAAAACATTATTTTCTCAAAAGATTTTATTTAGTTCATAAATCTGATTATATTTATTCTAAAATAAATAATAAATAGAGAGGAAAGAGACAGACTAACTGCTCTTTATGTATTCGTGGGTTGAATGTTTTATGTCCTTAACTCCAGGGACAAATGAACATATTTTTCATATAATGAGCCTTTGAAGAGTCTTCAGCCCAGCAAGTGTCTAGAGGAAGGACTTTTGTTGTGCGTGTTTCGGATGTTTGTTTATGTGTGTGTGTTGGTTCTATCCTTGAACTGCATGTGTTTACCCTGTGGGCATCGCTAATCTAGTGAACTACTCTTTGTATGTAAATTTGCTAAGCTGTTCTCCTTTCCCTTCGCAAAATCATTCTCTTTGCGACCTTTATGTTTTCCAAACGTTGGTTCAGTGGTTGTAAACACAGGGATTGTGACCCAAAAAAGGTCGCGGGTCTGTTTCTGGTGACAGGGGGCCGGAAAACAATCCTGTGCATGTTTCAAATGTTACTTACTTGTAATTGTTAATGTAGACATCACAATAAAAACAGATCATCAACTTTTACACCCAAGGTGAAAACGCTTCACGTATTTTTGTTGCTGACATGAAGCGCCGGCGACAAATCAAACTCTGGGTGTAAATTAATCTGTCATTGGGTAGGAGCAATAGCCAAATTTAGCAGATGCCAGCATAGACAGGTTGTGTGGCATGCCCTTATTGAAATACTTACTCAACACAACATGATGTTAAAGCAAACTTACTTTGGTTTACAGTAAAGATTTAGCTTAAGAACAATACACAAACGAAGATATTTAGAAGAATGTTGGTGACCAAACAGCATTGGCATCATTTGCCCTCATTGTATGAACACGAAACTTCTGAGACATTTATACCTGTCTCTTTGAACTGTCCTCTTAAGCAGATTCATTTCAGTGTTGAAATAATTTAAAGGAATTGTTCACCAAAAAATTTATCATTTGTCATTTTTTTAAAATAATGTCTATATTTATTTGTTGTGAAGAACACAATTAAAGATATTTTAATATAAAAAGTATATTACAATATTGGATTTTAAGGACAAATTTGGTATAATTCAATGCTAAACAGTTTAATTCTGTTGGCTTTTTGACTTTGATGTTCAAGAAAAAATCAGAAGCTTGCAACAAACCGAGTAAAAATATTTAGTTAATTAAAAAATGATATGGTCATTCACAAACCAACATGTCATTACAAACCTGTATGATTTTCTTTCTTATGCTGAATACAAAAGAAGATATTTCGAAGAATGTTGGTAGCCAAATAGCATTGGCAGATATTGACTTCCATTATATAGACACAAAACTACTGAGGCATTTCTCTAAATATATTATTTTCTGCTTCACAAAATAAAGTGTTATACAGTATACAGGCTTGGAACAACATGAGGTTGAACAACAAAGCAGATTTAAATTTTGTTGAATCCTGTCCCTATAAGCAGATTCTTTAGAGCAATCGTTCACCTTAATTTAACATTTTATCATCATTTGCCAAAGCTACAGTTGTATTATTATTGGATATGTTTCTTTTTTGTGCTCAACATAAATACATTTTTTAAAGAATGGTAAAACCAAACTATATTGCACCAAAAGACTTCCATTGTATGGATACAAAACCACTGAGACATTTCTGTAAATACCTTATGTTCTGTAACATTTTAGGTTTTAAATTACATGAAGGTGTAAAACAATGACAAATTAAAATCTGGATTTGGATTGTGCATTTAACCACGTGCACGTAAATCTGGAAATAATGTAAAGGAATAGTTTGGAATAGGAATGAATCATAAGGGCTTAGTTACAAACTTGTATTAAAAAATGTATGGAAATGCACACCGATTTTGAAAGTGAGCCAAAATGACAAAATCCTCATTTCAGGTTGAACCATGCCTTCAAAAAAGACAATAGATACAGAAGCTTAAATCTCATGTGCTGATGAAAGCCTCAGTGAACTGTAAGTGGCTTTACATGAAACCATCTGTCGAGTTCTTAAATGTAAATCGTGTATAAATGGTTTATTGTACTTAGCGTGATTTGGGCAGCAAACATCAGTTGTTCGGCGCGAGCGGGGAACATATGCGCCGAAGCTTGTTAAACATCCACCCCAAGGCGATGTCAGGCCTTTCACTGAAGCTTACCGAACCCCTTCCGGCTTCTGTGACTGGTCCCGCGGGATACCGGGAGAGGCTGACAGCTCTGCCGGCACACAGTCTCCGTATCAGCAAAGATATCAAAGATAAACTCAATCATGTTTTCCGAGTAAAGTCCGCTGATTTTAGAACCCAAAAAATTGCACATGATAAAAAAGTCCGACATGACATGCTGGAAAAATAATAGTGGGCTGTGTGAACATTCCAGTGGATCTTTATTGTAATTTGGCAATGTGTGGGAAGAAAGAGCGAATAAAACTTGTGGTTTCGAGGGCCTTCCTTCTCTGTAGGCATTGCGTTTATTTTCTCTCTAAATGACGTAAACCTTGAGCTGAGTGATGACATGGGACAGCCGCTGATGAAATGAAAGCCCTGTATATATTCACTTCGCATTAATCGCTATCGTGACCTTGACTTATTACCAAAAAAATTGGACACACAGAGGTTCTGTGAGCTTGGCACATACGGGGGCATTATATTTATGATGTAGCGGTGCTGCTTGGGCTGAAATGATAATTGGCCCCGATGGATTTGTCAGTTCCAGCAGCTAGAGGGCGGTAGCCAGGTGGGGGATAAATTGGGCTTAAAACTAGCAAACTGTTTTTCGCTGCTGTCAAAACTCACAAGGTGTTAAAAGAACAGAAAGGGGAAAATGTGTTTTCGGCAACTGAAAATGTCTGGCGGTGCTCTGTGTCAACACTTTGACAGCTCACGCAAGCATATTCGCAAATAATACACTTATTGACTTTTCATATTTAAATGAAGTTAAAGCTGACGAAATTCAGTACTAATTACATATTTAAACATTAAAGTGCTTAAATGTTTTTTCACATAGAACCCAACTGTGGACTATTATTAGTTAGGGAATGAATCAATCAGTCACAAGTTTTTAGAATCTGAAAAATATTTCAGACACAATGAACATTTTAGGCAACATGCAAAAAAATGTTGTGTAAAATTGATAGTTCAAACAAAAATAGATGACTTCCACATAACACAGAAGACAATATTTTGAAGAATGTCTGTAACTTGCATCCATTTATTTGCATTAAGTTTGTGTCCATGAAATAGAAGTAAAGAAGTGCCGCCGCTTTAGGGTTACCAATGTTGTTTCTTTAACCAAACACAAAAGAAGATATTTTGAAGGATATTTGTAACTGGAATCCATTTATTTGCATGAAGTTTGTGTATATAAATAGAAATACAAAAGGGCCACTGCTCACGTTTACCAATGTTATTTCTTTAACTGAACATAAATGAAGATATTTTGAAGAATGTTGTTAGCTGCTTCTTTGTGTTTATACAATTGACATAAATGGATGCCAAAGCTCATCATTTACCAACTTCTTTCTTCCGCCCATCACATAAGAAGATCTTTTGAGAATGTTGGTAACTGGCACCCATTCACTTGCATTATTTTGCATCCATAGAATAGAAGTGAATGGGTACCACCGTTGTTCAGTTACCGACTTTTAAGAAAGTCATACAGCATTGAAATGACAAGGAGGTTGAGTAAAGGATAAAAACATTTTTCTGCAAACCATCACTTTAAAGGTTCTTTGTAGAACTAGGTTCTTCTTTTGTGTAAGGGGATGATTTACCCCAAAATTAAAAGTTTTGCATATTTTTTCCAAGTCGTTTAAAGCTAGTATCTTTCTTATATGAAACACAAAACACAATGTTTTAATAAATGTCTTGGTGGTTTTGTGTCCATACGATCAAACTCAATGAGTGCCCATTGTTTGGATACCAACATTCTGCTGATAATAAAGCCAAGCTGTTTTGGAATTACATGTGGGTGAGTATTGACTAGATACAAAAAAATATCTTAAATCGTGATGTAACACTTTTAAAAGTAAAGGTGCTTAAAAAGTTCTACACCTTGATCTCATAGTAGAACCCACTTTAGTTCCTTTTGAACCTTTTGGAAGTCATTAATGTTGTTTGGTCATTGATGTGATACTAAAAAAAGAATATTTTGTCAATATATTCTCTTGCTTTTGTCATTTCAGTCGTGTAGTACTTTCATAAATAATGGGTAAATGGGTGTCACCGCTGTTCAGTTTACAAACTTTATTTCTTCTGTAGAATACAGTAGAGGATATTTTAAAGAAAGTCATACAAGAAAGAAAAAAAGGGGTGAGAAAATGAAGACACAGTTATAATTTTGGCAAAGGTTCTTTTTGGATCAAGTAAGTCAAAAATGATCTGCTAGGGAATTGTTTGATTGTCACTGATTGAACTGTTGCTTTATTTTGATGTGGGTTAAAGTTAAACGATTCCGACTCTACGCTCCAAAAAATAAAGATGCTTTAAATGCTCCACACATCGATCCACATTGAATCCACAAAGAATAATTCAGTCAAGTTTATTTGAGGGTCATTCCTTACTTGCCTTTTACAATCTTAGGATTCTTTGTGAGACAGAAAGGTTCTCCAAACAATCATAGTTCTTTTTATAATAAAAGGTTTTTGTCTGTTTTTCGCACTGAGAAAAACTTCCAGATCGCAGCTTTAAACAAGTGCTTTACCAAAAGCCTCTGTTGTTCATTCAGCCTCAAACCGGTTTCAGTGTGAACGCTCCCAAAGGTTTTAACGTGTATTTACGGTATTACTTTTCACCACAATGTCACTGAGCACTCAAGATCACGTTACCATAATACAAAACGATCCTCTCATGTTGTTAGAATTGGTAAAGTGCTGTTTATCTGAAAAACAAAAACCAACAGGAACAAACCACAAATATTTCACAAGTCTGCGGCAGTAATAGGCAACATTATGGCTGTGTAATGACTGTAAAAGCATGGGTTTACCCATAAGCTTATAAATAAGTGAAGAGCTATGCTCATAGCAGGAGCTCGAGAGTTACATTTTACTTTCTGCTCTTGACCCTACTTCGAATTTCATCGCCATAAATGCCTGGAAAATCAACATACTAGATCTCTGCTGTCCTTGGCAGATCAAGAAAATGATGGAACCTTTGATTTTCTACGAAGGTGTCCGTTTCTGCCAGCCTTGCATCTTTCTTTCCGTCTCTGTACCCGCTTCTCTCTAAAAGATGGAAGAGCAAAAAGATAATGTGCTTTTCCCAGAGCACAGAAGGAGGGCTGAAGACTGAGATGAATGTATAAATAGAAGACGTTAGCTGTCGTGATTGATTTTAAAGCGAGATTTGAGATTTCCCTGAGATAATTAGAAAGGCGCTCTCCTGACAGTTTCCAGTACAGTACAGTACAGTACAGTACAGAGCTATTAAGAAGCATTGTGAGAAACTCTGAGACATCCCTAAAAGCCTGCTTTTCCTCTTTAAGAGACATTGTATTTACAGTCTTATTAATCCTTAATGTCTCTGAACATACAGCGACAAAAATCTCCCCGGAGACCAATTATCTCACGTTGTCTTCAGAAATGAACTTCGGCACGAGAAAAGCTTCACGCGTTTCGCTTCGATATCAAGTGTGTGTTATTCCATGTGAAAAGGAGCCAGAGCAGCGCACCGTGCCCATCCTCTGCAGATCTCAGGTGAATGCAGTCTGCGAGCTGTTGGCATCCTTTCCTAATCAATTTTGGACGGGGGCCTGGCGCTGGCAAGGCCCACGTACTCTTGAGATATTTATAGTTGTTTTTTTTCATTATTGTTGGTGCACGTTTTGAAGTACTAGAAGTTTATGAAGTCTCGATCTGTGGCATATTGTTCTTCAAATAGCGGATTGGGTGTTTTAGGTACTGAGACAAGGTTAAAGATGAGCTCACCTTTACCTATGCGGTTCATTTTTCAATAAGCCTACAGCCTCCGATATCCCCTGAGATCTGCAGTCATGAAGATGTTCGCACTTAAACCCATGTGGGCAAAGCTGCTGACCCGGGTTGTTTGTCCATTGTGCCGCCTCAGGAAGTATTTAGAGAGTGTTTTTATCTGTTTGCAACTTTCTTGCCTGAATGAAAGGGTAAAGGGTTGTAAAAATGAATATTCTCTTATGAAAAAGAAGTATACCTGAGTAGATGACAAGTATTTGTGAAACCATACTTCATTTAATAAGTATACTAATATCAATGCACTAGCAGTGTACTTGTTGGTCTGCACTTGTAATAATACAGGAATCATTTTATTTTTGAATATCTAGAACCTCTTGATTACAGAGAAACAATTAATTTTCACTGCTGTTATTACTCTACCAACTGTTGTTGTCATCTTTTCAGATGACCATAAAACAACATTTACAAGAGGTTATTTGCCACTTTTTGATACAAGTTCCTACAGAAACCTCAAAACGAAGTTGATTTTCACTGATGCTTAAAAAAAAACTTCATTGCATATTGTTCCTTTAGATTAAAGTTCCAGTGTGCATGGGAGAATGATAAACAGTAGAAAGGCAGATACAAATAATTAATTAATATTTTATTCCCTTTTATATCTATTTCTTTTTACTATACTCAAGGGGTTGATAACACATGAGTGTGAAAACGAAAGGTTGCTAGGAAAATGCTCTCCAGACCCATTCACTACTACTTGAACCATTTTTCTTGTTCATTATTTCTTCTTACAGAAAACCGTTTGTGGAAAAAAACATCTTTTAACAGAACCGCACAGCCAAGGTTAAAATGTATATCTGATTTTTATTTTTTTTTAAATAAACATTATGCACACTAAGCTTTGGCTACAGTATTACAAAGAGACGGCTTAACAGTGGTTTGTAGAAACGGCTTGTATATAAATGACTGACTTAACTCAAAACAACTTTGTTGAAGATATGCCAACCATATGCGTTGACACATCTTAAAACATTTAATGCCTTCATGATGCTTACCTGTAATGTTTTTCTAATATTTTTATAAAAGTGGCTTAAATATACTAACTCAATAAGATAAGCCTCATCTTTGAAACCAGGTCTTAAAGTCTAGTTTTATATCTTGAGCCTATAGAAAACTCCTCTGCAAGACCACTAGCCTCGTTCTATTTTTCTCATGTTGTTTTTATTCTACTTTTTCTTTAGACTGTCCATCCAGTGTGTTTATGTCTGGTTGTGTACGTCACCTCCCATCAATAACCTGAACCCTTGTTTATTTTTGTACGCTGCTATATTTGCTGAGAATATCTACATGTGAGTATTCACGGCTTGTCACTTCTGAGTCGTATGGAAGCGTGATGGTCTGTTGCACTCTGGGTATGTGCCTGTGCGTCTGGCCGTAAATGAATAGCTCAATTCTCTGTTCTTCTTAAATTTTCATCTGCTTCTTAACACGCTTCACATTCAATGGGGTCTCCTAAGCATGCCCAAACCCTGTTACCATGGTGCTCTCACCCCCCAACCCTCATGGCCCTCTTTCTTTCTTGAGAAGTTCAAGACGTTGTGAGACATCAACCTGTTTATAGGAAGAGAAGGCCCATTGCTGTTTTTCATACATTACAGCATACGTAAGAAGCTTAGAGGGAATAGCTGTAACCTTGGAGACACTCCACAGCTCAGAGCTTCAATTTTTAAACTGCCAGATGTTGTGTAATAAATAGCATGAGAGTTAATGCACTCTGAAGTACAGCTGGGCTCGGGGTAAGAACCGGGCCCACTGTGTCCCAGACGCAGATCAGAGTCGCTACACTTCACTCACAGTAAGACCCATTGTTCCTAGCCGGGCTAATGCTGGCCAGGGGAAATTTACATCTACCCCTTCTGTGACATGGGGGTTAAACATATGTGTCTCCGTCTCAGTGACGAAAAAAAAGGGAATCTGCGCACAAGTCTTAAATGAGGTCTGTTGTTTAATGATCAGTGTGTTGCATTGCTGAATATTCCCAGTGGAACATTTTAGTGCTGAGATCCAAGGGAATAGAAGAAATTTGGGCATTGGTTTTCTCAATTCTCATGCCGTTCCAAACTCGCATGATTTTCTTTCTTCTGCCAAACACAAAAGGAGGTGTCAGGGAGAATATTCAGGTGTTAGGAGATATTCTTGGTGCTCTTTCTATACAATGAAAGTTAATGGTGAACAGGAGATTCAAAGCTTCATTAGACAAAAAAATAATAATTAATACGTTCGCATTAAAAAAGTATAAATTATTATTATACTCTCGATAAAAAATCACTTGGGTTTGAGCAGTAATAAAGTCTCTTATATTTTTTTAATAATTGTTTAAAAGAACATTAATATTTCTTTATATCTTTAGACGACAAAAGTGTGACACAAAGCATTGTTTCTTAACCACTCATTAAAGGAATAGTTCACCCAAAAATACAAATTCAAGCTATATCAAACCTGTGTACACTACTTTTCTTTGTTCTGATGAACATAAGGAATTATATTTGGAAGAATACTTACTAAACAGTCTGATTACCTACCACGAATGGAAAAATTACGTAGAATATTTTTTTGTTCTGTTAACCAAAAAATTAGATATTTTGAAGAATGTAGCACAACAAAATAGTGCCAGGATCATTTTGACTGGTAATTTTTTTTTTCTATTTTAGTAGTCAACGGTTCAACAACTTTTGGATACACGCATTCTTCCACATTTCTTTCTTCGTGTTTTAACAAACAAAGACATTTATACACAGTGGGTTTGAAAGAACTAGAGAGTAAACATCTTCATTATGTCCTCCAACTGGAGTGCAAAAGGGGAGGACATAATAGGATTAACTTGTTTTACACTTACATATCTAATGTTTTAAGAACAGCAATTTTGCTGATTTATATTTTTTGTCATCATTATTTGTCAATTGCCATTTTTAGTCATACTTTAATTTCTTAATGGGTTTTTTCAAATAATGATCAACAAAGCATTAAAAATTTGGACAAGGGCAACGATGATGGGATTGTAATGCTTGAAAATAAAAGATGTTGGCCAGATAACTAGGTTTCAAAAGCAATCTTTAAATGTTTAGGCTAAAGAAAAACACAAAATGTTTTATCTCACTGTTGCATTTAATATTTTATTATACAGTTATCTAAATGTAGTTAAGTATGAACTCAAGATATTCTATTCAAAAGGTTGAAAGCCACCTTACTAAAAGATTTTTTCTCCAGTGGAGAATTCTATACAACAAACGTTTGAGCAAAACACTCCTGCTTTTTCGTTCATTCTGAATGTTGTTATTAAAGTTCTTCTTTCCTACGGGCTATCCAAACAAGAAAACGGTCCTTGAAAATAATCCAGCAGAAGTACAGAAACGCTAAAGGATCCAATATCACTGGCCTTCCTGTGACCAATGCCCTCATGTCCCTCAGCAAGCCATTAAAGTTTGAGGTACTTCAGGGGAAGCACGGCGTGCCACCATTCCCCTGCAATCTCTCAAAGCATGACAACCTCAAAAAAGAGCAGCGTCTCTACAAAAGCGCAAATAAATCTGCACTTTCAGTGTTGAAAATAATAATAATGTAAAAGCTTCATATTTAAAAAATTTTTTTTTTTTTAAATGGTTTGTGGACAGTGTGTGTGTTCTCACTTTAATGTACTTGTACCGCACTGGCTTTCATTCCCGCGACCTTGATTCCAAACACATGTCTACATGTTTTCACCATAGCAACTGCCATCATTCTTTTGATGAAACATACGCTCTGAAGTCACATTATTACTTATAAATTAATCAACGTAACATTTGGTTGACCACATTGGACAAATGCTTGCTGCCCACTTGTAACCTTTGCCTGAGGCTGCGGAAGAAATATGGCGATGGTGTGCGTTTACAGCGACAAAATGAAATATTGTTTTGACTGACAGGAACAGAACGAACTAGTCCGCTCTCAGTAGTTGTTCTCTTTCAAACAGACAGTTACCTGTTCCCAAAGCGCTCTGAAAAGCCACTAGTACACCCCTTGCATACAGATACTTGCCCAGAGGAGAGGGTTTCAGAAGCAGAGCTCGTCCTGTGTGGGGAAAATGTAGACACACAGGTGTGGTGGGATTGGAGGAAGGGGGGTGTGTGCACACCTGTCTTTACTTTAGGGACAGATTTGTCTCAAGAAGAGCTAAATCTGACAAATCCATCCTTTGGGGACATTTAGGATGTCCTTATTTGTAAGACAAACACAAATAGGTTGTCTTATATAAATCGTTTTGGTTAGGCCCAAAAATAAAACTGTGTCATGATTTACTCACCTTCTTGTCATTTCAAACCTGTAAGAATTTTAAGATGCACAAGATCCATACACAAAATATTTTTAAAAGTTAGAAACTTAATTCAAAGAAAAGTCTGTTGGTTTCAAACATGTTTCACAATATCTACTTTTTATGTTCAACAGACAGACTGAGAGAGTAAATAATGAAAAAATTCTAAATTTTGGATGAATGAAAAATGGTCTGGCGTGGAAATCTTTAGATATAAATAAATGAATAACTATTCTGACCAAAACAATTTTTTTACAGTTTTTATGTGAAAAATGATACCCAATGAAGTGAATTTTAAAGCTTTAAAGTGTAGTTAATATAATGTTTAAATTTTATGTATATGTTTTTTATTTTAGGGAAATTAATTCACTGAAAAAATATATTTCATGTTTTGAAAGGTAAATACAAAAGTTTATTTTTGTAGCTATTTACCAAGGGACATGAAACTTATTTATAGTTATTGGTGAAACCCCCCAAAAATGTTCAGATGGTCCTCAAAAGATTGTTCCGATGTCAAGTGTCTCTGAAGTTTATGGAATAGACTTTAATATCCCTGAACATCTATCGCTGATTAAAATATGTTTTACTTATACAAGGAAACAAAAATGTGTGACACAACTACGATGTAGAGCTTCCATGTCTAAGAAGGAAATTCAGCAACATCTTCTGTTTCTTTCTCTGCTGTAAATCTCATTTAAAAGTGTAGACACGTTATTACAAACACACACAAATTCAAGAGGTCCCATAGCTTTGAGGTTAACAAAGATGTTGACTGTGGCAGGTTATTATAGGCATCTGTTGCAAGCAGTTACCATGTGTCCAGTGACCATAGCAACGTTGTTTCCATGGATTTTGGTAAAGTTTTTTGTTGCTTCTGGCAAAGGCATATTATACTTCTGTTACAAAAGTAACTGTTTAAAGTGGCTGCCATTTTATAGACGTGCTCGGATCTCAGTGCTGTTCAGTCCGGTACTAATGTGAATGATATGTTTGGACACATAATGAACACAAATGCAATATTGGGGCAATGGAAATTGTACAGATAAGGGTGTGTATATAGGCGGTATTAGCACCCATTGATGATTTTTTGAGTATAATTAATAGAAGAAACACAATCATGACCAGAGGGCATATTAATCCTCGAATGTAATGATCCACACATCTTATTTATTTGATATCGCACACACATTTCACTATCCCACACATTAAATGCTGTATAGAGCATGCACACCATCACCGAATTTCCATTTGCATATATTCTTTAAAATGTTCTGTCCTTTCACTTTATGGGGCACATTCACACTTTATGCCTCACACTGAAGTGGATTTTTCCTCGCATCTCCTCCCACAGTGCATGGAATTAAACCACACTGGGTATGACTGTATGAATAATAAATGCAAAATATCAACCTAAAAATGTCTAAATACAGGATGTTGTGTTACCTAGAAGTACTATTTCAATAAATGTTTTTTGGCAGGATTTGGAAACTCGACTTTAATGAATTAGAGAGCTTTGACTCTCTAAGCTGATTGGAAATGACGTCTGAATGAGCAAACATACTGTAAAACTCTGCTGTAGTTTAATTGAATATTTTTTTGCTTTAAACGAACTTCCATTAAACAAGACTGTTTTAGACTTTTTTCATGTAAAGAAAATGTATTTTTTCATATTTTACAGTGCTGATGTGATAATGCCATTAACGGGACCAGTCTCTTCTCCTCATTTTGAATCTTTAAAGTATTTTTATTTTGATTAAAGTTTAACTCATATTGAAAAAAGAACTAATAAAGGACTAACTATGCAAAGCTACAGCAAAATGTAAGGTGAGATACTCCAACCTAATAAAAAAAAGCTGGGGCAGACTTTTACCAAGCCAGTCGACCATGCTTAGAGAAGGTTCAGCAAATATTGTTGCTGATGCATATGAAACAAATGCATATTATTCATAAATGATTCCAAGATTGACACTACAGAAAATGTTGACTATAAATATACATTCAATAAATATACAACCAAAGCAATAAAAAAATTCACTTTTCATCAATGTTGAATACTCTTTTTAGAGGTTAGAACATGGCGCAAGCACGGCCAGGGTCATGGGTTTGATCCCAAGGATTGCACATACTTTATAATTAAATGTAAAGTATGATTCAACATAAGTTTCTTTGGATTAAAGTGAATTTAGCAGACAGTCGATAGCAGGTCTTTAGGTATTTACTTAAAATAAAATCAACTTTTACTTTTTACTGTGAAATTTTTTTTATTCCCATTTGTAAAAGTATAGATTGAGGATTATCCATTCTGAAATCACAAATACAGTCATACAGTCTCTGCGACCCAGGAAATGGCCAGACTGACTGTGTTATGATACCATTAAAGAAGATGTCACTGTACTGGCCTGATTCCAGAGCAGTTTCCCCGGTGTGTTCTCTCTTGCAGCCTCTCTCTTTGTCTCTCGCTCGCACATGCTGTGAAACAGTACACACCTCTCCGTCACTGCAGAATGACTCATCTCCCATAGCTTACCTATCTGTCCCCTTTTTTATTTCCCATCTTGCTTTTTTATTATTGTCTGCATGTGAAGTAGTTATGTTGACCGGGCGTCTCGGTTTACCCTGAACGCTTCTGGTTTCACTAGGTGTCCTGGTGTCCCGACAATTCACTTAAACATGCAAATATGTTCTGGCTTCGGATGCCAGGCTTACCGATTCAAAATGAAAGACAGACAAACCAATTTCAGCAGTTCTGTATATGTTTATTCAGAGCAAGAAACTGTTTCTTATTCACTGAGTACTCACAATCTGCCTTGTAAACTATCTGTTCTATATATAGAGCCATGTTTAAATAAGTAATTGTCAGTCTTTTTGGTTTTAACACACCTACTTGTAGGGAAATGTGGAGTGTTGTAGATTACGCAATACATGTAAAGAACTATTTGCCTACCCTAGATTACCTGTTACCACAATTTCAGTGTTTAGAAAAGCTTTTTCTGTTGAATGTAATTCAGAACCAACTCGTTAGATGAAGAACTAAGCAAAGCATATTGAATGAAACTAGGGGAGAATTAAAAGGGCCTTTATGATTTGTTGAACTTACAAACTAGGAATTTCTCTTTAATTGTTTTGCAAAACACAAGTAGGTGATTTCCTTTTCATTCTGTCCCATTTAGTATTGCCCAATAATTCAGAAATGGGCTTTTTGCCTTTTTTATTGGACAGTTGAGAAATACCCATCACAACTTGGAAACATCCCATGTGTTCTGAAGATCAATAGTATACATTCATTCAATTCAACGTCATTCAGTGATTTGCATTGTCTTTGTGTATTTCTGTCTTTCCTTTAGTTATCAACTGGTGCGTAAATGCACAAACCAAAGGAAATGTTTTTTGTTTGCATACATCCAGAAAAATCGTTTTTACATTAAACATTTTACACATAAGAGGGTATATTAAAAACCCATTGAATCATGTAAATACACTGTTTAATTTTTTTTGTATAAATAAGTAAAAATGAAGTAAATCTGAATACCTCAAACATTTCTATTAGAATTCACTAAACATATTTATGTGTAATTCAAATACATAATGGTTAAATAAATATTTATTTTAATACATAAACTTAAAATACTATAACTGTTTAATTTATATTGTTCATATATATGATTTAGATTTTTATTATTCAATGTTTTTAATATTCTTAACTTTAAAACATCTATTAAATGTCTTTTATTAAGCTAATATAACTCTTATTAACTAACCCACATGAAATATCTTAATATTGTATGTTTCAATTCAAAATTTGACAGGAAATTAAATAAAACTAATTATATATATATATATATATATATATATATATATATATATATATATATATATATATATATATATATAGTTGCAACAAACCTGTATACATTTCTTTGGTGTGCTAAACGCAAATAAAGAAATTTTAATGTGATTTTGTCAAAGGTGTGTTGTACAAGGCTATCCCAGAATGGTGTATTTACAACGTTTATCAAAATATATGCACAACAATGAAGTTTATACAAGTTTATAATCACTGGAATGTGAGTAAATTATATAGGATCTGGGGCTGAACCATTTATTAATGGAGAATAATGGTTACAATAAATTTTATGTCACTTTAAAATGCTTCAAAAGCTACACATACATATTTTTTAAATGTTGCTTCAACTGTATAAGGTTATGGAACAAAATACCATCATTACAAAATTAATATTTATTTTTATCTTTAGCTTTATTTATTTAAATGTAATATTTTTTGAAAACAGGGAGCACATTAGAGGTTTAAAGGCACTTTTTCATCATGGCAAATAATGATATTAAATTTTGATAAGTGTCTTATCTTTAGTTAAAGTTACATGAATCCTATGAACTTTAATAACTTTTACATCATTTAAATTTGTGATGAGATAAAGAAAACTTGTAAAATATGCTTACTTTCTCTCACTTAAAGTTTTTTTAAGATAGATGTTGCAAAAACATATTGACAATGACAAATTTGACTTGACAGTGACAGATTTCTCAACAGATCTATATCCAGCACTTGTGTCAGCAACACCCTAGCGTTTTTGCATTGTTGTGTAAATAAATTATTTAGTAACTTACCTCAAAAACCAAAGGATGAAATCGTTAAGTTTCATCATTTACTCATTATCTTGTCATTTCAAACCATTATGACATTCTTTCTGCCATATTTTTAAGAATGTTGGTCATCAAAATAACAGTTGTAGAGACCAAAAGTCAGTTCAAGTCAATGGGTGCCGTTAGTGTTTGGTTAGCACATTTCTTTAAAATATCTTCTTTTGTGTTAAATGTAAGAAATAAATAAATAAATACTGTTTTAAACTTCTAAAGTAGTCCTCCTCCCTAAGTATTTGTCTTAGATTTGTGATTTGTGACCTTGACTCAAATGGTGTCCTTTCATGACAAATTATCTTTTATTATATTCTTTACATTTCATTGGTTTGTTTAAAAAGGTGTGTCGTTCATATCAAATAAAGAATATTTGTGATTGTATCAGAGATAGAGAGTGAGGGGTTGGCAGGCTGGAGCAGTGGGGAGTGGGGCTAAATGAAAACAGATCTGAGATGGAAAGGGTAAGAATAAGCTGGCACAGCAAACAACATAGACTGGCAGGAGTCTGTGTGCGTGTGTGTGTATGCGGGTGTATGCGTATGTGTGCGTGTGTAAGAGAGAGAGTGAGTCTGTGTGTCTTTGTTTCTGAAAGATACTTTGTATTTGTATGTGTCTATGTGTGTTTGTGAGTTTGAGGGTTGTGGACATTAACTCTGTTTCACCCTCAGTGGAGCATTGTGATTGGCTGGATTTGAGCTGGGTTTGGCACAGTCTCATTTCCGCAGAAGGCCGTACAACAGGAGGGCCTCGACCACATGCAGCATCTGCCCTGCTTTTGCTGCCAGTACACACATGGGTGCACACACATACATACACAGGTGCCCACGTACAGGTGCTTATAGACATTTATACACCTGTACATACGTTCACAATTTAATCTAGAAAAAAGAAAACATTTAACCTGCCATTTGCACTTGCCCTAAAAATGATGTGAACATGAAAATTCTCTTTTTCGTGTAAGGTTAAGTTTAGCGATCTTCATTTTAACCTGAAAAGTCAGAAGGTTTGTTGTCTGATGGGGGTATTTTATTTGCAGTCTTTTAAAAACATAATCCTATATAAAAAGGATCTTGATTTTAAAACTTGTGATCATTGGTGTGGGTCACATCAATTGCTAGAAATATTATATCGAAGTGTCTTCTGCATTTAATTAAATGTGTGATATGCAAAGTATGGTTGTTTTCTCAACATTCTGCGATCTCTAGCCTGTCAGATGTTGTTGTGTGACGACGTTGGTGTCAGTTTATTTTAAAAGCATCTTGTGTTCGGCATATGTTCCTCGCCATGAAAGGGCATATTAGTATCTCTTTTTAAATGGAAATTAGAAAAAAGTTATTTATAAAAGTTATTGGACTCCACAGTAAAGTATCGCTGTTAAACGATTATCATGAATAATCGCATCCAGGATAATGTTTTTTTACATAATATGTCTTTGTACTCTGCAAATTATGCTGTATCAATAGATATGTGCATATTTTTGAAAAAAGAAAATGCTAAATGGGTTTTATTTAATTTAAATTACACATATAATGTAATCTAAGACTTAATTGATTTTATTTAAGAAAAATATAAAAATCGATAAATTGTTATATATATTTGAAATTACACATATTATGTATAAACATCCGTGAATATACATATTTAAAAAAATATAAAATTCAGTTTGTATTGTATTATTTAGACACATCATTTGAATACAAACTTAAACATACATATTTAAGAAAATGTAAAAATCAATAAATATTAGTATATTATTTAAATTACATTTATATTATTATCATTCTGGATAATAACAATTAGTCATGTTTAATCACAAGTACTAACGATTAATCACAATTAATTGTTTTTACAACTCAAAGCAAAAAAAAATAGCAAAACTAATGATCAATGTTTCAAAATTTTAACTCAGTTTTGTTTCTATACTGAGAAATGAATAAATATGTAGAGTATTTGAATGTGATCATCTGAGTATATAATTGTTATCATTAGGAAAACAAGAAAGTGCATGATCTTCTAAGCACTGCAGCTGTTTTAATTAAAAATAAGTTGCATATTAAAGAACATACACCCTAAAACAGCTGGGATAAAGGATAAAGATATATTTAAAAATGTTGTAATATTACCAATGGTGTTATTAAAATGAGTTTCTTTACTTAATTGTTCCAAGGCAATTGCTGTTCTGATTTTTTAAGTGCAAAACTAATGAGGTTTTACAGTCTGTATAAAGCTGCACGGAATGTTAATTAAAGTGATGCACAAGAAAAAACAAAACGTTTAGCCAAAATAACAATTTGTTTTAACCGTTCGAAATCGGCATTTGTTACAAAGCTAACCAGTAATCTCTCACAAGATACCTTCAGATAACATATATTTCGTGCTCGGTGTTACAGAGATATGCTATTAGCTGTTTTACACTGAGCCGGGCGCAGGGCAGTTCTGAAAATAGAGCAATTAGACTGAACAAGTGTGAGGAAGGAATAGGATGATAGGTGTGAGCTACAGCTCCAAGTGTTCATTAGGAGATGGAGTGTGCTTTTGCCCTGCAGCCGTAAGACTGGATCACACTCGGCCTCGCCGTTGACTCTATGTGTGAGTGTTTGAGGGGATGTTGGTGGGGGTCCAACAAAGAGCATTGATAATTGCATTTCTGCATATGTTTATGAGTGGGTGTGGATGTGTGGATGTGACCGTCTGTGGATGTTCTGCGTTGGGAGGTGTGGCTGTGGGCATCGCTGTGTAAACAAAAAATTGTACAATTGAGACTGCAAAGTCCTCTAGTAAAACATGATTTCATGTTGTGCATGGGCTTGCGGTATTGCTGGAAAGACCCTCTTGAAATTAAATTTCTGTGCTGGTCTGGGATGGGCTGGGCTGGTCCGGTAGTGTCATAGATAATGTGCTTCTTGACATATATGTTGTTTCTGGGAGGTCCTGCTGTCTTTGCCGGTCGAAACTTTGATGGGGACAAATAACACACGGACATCTATAAAGGCGATGCAGTTGACCAGCTATGGACCTTTCAAGAGAGTAGTAACTGTGAAAGCCATACTTTTAGTACCTTTTTGTTGTTTTTATGAAAAATCACAAGGCCAGAGACGAGACAAATCCACCTGAAGGGAATAATGGTATAAGATATTAATGCTTGTTCCTTCAGTGGATTGTTTCACTTGTCTAAATTTAGCGAAGTTTTACTCAAAATGTGTGACACCAATCTGGCAGGGATCAAGACAGAATGCTCAGATTCAAGAACTTTTGTTTTGGTTTGTGTTGTTTTTTTTCTATGTGCAAAGTGATAAAAGAAAACAGGATGAAAACAATCCAAGTTCTACAGTCTTCCCACTAAGTTTTTTCTGCGCTCGGAAGCTAATCAAATTGTGTCTGCTCATGTAGCACATATAATGCGTCTTGGGGCCGATGAAGTGGATATGATTCCCTGACCAGTAGGTATGCCAACAGGGTGACCTTTTAAAAGAGTTGAGCCTGGGGTCCAACGCTTTTATTTTGCTTCATTTGCATCTTTTATGTGACAGTTTAACAGCGCACAGAAATCATCCTATGTGCAGTGAAGAAAACAGAAAAAAAAGGAAGAAAATAAGAAATAAAGGTAGGAAGAAAGAAAGAAAGAAAGAAAGAAAGAAAGAAAGATAGAAAGAAAGAATGAATGAAAAGAAGGAAGAAAGAAAGAAAGAAAGAAAGAAAGAAAGAAGGAAAAAAGAAAGAAAGAAAGAAAGAAAGAAAGAAGGAAAAAAGAAAGAAAGAAAGAAAGAAAGAAAGAAGAAAGAAAGAAAGAAAGAAAGAAAGAAAGAAAGAAAGAAAGAAAGAAAGAAAGAAAGAAAGAAAGAAAGAAAGAAAGAAAGAAAGAAAGAAAGAAAGAAAGAAAGAAAGAAAGAAAGAAAAAAATAAGGAATGTGAGGAATAAGGAAAGAATGAAAGGAATAAGGAAAGAAAGAAAGACAGAAAGAAAGAAAGATAGATAGATAGATAGATAGATAGATAGATAGATAGATAGATAGATAGATAGATAGATAGATAGATAGATAGATAGATAGATAGATAGATAGAGAGATAGAAAGAAAGAAAGAAAGAAAGAAAGAAAGAAAGAAAGAAAGAAAGAAAGAAAGAAAGAAAGAAAGAAAGAAATAAGGAATGTGAGGAATAAGGAAAGAATGAAAGGAATAAGGAAAGAAAGAAAGAAAGAAAGAAAGAAAGAAAGAAAGAAAGAAAGAAAGAAAGAAAGAAAGAAAGAAAGAAAGAAAGAAAGAAAGAAAGAAAGAAAGAAAGAAAGAAAGAAAGAAAGAAAGAAACAAAGAAAGAGAGAAAGAAAGAAAGAAAGAACAAAAGACAATTACACATTTAGATTGATCCTAAGCTATGTAAAATACTACGGTGAAGTAAATTGTACCCAGAATGTAAGGTAAAAATAATGACATCAGCCAAATGATTCTCTTAAGCAAAGTTTGTATGTTCATGACTGTTCCTGTTTCCTATTAAGACTCTCTCAGTATTAGGGCGGGTGCCCCAGTCTTTGGGAATGTATGATGGATTTGTACTAATGATAATTGGGCATTTTGCTGTACTTTGTTTGCAGTTTTTCTGTCTTTGTTTCTGGGGACTGCCCTCTAAGTGCATATACACTACAATGTATCACTACCTTGGTTAGACATTTGATGAAAGACTCAATAAAGAACTCGGCTGAAGAGACCCAAGAGTCTCCTGGTATTTGCTTATGATTTTCCAAAGCAATGAACAAAAAAGAAAGAAAAAACCATGAAGTGATGGTGAAAGGTGTATGGTGGGTTTTGAGATGCTCAGAGTCATGGCTGCAGGGAAAGAGAGAGAGAAAGCAGACTGAGGGAAGTGAAGCAGACGGAAGACGGAGACTTTGATGCAGCTGTGAAAGCATAATTTGATCTCTGATGCCACCAAAACTGAGACATGGGCCATGAAATATTTATTTGACCCAACAATCAGCAAAACTGGAGATGAACAAGAAATACAGGCAGTCCACTGAATATGAAAGAAACCTCTGCACTGTCTTTCACATATATTTAAACATTATCACTAAAGACCCCCGTCATGGGGAATTAGCATGAGCTGTGTTTTCTGTAGTGATGGGGATTTTGTAGATATTTGGGAGGGTATGTTCAGTCCAGAAATGATTTGAGGGGGCTTTAATTGGACGCAGTGATATTGAATAATTGAAGAGATGTTTTACCTTGTCTGCATGTTTCTGCATGTGTATGTGTGTCTACTATTACTACATGTTTTTAGTGTGTGTGTGTGTTTGTGTGCGTATGTATGCGTGCGTGTGTGTGTGTGTGTGTGTGTGTGTTTGTGTGTGTGGGTGTGTATGCTTGCACTTAATCATTAATGATAGAATGTGTGTTTACACCCGCTAAAGCCTTCCCGTGCCCTTAAAGATCTGAAGGTAATAACACCATCCATCACCTTGTGTATGTGTGTGTGTGTATGTGAGTGTGTGTTTGGGAGAGAGACAAAGAGGTTGAACACTTTGGCGAGTCAGCATACAATCTCTTCAGACATTCTGAATCCTTTTTTTTATTAAAAAAATATATATTTCACAATGTTCTGGCTGATAAAATAGCCAGTTTTATTGAGACCCCTAAAAATGAAGGATTTTGTGTAAGGCATTTTAATAAAATAATACAATTTGCAGATATAGATTGGCCACACACAATAAGGTAAAGGAATTGCCCCTGTGAGAGAGTAAGCTTAGCAGGTCTTCGAATGATATAATGAAATATACTATTAAATAATGAATTTAGAAAAATTGTGATAATAACAGGATTTATTTTGAAATATGCATTTTTCTAAGTAATGACTGTACATATTTAACATAACGGAAGACATGGAGTAAGAAAAGTGACAGTATACTGACAAATTAAAATTTGTCAATGTTAACTCACTCTCGTGTCATTTTAACCTATATAAAATTTTTTGTTTCCGCAAAACACATAAGCAGATATTTTGAAGAAAGTTGGTAACTGTATGGACACAAAATCAAGTGAAATAGTGCCAGTTCCCAAAATATTTCAAATATGTTTTGCAGCAGACAGAAATTCATGAGTTAAAAATGACATGAGGATGTGTAAATGATCTGTGGGTGAACTATCACTTTTTCTATAGGTCGTATACATTTTTACCTCAAATTTGAGTGGACAGTTGAGCAGTAAACTTTCAAAAGAGCCACTGGTATGTCAAAAGGTGAATTGTATAGCTTATTTTTTATGTAATTATCTTCAGAATCTAGATGATTCTTTCCTAATTGACACAAATGTTCAGTTTGTCCTGTAATGTACATACTGCACATGTATATACATTTGTGACCCTGCCTGTGAAAAGCAAGCAAAAGACACAAAATCCAATTTTGAGAATATAAGCATAGTGAGCATCCAAGTTGGATTTCAGCCATTAATTTCACTCTAATTAAATCTTTGACAGCCTTATGCAGTCAATCTTAAATATATTGCGGTTATAATTTCACAGAATGTTCTTGACATTGTATAGAATGATTTTATGAGGAAAACAGTAAATCACAAAAAAGGACGTCAGATGGGGCTTTGTATGGTTTTTCATTACATTTATATCCAGAGCTTGACATTATCTTTTTTTGGTTACCAGCCACAATGATTTTTCAAAGTTACCAGTCTACTTTGGCATGCTATAATGACTTGATTTACAATAATTGTATTCAATTGGGTAGACTTAAAACCTTTTAAAATGCAGATTGACCACACAAACTAAAACCACAAATATTATATTCCAAATGACACAATCACATATCAAAGTTAGTGTCTCAGTTCAAAGGCTTCAACCTCCTGAAGTTGCACAGTTGCCTTTCTGAAAAAAGACCTTAAAATAAAACCTTAAGGACATCACCGACACTTTCAACAAAGCTCCAATGTACACACAACATTGTCACAAAGTAGCCAACATTTTAAGCACCGTGTGACCATGAGATCAAAAAGTTTTTGATTCTGCATTGTGTGATGAAGTTGTCACAAGCAACTTATATTTTAACCTTCCTTCACGGCCATTGCTTTAAGATTGTTTGCATGTTGTATGGCCAATCAGCAAACAACATTTAACCATCACTTTACATAAGTGCAAATATCAGCCTTTAAAATTATAACCGACAGCTGGCTGTTGGTCGGAGGAAAGTCGGCTCTGGTTGAACAAAAGAATATGTTTTTAATTTCTGCTGGGAAAATAGATTAGAAAAACTATGGGATCAATACAATTTAACGTGGAACGCATCTGTCAACATATGGTTGAAAAAACAAAACAAGTGGCAAAACATCTCTTGATGGTATCGGTAATGTTAATGTGACGCCAAAGCTCTGACTGTTTGCAGAAACGGCTCATACAAGTTGCAGTTTTTTGTAGTGCCAATTTTGGGGGGCAATGCGGGCATTTGGCAGGTTTTAATGTCAATACCTAGCCTGATATCAGGAAATATATTTTATGAGGTGGCCACATACCCAATCGTAAGATGAGTAAGACGTAGGAGCAAAGGTGAAAGGTAAATTCAGGTAAAAAGCACAGCTTTTAAGAAATGGCAAAGCAACGATATGGGCCTACCCTAACCCATCCCCAAAATGTAATGTCAAATAATTAAAAAATTTACATATTATATCACTTTTTAAATTTCAATCAGATTGTGTTGATATATATTTATGTCTCTGAAACATATTTGGTAATAAAATACGTTTGATTAAAAAAGTGATGTTGAGTGAAATGGAGAAATTCATGAGTGTGAATCAATAGATCATATTTTGTGACCACGAATCAAGAATTCCTGCGTAGTAAATTTTGCATGATTGAAAGTATTTCGAAAAATGAAGTGGCACACAATAATTATACGACCCATTATCATTGGTGTTAAAGGGAGGGTTTTTTGCTTTAGAAGAAAGAAATGGTAAGGAAGGCCTGCAGATTATCATGATCATATGAAAATAAGTTGTGCTATGAATATCCCAGCGTGCAAAACTTCCGTGACACTTAAGAACTAACAGCTTTGATGAGTGTTGAATTTTGTGTAAATCTCACTGGATCAAAGCACCACTGCACTGATTCTCATTCACAGCACGACTGACAGGCTTTTTACTCCTCAACCTCCTCAAAGAAGTGGTTGTCTTAGCTGTATATAAAGCACATCTTTACATTCGAGCATGTTTCAGCTGTACCACGCAGTGCGAACATCAGGGCTCACACTGCTCTTTTATACAGCAGATCTGGGTACTTATTCTCCGCTCTAAGCGGAGAGAAATAATGTGTTGTCATTGTTGTAGACATCCGCTGTTGTGTGGATGCGTTGTTTTAGCACCTCCGGCGATATCTATTCTGACACTTTATTTTAAAGAGCACCAATGCGCCAGAGTCATAGTAAAATTCAGTATGCTTTATCAAATATATAGGAGTGTTTTCATTGCATACATTTTTATTTTCAAAGATATGTTAGATTGGCTTACATAACAGCCTGAAATTGCATTTTAAAAATAGCCTTGCACAAACGTATTATTATAATAAGATTCGTTCTATTAGAAAAAGCTCTGCTGTTTATCGGATCGGAGAAGTTTCATGCTTTTTCTATGAGTTGATATTAGTAAAACTTTCTACTGATGAGTTTGATTATGAAGTGATGTATGATATGATTTTCAATGGAATGAATGTTGCAATTTAATGTGCCTCTATTTCTTTTCCTTCTAGACAAAAGCTTTTTTACTGCTGATGTTACAAAAGAGCTAAGGATGCACATTAGTTCGGCAATTGATGTTTATCAGTGTATTTTATTATTCTTTCCCTGCCACAAGAAGCCTGACGCCTCGTAAGTAGACTAAATGAATAGTGAGAGTCATGTATTTTTCATAAAAATACACAAAATGCATACGAATGACATTTTGCGGTCTTAACATTCAAAATTACTTTTGACTATCACTATCGCCGTTTAGCTTTTGGCAGATTTCCTCATGGAGGCCTTCTTTACAATTGAAAAAACATTATTGTGTGTTCATCCTAAGGTGTATTATGTTTTTTTATGTTTGAGTTACATTGTGCTGTTATAAAAATACTGAAATACACTATCAAGATATACTAAACAAAAATGTGAGTATCCAATATCAATGTAATTCCTATAATAATTTTAAAGTAAAAGTAAGCACTAATATAACAATTCTGTCTTTGGCAGGCATATCGAACTAAAGTAACTGCGATCAGCTAGTGGTGAAGGAAACTTCAAGAGATTTTGAAATGTGAATATCTAGAAGATTTACGGGTGTGTTCAATCACATCAGTCTCGTGCAAACATATGTTTTGACTATCTTCCTGTTTTGACTTTTAAACTAGTGACATATTTGCATATCTATGATGTTTATTCAAAGGGCTTTGTGTTTGGCTGTTAGGTGTGTTTAGAGTTAACGTGTATCCCGCTTGTCAGGATTGATATGCTTTTTGAAAGCATGCAGATGCAGACCTCAATACTCCTCAAAATATTTCTGAAAAGATCTGAAAAACTCAGTGATGATCATTTTATCAGTTCTTAAAAACATATATATATTTTGCTCGTTTTTCCATCATTGTTTTTACCATCTTATGTGTTTCCAAGACACTTGACCCTTTCTTTGCACCTTTGCTTGGAAAACTTCTAGGAGATGCACCTGTATTCTTAAGGTCTAGTTGTGTCGGTGGTGAAGTCCATTTAAGTTTTAACTTCTGGATGATGTAATGATATCTTTTGCCTTCTGCTGCAAGTAAACAGTAACACAAAACTTCAATTGATATACAATACAGTCATACAAATATTACTTAATTTTTGAGTGTTTTAACTTTCAAATAATGCATAGTTTCTGATAGTTGACTGAATGTTAATTTTAAAAAAGATAATATGTCATATGTAAAGGTGCAATAATGATGTATAAGGAAAATTTAAGAAATATTTTATATTAACTTTTTTTTACCTGTTGGCCATATTTGTTATATGATGAGATAGGCCACTGCCATATAAAGGTACTATAAAAAACATTTAAAATTTCTTGGGCGAAAGATTTTAATAAATAGGAAGGAATGCAACACCTTATATGGCCGTTCCAGCGAAGGAAGTCCCGCCTTCCAATGAAATGAGCCAATTATCAATCAATATCGGCTGCTTTTGTGAAACGCTTGCCAGCCTTAGCGCACACGCAGCGACATTTCTAAATGTGATTTTAAAAGCAATTCAAGATTGCGAAATTAAAGTTATGATACAAAAAAATGTCAAAGTCAGCGTTATTGTCAAAAATGTCGCAAGTACAGAAGAAAGCACCGAAAAAAAACAACTTAAAAATACAGTGTAAATACAGACAATGTATATATTCTGTCAACCCAATTTACAGTCATGGACATGTAAAAAGAAAAAGCAAATAAAGTGGAAACCATGGAAGTAAACAACTTTGCAGATTGGAGGTGGTGCAAAAATAGCTTTTGAGTCTAATTAAAGTGACAATTAAAGCATTTAAAGCGACAGTTAAAGTAACATGTCAAGAGAGGTAGTTAAAACATGTCAGAGCAATGGTAATATGTACTGAACAGTCGGGTGCTGAACAAAGTGAAACATGCCGAGTGGTTCTTGTAGATGAGGGTCAAAGGTCAATGATGCGTGGGGCAAGAGTGGGTTAAGGGGGCAAGGTCCGTAGAGAGTTCAGCTTCCTGACAGTTACGTTTAATTGTGATTTGTTTATGCTGTGTAATTGTGATTTTTGCCAAGGATGTTAAAAATATCCATCTTCTCCCACTCCAGCTGATAGGAATGTGGACTTGCTATAATCTGCCCAGAGGCATTGAAAACACGGCAACACAGACAGACACGTGCACACAAACACACACTCACACGCACACAAGAGAGGCAACTGAGTGGTACGACTTCTGTAAGCGGCTTTTGCTGTAGGCCCTATACATATTGTTGACTGCATGCACATTAAGTCTGTGCGTGTGTGTGTATGCGTGACTGTGTGAATGTTAAGGTACTAATGCAGAGCAACATGCAGAGACACACCGTTCGGATCTTTGTAATCCACAAGTGTTCAGTTATTCACATGATGTTTTCCTGCATAATGTTAACACATGTACAGTAAATGTCAACATCATACCATTTATGTAAAATTATTGAAGTCTGTCACCGAACCATTACCACACTGATGTTATCCAATCAGTATCCCAACCTTTACTCCTGGTTGGAGGCTTCTGTATTTATTGAGTCTATTGGTTTAACGATGCAGGAGTAACAAATGCCAGCTGGTACGAGCTGTGAGCTGTGTAAACCTCTCTCCCCATTCTCAAGAGACATAATATAGCCACTGGGAGTCGAGACTGTGGCCTTCAGCCTTGTTAGCCAAGCTGCCCATGCCGACTTTATCGCCGGATTGAATCCTGTTCAGAGGTCAAGTAGAACTGGTTGCATAAAGCTCAAATGTATAGTTCAAAGTATACATTTCTTTTTAAGGCTGAACAGAAAGATTTTAAGAAGAAACATCAGGCACCATTAAAAGAATAAGATCACAAAATTGCAATAGACAAATTTAAATGGTAATCAAAAGGTGTCCCAGAATTGTTTACTTTCCTAAATTCTCCCAAATATTATTCTGTCTCCAATAGAACAAAATATATAGGCATTTTTTTAACGCACTGTAGAGATTATTTAATGTGCACAGTAAGAAGTTTTGTTAACTTAATAAAATCTTTTTAAATTTCAAATAGATTTTTTTGTGGAAAAATTAAAACATTTAATTTCACTAAAATATTTTTGATTAAGTAATGAAAAAAAGTATGTCATGTGTAAGATACACCTGATATTTTTGGCTAATTCTAAAGGAAATATTTTACTTTCACATTTCACATTTACTTTAAAAAAAAATGTTAACAGTATATTTAATGTAATGTTATAATTTAAATATACAATTTGAGTGTGTGCTAGACAATGGTGCCCAAGAAATCTCAGTTACTTACATTCTTTGTGTTAAACTTAAAAATGACATTTATCCAGGTTTGGAACCACATGTGGCTGAGTAATTTACATTTACATTTGTACATTTGTCAGATGTTTTATCCAAAGCCACTTACAAGTATTATGCTGTTGCCAATTATCACTGCAGAGCAAAAGAGTAAGGTGTCTTCGAACTCACAACCTTCTGCTTACAAGTCCAACTCTCTAACAACTGGAACACGACTGATCAAACTATTTTTTTTATTGGACTCTGCCTTTGTGCCTATTAACTACAGCAGCACACATCTGGTGCAGTTTAAGTATAGATGTAGAATATTTTAACTGTCAGTTAGGATTCCTTTCATTACAATTTGATAATAAAATAAAAGAGTTAGATTTTCCTCAGAGATGTCTCTCTTTTTCGTGCTTATGTTCTGTTAGCTTAATTGCTTAATGTGATCCTTTTTCTCCCACTTGCTTTCTCATTTTAATCTCTGCATTTATGCTAAACATAATTCTTCTGTTTTGATGCTTAACTTTAAAGATGTAACTATGGAAACAGCTGTAGCTCTCTGGAAGTCAGACAGCTAAATTTGTGCCTCCCAAGTTGTTTACACATTGCATTAAAAAGTTTAGAGTATAGAACCCCTATTGGGATCATTTTGACTGCGATGGTGAATTTCGTTTCTGTTCTGTTCAATATTAATGTAGCGTTTCACCCAAGAAAATAGGCATTTGCAGCGTACTACTTTGGTAAAAGTTTGTTTGCCATGCACAAACGAATGTCCTTATTTACAGATTAGACATTTAAGAACGGGTAAACAAAAGGTCCATCTCCAGCCGTGAGGGCCTAGACGTATTTTCGATTAATTGGCTTTTGAAAGAAAACCCTGTGAGAGAACGAAACAAAAATGCAACTCCGAAGAAAACCTAATGAAATTCCATGCAAACTTGCTTTACAATGCCGAAAACAAACATAACATCATACAAACAAAGCACAAAAGCACGGTTAACTAATTGGTGCTCCCAAAACATTGCCAATTCTCCCGGCTCGCTTTACATGATTAAAATTCATGTCCTTCCTCCACGCACTGTTAGAAGACGCATGGTTGCACAGCAGTGAGTGTTTGAGTCTTGCACCTGAAAAAGCTCCTTTGTGATGGCCACAATATTAGAAAATTAGGCTACTCTTGCTACCTCTTTTCTTTTGTCCATTAAGAATGCAATTTGTAGGATGATATCCAGTGTTAAGAAAATATTAGATATTCAATATTCATGTCTGCTTGTATGATCAGTGAAACCACAAATTAAACGACAAATGTACTGACTTGATTTAAGCTTTTCTTAGTAGACCCATTGTACTCAACGGGTGCCAAAATTTTCATTTGGAACAAACTAAGAAGAAACAACTACACCTTAAAAGACATGCTGTTCCAAAAAATAGGTACACCAGATACATTTCAGGTACATCTCAGGTACAAAATGAAATTAACACAGCATCACGGGTACGTGTCGCAATAGAAATAAATACATTCGGGTAGGTGATGGGGTGGTAAATTATCCTAAAATGGCTGCAGATCGCACATGTGGACAGTTCTTCAGCTAGCATGCTTTGCATTAATAAAATGAAAAAATATGTTTTCTTATCTATTGTGCATAACAGTGGTTGTTTTAAGCTTGAAAAAACAACAAATAAACAACTTAAAAATGTTCTTGGTAGCACGAAGATAGGATGATGTCACTTCTGCCTTGAGATGTCATTTAAAGCAATGGTACATTATTCATAGATAAAATAAGTTAGTGTGAAGGGGTGGCGAGTCAAACGCACAAAAATCATCAATCAGATATTTGAATTGTAAACAGGCACAGACAAGTAAAGGGAAAAAACAGCTCATATGTGGATATTATAGATGCATATGTGATGCGTGTTACGAGATGTGACATGTGAAATTGGCTATGTAACAATTAAAAAATATTTAAAACGTTATATTTTTTCTTTAAGAATAGTAATTATCTTTTTTTAACAAGGACAGTTGAATTAACAGTTTAAAGCTTTGCATGAACATGTACCTTTTAGGACACTTGTGTGTCTTGTCAGACAGATGCAAAAGGCCCCGGTTTCTCAGAATAACTCAGCAGATGATAGCAGATGTAGTTGTAGTCTCACATTCAGTCAAACAAAAGAAACAGAAAATACAAGCCAGCTTTATTGGACATTTATTTCTGTCCAACGAGCCGGAAAGAAGAGTCAAAACAGATGTGAAACGATGACACTGGACAGGATGCATGTATGACATGGTTGCATTGTAAATATGCAAATAAGCATGTCACATCTTCATACCAATTAGCATGTGACAGGCCTCAAGATGATTTAAATGATTTAAAACAGAACAAGTGAAGTGTAAATCCATACATGTATACATGTTTTATGCAGAATGCTAAACAAATTTGGGGACACTTTAAAATATTGCTTTGAAGCATTAAAGAAAAAATAAACAGATTAAGCCCAATAGCTGGTTGGAGACACATTTTTGACACCAAATTTTGGAGACACATTCTTTATATAGAAGAGAGGCACACACAGGTCCCATGCAGGGGATGCAACATTGGCTTAAACTGCTGTGTTCTGCACAAGGTGGATGGATGCAAATAGACTCAAACTTAACGTGATGGAGGGGGGATGCTCATGGGACACCAAAAAAATCCAAGCGCGCCAGATTCAACAACAGAGGGCGCGATACGCAGAGCATCAGTGAGCTGCGCTGTGGTGACGCCGGCGGAATGTTAACCAGCCCCGGTGCAGCATCAGCATCAGCATCAGGACCAGCATCAGCATCATCAGGGGAGCCGCTCGGCTCTTTCTCCCCTAGCTATCAAGAAACGAGAGGGAATCCTTCCAGTTAGTTTCAACCACATCCAGTCGATGTGAGAGATGGGATGGAAGGAAGAAGGAGGAGGGATGCTTCTTTTGTTGTAAGACTGTAGGACCGTTCAGCCAATGCTGCATTGCGCCCGCGCATCCTCGTGGCTACGGGACCAGTGTGTGTGTGTGTGTGTGTGTGTGTGTGTGTGTGTGTGTGTGTGTGTGTGTGTGTGTGTGTGTGTGTGTGTGTGTGTGTGTGTGTGTGTGTGTGTGTGTGTGCGTGCGTACCACATGCTCATTGTTCACAAGATGAGCCAGAACCGATCACTGCCGCATTCACACAATGAGAGCCTTTGGATGCTTCATCATAACTAAATCAACAACACAATAAAGTAATTGTCTTACAATCCCTACCTCATTTATACCAAACAATAAGTGCAGGAGACATAAAGATGATGATGGGTTATCGAAAATCGAGACAGCATCCAGCATTAATGCAGTTCATGAAGCATTTGGGTTGACCTCGACCATCACCTTCTGACCTTTGTCTGGTCCACTTAAAGCAATCAAACACATAGACACCCTTGTAGAATTTAAGGAGTACCAAGATTACAATACTTTTGGGGTTATTTACTTAAACCAAACTAAGCACTATATATGTTAATGTGATCATCATTCTGCCATAAACATGAATCCATAAGTAGACCATAATAAAATAATTAGAGTTCTTTTATAAGTGCACCAAAACTTTTCCATAATTTGGAATTGTGTAGCAGAATATAACACATCCTTTATAATACAAATATGACTTATTTTATTGTCTATAACAAACATTGCAATTTTCCCCATTTCTTTGCATCTATAGTTCTGTCTGTTTATCTCCCCTAAAGTATTTTGTTTTGTGGCAACCCCCCATATTTGCGCTTCTTCAAGAAAAGTGCGAGCTCCTTCGAGACGCACCCGGACTCCCGTTTCATGTGAACGCTCGAGTTACGTAGTGAAGGAAATGTTGCAGTGAGAGAGAGAGAGAGAGAGAGAGAGAGAGAGAGAGAGAGAGAGAGAGAGAGAGAGAGAGAGAGAGAGAGAGACTGCAGCATCATTTGAGGGACGCTCACATGCAGTGCAGTAGAACGTGCAGGTGAGGGAGGAGGAGAATGCGGGACTTTTTCCTCCGACACTTCACTCGCATCCAGCTCGGACTCCGGAATTCCTCAAGGCTTCTCCATCCCGCTCTCCATCTTTCCATAAGTGGCCGTTTTGCGTCCTTCTTCAAGTCGGACCGACCAGCTCTCTCTTTGTGAAGTTGCCCTTAAAGGAACCTATACGATCTTGGCAGGCGCATCCGAGACTGCGGGCGTTGCGTTGACGTTTGTGCTTGAAGGTAAGAGAGCTTCCAAAAACCAGGAACGACTTTAAAAGCAGTTTGGCTCATTCCCATCGTCCGCTTTGGGATGCGGATGCGAGAGCAGAATTCTCACACAGATCTCTTTTGTGTTCTACTGCATTGCAGTTTCAAACAGTGAGAGGGGAGCCAGCATCTCAATGAGAGGGACAAAGTGCCCCAAACTGGCCAAATTCATCCCATAAAGGCATAGGGGATTATAGGTGGCCATAAAGTGATGCTTTATTGTATTGCGCTGGAAACGTGACCGGGGAGCTAAAAGACTTTTTGTCCGAGTTGGGATCGAGCCCGATTGCTGTGGATTGCGGAGAGAGTGAGATTGAGAGTCAACGAGAGAGAGAGAGTCATGGGGAGAAGGAGCGTTGGCGCAGTGCACTCCGTGCGCTTCTACCTCGTGCTCATCCTGCAGCTGCTGACTCAGCTCCCGCGCGTCAATTCGGCGCTGCGCTACCGCGTCGCGGAAGAGGGGCCGGCCGATGTGCACATAGGAAACGTGGCCGCCGACCTGGGACTGTCCACCTCCGGGATCGGGACCGGTGATGTCACCTTTGCCTTGGAGTCTGGCTCTGAGTACTTCAAAATCGACAATGTGACTGGAGAGCTGACTACAGGGAGCAGAAGGATCGACAGGGAGAAGCTGCCTCAGTGTCAGATGATATTTGATGAGAATGAATGCTTTTTGAACTTTGAGGTGTCTGTCATTGGCCCCCTGCAGAGTTGGGTGGATCTGTTCGAGGGGCGTATCGTGGTCACTGACATCAATGACAACACCCCTTCATTTCCGTCCCCCGTGCTCACCTTGTCCGTGGAGGAGAACCGTCCGATTGGCACCCTGTATCTCCTCCCCACCGCCACGGACCGGGATTTCGGTCGAAACGGAATTGACCGATACGAGCTCATCCAGGATAGCCGAGACGGAGGCCCGGCATTGCGACGTCCGGCCAACGTGCAGGCCAATGGGAACGGTGGGGACCGTAGGAGAGGCTTGGACTCGGGGACCGGGCCTGCCAGCAGAAGCAGCGTGTTCGAACTGCAGGTAGCCGACACACCTGATGGCCAGAAACAGCCACAGCTTATTGTCAAAGGGCCTTTGGACCGGGAAGCACGTGACTCTTATGAACTCGTGCTCCGCGTCCGAGATGGTGGCACCCCGTCCCGCTCCTCGCAAGCTTTGTTGCGGGTCTCCATCACGGACGTCAACGACAACAGTCCACGCTTCGAGAGAGCGGTGTACGAAGCGGAAATGGCTGAAAACGCCCCGCCCGGCACACCTGTCCTGCAGGTGCGCGCCACTGACCGCGACGTCGGCGTAAACGGGCAGGTTGAGTACGTGTTCGGGGCCGCCACGGAATCGGTGCGGCGCCTCCTCAGGCTGGACGAGGCGTCGGGGTGGCTGAGCGTTCTGCATCGCATCGACCGCGAAGAGGTTTCACAGCTACGTTTCACCATAACGGCCCGCGACCGGGGCCAGCCACCCCGCACGGACCGCACCACAGTGGTGCTGAATGTGAGAGATGAGAACGATAACGTACCTGTAGTTGAAATCCGAAAAATCGGACGGATCCTTGTGCGGGACGGCGCCGCCATGGTTCCAGAGAATGTTTTGGTGGACACGCCAGTGGCCCTAGTGCAGGTGTCAGACCACGACCAGGGGGAGAATGGTGCGGTCACCTGCACCGTTGTGGGAGATGTTCCTTTTACATTGAAACCGGCGGGTGAGACAGCTCAGGCTCCTCCCCCAGCCTCAGATGATGCTTTTGAGCGAAACAAAAAGAAATATTTCCTGCACACCTCAGCACTTTTGGATTATGAGGCCACACGTGAATATAGCGTCACTATCGTGGCTGTGGACTCGGGCAGCCCGAGCCTGTCCAGCAATAGTTCTCTTTTAGTGCGTGTGGTGGACATTAATGACCACGCTCCAACGTTTGCCCAAAGCTTAGTTGAGGTTCATTTTGCTGAAAACAACTCCCCAGGAGAACGAGTTGTCACTGTTGTGGCAGCCGATGCCGACAGTGGCAAAAATGCAGAGATTGCATATTCACTGGATCCATCTGTTAATGGAGCCTTTTACATTGACGCAGATAACGGTGATATCCGTGCCACCGGAACCCTTGACAGAGAGATGAGGGAACGCTATGAATTTCGTGTGATAGCCCGAGACAAAGGCACCCCCTCTCTACAAGGTTCCGCCACCGTCGTAGTTCAAATCACAGATAGAAATGACAACGCTCCAAGATTCGTCCAAGAAGTTTTCACATTCTATGTCAAAGAAAACCTTCTTGCCAACAGCCCCGTTGGCATGGTGACCGTTACCGACGCAGATGAAGGAGAGAACGCTGAGTTGAGTCTTTTTGTTGAGGACGATGAAGAGGAGGGGGGTGAGGAAGGCAAGGAGAGAAAGCCTGAAGTTTTCTCAATTGAAAACAACACAGGTACCATATTCTCCTCCGCCTCATTTGACCGTGAGCGGCGTAGCACATACTCATTCCGCGTGCGTGCCGTCGATGGTGGAGAACCACCACGGTCTGCCACTGCGACCGTCTCTCTGTTTGTCACTGATGAAAATGACAACGCACCTTCCGTCACATCTCCAGCTAATGAATCATACACCTTCCTACCACCTGCTAGCGGGGCCCGGACTGTGGTTCAGACAGTCACGGCCTCAGACAATGATGCAGGGTCTAACGCTGATCTCCGCTATGCTCTGGTCGGAGGAAACCCCTTTCGTCTCTTTGAGATCAGCTCTAGCAGTGGGGTCATAACCCTGGCGGAGCCCCTGGAGAGGAGACACAAGGGCCTGCATCGCCTGGTGGTCCGGGTCAACGACAGTGGTGTGCCCTCCCTTTGTGCCACAGCGTTGATTCATGTCTTCATCAATGAGACCTTGGCCAATGCTACGTTAGTGGATGCACAGGTGAGACTGATAGAATACACACTCAAAATATTGTTAGATATTAAAGGGTCCGTTGATTGATCATAATGTTCTAATAATGTATGAAACAATAAAACATAGTCGAATGGCCTGACTAGGAAACCATTCCACAAAATAGCATGTTTAAAAAATATTGCCGTTTATAAATATTTATGCATCAAATTGCTGTTGACCCACATGAATATTGGAGAGAAGAAAAGATGCAAATACAAAGATGAAAGATACACGCACACACACGCGTATGCATACACAGTCACACTTGCCTGCACAGAATAACTATGATTGAATATCCAAGCCTTGACATGATAATTGAGAAGTCTAGGCCTCGCAAAAAAATTGAATGTGTGTGAGCAATTCAGCAGACGGAGCTGGAAAATGAGGATGCGGTTATCAAAGGGCACACATACCATTTCTGGCCTTCTCTTTGAATCTCTCTCTTCCTCTCTGTCTCTCTCTATTTCTCTCGCTCTCTCTCTCTTTCAGGTGACCCGCAGCCTTGCAGTCCCGCTCTCTTTGGATATTGCAGGTGACCCAGACAGCGAGAGAGCACTGGGTAAACAGCGTTTGAGCGTTGCCATTGGTGTCCTGGCCGGCGCCGCTGCTGTGATTCTGGTCATCCTGTTGGTTGTGACGGCTCGGCAGTGCGGGGCACAGGGTAAGAACGGCTATGAGGCTGGCAAGAAAGAACCAGAGGAGGACTTCTTCAGCCCACAGCCTCCCCCATTACAAGCACAGGGCTCCCACAATGAACGTGGACGTAAACCACGCAGAGACAAGCGCAGTAATGGCAGTGCAAAAGCTGAGCGTTCCCTCTACAGTGGAATTATGACAGTGAATGGCTGCAGGCGCGGTGGTGTCGATGAAGAAGAGGAGGACGAAGAGGCGAGCAATGCCAGCGAGAGGATTGCCGCCCGCTACTGTGCGGCAGTAGAGGGTGACCCCAGCAGCCCAAGACTGGGCACTAGACGCCACCAATCAAGCCCTGATCTGGCACGCCATTACAAGTCTAGCTCACCTTTGCCCGCTGTTCATCTGCAGCCCAACTCGCCACCCGTGGAAGGAAAGAAGCACCAGGCTGTCCAGGATCTGCCCCCTACTAACACCTTTACTGGTAATGGCACGGCTAACGCAGACGCCATGTCCCTCAGCTCAGACCAGTGCTCCGATTACAGCTGCCAGACTGCCAAGTACAACAAACAGGTAAGAAGCTGAACTTCTGTCATTCACTTTCTTCAACATGTACATGCAAGCCATGTTCACAGAGGGTCTTTGTTATGTTTTATTTTTTAACATGTTTAGTTTTTATGTTTATTGTGGTTCAGAGGTTCAGCCCAAAAAGGTGTTGGACACTTCCTAAAAATTAAAAGCGTTTAAAATCACAAAAGTAGATATTTTGAAGAATGACGGTAACATAACAACAATGGTACCAATTGACTTTCAGTGTACAAACACTAAAAGTCAGTTGTGGGGTCAGTTGTTGTCAGGGGGATAGAGAGCAGGAGGTTGCTAGTTCGAATCCCAGTGCCAGCAGGCCATAACTGAAGTGTGCTTGAGGAGGGCACCTTTCCCCCATTTGCTTTGCGGTGATAATTGGCGGTACAATACTTTTAAGTCGCTTTGGAAAACCAAAAGTCAAAGGCACCACCATTGTTCGTTCACCAACATTCTTCAAAATATCTTTTTTTGGACAAGAAGGAAAGTCATACTGTAAACAATGATAGAATTTTCGTTAACGGTTGAACCTTTAAGTATCCAAAGGTGTGTTACTGATATAAATCTGACTCAACATCAATTTGCTCAACCCTTAAGACTGAAGTTGTTTCACAATTATAATTACTTAAATAAATAATATAAAAAACATATTCTTTTATTTTAACACGTTTGTGACCTTAAGGTTGGCAATAACTGCAAAAAGAACTTTGTTTGAAAGTGATAATTCACCAAAAATTTTTACTTCATCATGGGTTTACTCACCTTCTGGTTATTTTATTCCCACATGACTTTTTTTTATCTGCACAGCAAAAAATAAAGTGTTGTGAAGAATATTGGCAACCTAACAACAGTGTGACCCATTTACCTCCAAAAGTCAAGTGGTTCCACAATTCTTCAAAATATCTTATTTTGCTGTGTGCAGAAGAAAGAAAGCATAAACAACTATAGAGCTATACATTTTCGTTAACAGTTGAATCATCACTTTAAAAGTCCAAAGGTGTGTAACAGACATAAATCTGACTCACATCAGTGTTCTTATAACTTAAGACTAAAGTAGTTTCATAATTATAATTACTTCAGAAATAATTACTTATGGTTTCAATGTAAATACGCTGTTGAAAGTTTTGAGCTGGGAGGTTAGCACCAAAAATGTAACAAGGCTTGTCAAGACGTACGCCTCAAGTCTGAACTAGACCCAAATTCCAAAACTGAACTGAATTCACCGGGTACCTTGGGGTATTCCCAAATTAATAAAGACAATGCTGATAGCAGTGGATACTCCAGTAATATTCCTTGGGACGAGTAATTAAGTTTTCTAAGAATTCCGACTCCATAGTACACGATTCCAGGCACCCACACCATCCTTTGGCCCATATGTAATCGATAACCTTGTGTTCCGTTTCAGAGGTAAAATCAGTCTGTTTACCCTCATCCGTGATCTCCATTTTGCAAAGTCATAATCTGATCAAACAGAAAAGATAAAGGTAAATTGCATTAGTTTTAGATAAGAATGAAAGTGTTGCTTTGTTACGGCATGTAGAGCGGTAAGGTTATGTGGTGCTAACTGCCTGCTCTCCTTTCCAGGAGTAGCTACTGAAAATAGACCGTGGAAGAGAGGAGAAAGGCTAACCCATTTTCTCTTAAACCACATAGATCCCCTTTCATACACTTCTTTTTAGTCTCTCTCTCCATCACACTTCCATTCTTTTTGAAACTTTGACATTTTCTTACAAGCACTTTCATTTTCCTGACACGTGTTTGGTTGTGTTAAATATCGGGCGAAATACGCGTCTACCTGCCTGGAGAGGAAGGTGCCCAACGGTTGAGCGGAGACGTCAAGCGGGCTAGCAGAGTTGTCTTATGACATGAACTGTCATCTTTATACTTTCATCCCGGTCCTATTTTTAATGCAGCATACCTAAAGTGCTTGCTTAGCATTTACAGGGACGTGTTAATAAAAAAAGATTAGCCGTGCGCGCTTTGACAGGTGTTTTGGACTTAGCGGCAACCGAAGGGTGGCATGGCATAATGGGTAAATTGAACACTGGGAGCGCATTACATTTTTTGACAGGCTTAAAACGAATCCGCAGAGAATATATTGAGTCCTAAATGACATGTCATTCTTGGCCTCTTTAGTATGACTGACAGTTGGATTGTTACCGTCTTTAACGGGCGTCTAAAAAACAGCTGATGCAGCCGTAAGGGCGATGTGCGTTTCGCAAGGCCTAATCAATCCATCCATGCCGGTACGTTTCTGACCGTAGCGGGTGGGTTAATCCAATACAGAGTCAATCCTCTTAATCTGCTGACATTTTTTTCGCTCTTCGTCTCTGTCAGACGAAAACGTGAGATGGAGGATTCGCCCTTGTGTTTGGGCCCTTCTTTTACGTGCAAGAGAGTGCGTTAATGCTTACTGGAGAGTTTGTTGGACTCTTTCTGACGGTTTAATCAATTATTGATCACACTGTAATTAACTCCTCCACCACGGAGCCTTGTGACCTAGCCTAACTTAAGCTGGGCCAGACCGTGTGTGTGTGTGTGTGTGTGTGTGTGTGTGTGTGTGTGTGTGTGTGTGTGTGTGTGTGTGTGTGTGTGTGTGTGTGTGTGTGTGTGTGTGTGTGTGTGTGTGTGTGTGTGTGTGTGTGTGTGTGTGTTTTGCACGCTGGGATAGTGTGATGGCAAGCCAATACCCCCCTGCAGTATAAATGTGCAAACAGGCTTGTGGGTTTATGCGTGTGCGTGCATAACTGCTCCTGTAGAATCGAAAGTGATGAAATCCCGTTGACCTATATCTGTCTTTCCATAGCGCATCCCTAACATCGAAATGCGCAACTCAGCATGTTTCTGAGTCAAACTCACTCTTTACCGCAGTGCACTTTTCCTTTAGCCCTGCCTCCTCCCACCCACTCACGCCAACACCTATCGACCCACAGCTCCCCGTCCCCAGAGCAACCGGCATTCCTATCATTTGAATAGACATAGGGCAATCAATATACCAGGCTTGTTATTGCGCATCTTTGTTGAGAGAGTAGTGCATTAACACACACGCACACACACGCACACACCTGCTCTCAGGTGTGCAAGGTTAGCGGTCAGACAGGTGGGCAGCGGGTGAGTCTGTGTAACTGAACACACACAGTCAGGATCAGGCAACAGGTCAGATGGATAGCCGATATACTTGACACTCGCACTCGCGTGCGCACGGGGCCACGCATGCACTCATGAGAACCAATTTCTGAGATAGATATTACAAATTAATGGAGGAGACTACAGATGGAATGGCCAGGAGACGGGGGAGAGACACACACAAGGAGAGAGAGTGAGAGATATGAAGGGAGACTACTAATGCCCGCCTCACTTTTGTAGGACTGTATTGATTTTCATTGGGAAAGCATTATGGAAGCTTTTATAGGGACGTGCACGGCAATGGTTATAACGGATAGAGAATGATGGTGGCAGGCTATGTGTGTGTTTGACCTAGCTGTGTTATTGGGGACAAAATTGCAAAAAAATGTTCCCAGAAGTTGGCCAAATCTGATGGAAAGCCACTTTATCACGAGGACGTCCTTCCTTATAAGGAAAACTGGCTTATTAGGGGACTAAATGAAGTCCTCATTCATTTTCCACGGCAAACGTTGTAGGACTGTATCGTTTTGAGTTAACAATGTTAATTTAAGAGCAAGACTGTATAAAGCAATGAAAGATCCTTTTTTAGAGACTAATAATTTTCGGGTTTAATTCGCTCACTTTCTGCATCATTATGTTTTCCCATTGCCTTTGTGATCACATTTTATTGCAGGAACTCAATTACAATTTATCTCAAATTCAAGCGCACTTGCAGCCGCAATATTGTGTTCTTGCACAAAGGTGGAACTGAGACACGCAAGACGTAAATGAAGATGCTTTTTGGGGGCCGAGTGTAACGTTGTGAAAAATGAGAGCGTAATAATTTATAGATGACACATTAGGTTAGTGATGGCTATGACCAGATGGGAGCTATTCTCATGTGACGCCACATATCTGTGCACAACAGCCATTAGTGCTGGGTTAACTCATTATTTATCCAGATATTCCTTTCGTGAACGATGATGAAGAATGAAGGAGAGGGGTGTAAAACGTGTATAATAGCTTTTCAACACTTCTTTAATATCGCCTTTGTTGTATTACAAGTTGTGTTACAAGACGAGACAGTCTGGAGGGATTTCTTTTCTCTTTTTCTTTTGATTTATTGGAAAAGTTGTTCATGCAGAGGCCTTAAACAGTTTTTAATAATACAGCCTTATGGATTATTACCTTCAATTTACCTCCCACATTCGTGCTATTTTTCTTGTTGGACTTCATTGTCATGCCGAACAACGACTGGGGCTGAAAATGCTGCGTAGAAATTAAGCTGTAATTGATTGACACGTTCATTAAAAACAAGAGAATGCAGAAAACGCAATTTCATATTGCTTCCTTCAGTGTCCGGTGGTTCTTTGTTTTTTAAAGCACATAAATCTCAGTCAGAGATTCAAGGTTGAGACAGAGACCTGCTCGACTGACTGTCCAACTTCGAAATGAGACACGACAGGAATTCCGGGTATTTCTAGCCCACACAGACAAGCGGCAACAGAACCAAGAACGCACAAACGCATACATTACGCCAAGACGGAAAAGTAACCGTGAAGCTCAAAAATCCCTGTCCTCTTAAATCAGTTTCCTGCCCAGATCTAGGCCATGACACTCGGAAGATTTGTTCCTGTGCGTCCGGACTGGGAAATCTTTGTTCGGAGATGCAAATGGAAATGCTGGAAGCTTCGTGATTCTCACTTTACTTTTCAATGATGCACCATTGCTAAGCAGCCAAAATATCATCTGGCCAAATGCATGATGGATATTATTAGAGATATGCCTGTGCTGGCAGGACCCAAAAGGATGGGCATCAGTTCCATCCAAAATCGCTCTAACACCCACATAGGGCAATTAAATAAACAACACACACAATAACACACCCCTTTTGTTAGCGGCTGAATTGGGTTTTGTGTATTGAGTTAGGAAGCACAGGCGTTTTTTATTCTGCTCTTACCGAATTGTACTCGCATATGAACTGGAATTTACTCTTCGGTTCCCTGATTCTCCAGCACTGAAGGTTCTCGTTGGGTGATCCTTCTGTTGTGGTACGGCTGCACTGCTGTGGTTCTTCTGTTACAGTTCAGGGTTACCCCAGTGTCAAGAACCAGCCTGAGTATTCATCTTTTATTCAAACACCCCAGGCTGCTTCTGTCACTGCCTGTCAGATGTTGGGAGAGAGAGAGAAGCATAGTTAAGCCCCTGAGTACAGAATGAAAGGAAAGACTGAAGCAAATAAATATATAACAAGTAATTAATAAATTAAAATTAAGCAAGTGACGTATCATCTATCTATCTATCTATCTATCTATCTATCTATCTATCTATCTATCTATCTATCTATCTATCTATCTATCTATCTATCTATCTATCTATCTACCTATCTATCTATCTGTCTATATATCTATCTATCTATCTATCTATCTATCCATCTATCCATCCATCCATCCATCCATCCATCCATCCATCCATCCATCTATCTATCCATCTATCCCAAAGGAATTTTAAGATTGGAGCGATTTAAGAATGTAATACCATTTAAAATGCACTGCATGTCTTGTTGTCCCCAATGGATGTGTTCTTATCTTTTGAAGGCTGTGAGATGAAGCATAGCAGAATGGAGGAGAAACAGGGGTCTTGAGACCTTTTTTTAAAGTTTGACTGTGGCTTGACACTGTGAAAAGTTCTCTGATGCTGAGAAAACAACAGGAAACTTGAAGAAACTTTATTAGAATATTGCAAAATGGATTCCTGTGGATTGTGGGATGATGTTTAATTGTATAAAGAATAACAAACGTCTCATCGACTTACAAAGAGACGTTTTGTAATGATTTTTTTCACAACCATGTCTTCATTTGAGGATTTTTCTCAGCAAATATTGACATGTGTGATTATATGCACGAATTTAATAAATGTTGTAAAGATGCCATTTTCATGGCAAGTTTACAGTTTTTCTCAGTCGCTTTGGTGCATTTCTCACATCACTATTTACATTTGCACAACAGTTAATGCATTTCTCAAAACAATTAGTACAAACTGCAAAACCTAGTTGATAACCTGCAAAAGCGTGTCACTTGCTCAAAATGGATAGCTCATTCCTCAAAAGCAAGTATTCACGTCAATGAAAGTGTCAGTGTCATCAAGATGAAAAGTCCTGACACCATTGTTTATGAACAAGATAGTCAAATGGCTTTGTCATGTTTTCATTATGACAGTTTACTCTGTAAATGTTTTTCAATGCAAAAAAAAGTCAGATTTTGGTGACACTTCCTGAACATGCTCAAGACAGCACTATATACTATTTGCACAGCCATTTGAAAACTACAGTAAAGTTAGACATTACTGTATTTAGTGAGGTATCTGAGTACAAGACACTGAATATGTATGTTTCACATTTTTACTGCATATGCTCTTTGCAATTCTAATTTGTTCACAGCATTGTGCAAAAGAATAAATACACCCTTATTTACAACAAACTTAAACTCCCTTTGGGTAGAGCTGTGCACAACTGTAAACAATATTGCAGTACATATTGGAACTGAACATACAACATACATAGTACTGTAAATCATTCATGCACATCCAGACGTTCCTCTCTGTCTGGCCACATAGTTTCATCTACATCACAGCGAATATCATCTCTTGCAATGCAGCGAGGAAAGTATCTCCTCGAGTGGCGAATCCACCCTCTGCAGGACTCTGCTGTGATGTCATCACATGCTGCATCCATGGCCACTAGCAGGGCCATTTGGGTATGTGGATGCCGGTCATATACCTTCCACCTCCAGGAAGAGAAAAATTCCTCTATTGGATTTAGGAATGGTGAGTAGGGAGGGAGATATTCCACCAGCATCCTATCATGTGCTGCAAACCACTGTCTGACAACATCTGAGTGGTGAAAACGCACATTATCCCAAACAACAACATGCTTATTCAGATGGTCTCCAGTTAGACCCCTCTCATTCTCAGGGATTATGTCCCTGTAAAGAGTGTCTAAAAAAGTCAGCAGATGCTGTGTGTTGTATGGACCAAGACGGGGTATATGGGTGAGGACGCCGTTTTCTGAGATGGCTGCACACATAGTAATATTCCCTCCTCGTTGGCCTGGGACATCAATGGTTGCTCTCTGTCCAATGCGATTCCTTCCACGTCTTCTACCTTTTGCCAGATTGAAACCTGCCTCATCAAGGTATATGAATGTGTGCAGCGGTTCCCTGGCCTCCAGCTCCAGTACACGCTTTATTACAGAAGAGGGAGCGAGAAAAACTATAACAACTTTTCCTGTGTAACATAATGCATTTTGGACAACATATAGTACAGCATGCACTGTGAATACACATACACAGAGCTGTCATGTAAGTGTAGTGCATGACACTACACAAAGTAAACAGTTTACAGCACTGAACATTAGAGTATGCATAGAACATGTTTTACCTGTACATACTGGTGACGGATCTCCTTCACTCTGTCGCTGTTCCGTTCAAATGGCACATTGTACAATTGTTTCATGCGCATTTCATTTCTCCTGAGCACTCTGTCAATTGTAGCGATTGAAACGGATTCAATATTCCCAAAGATGTTGTCATCCTCTATAACAGCACTTTGTATCTCTCTCAACCTTATGGCATTGTTTGCAATCACCATTGCACAAATGGCTTCCTCTTGTTGCGGAGTAAAAAGGGGCCCTCTTCCACCTCGGCAAGGTTGTCTTGCAATCCTATGTGGTGCAGAGTAAAATGACAGTAAATATGGCAAATCGTTACTGTAACACTACAATACACTAAATCTGTGATGCAGTAAAGCTGTAAGTCTAAATGTAAAATGTAAAAAGTGACAAGTTCTTGTCCCACTGCAAGCTTCATGTATGACACAATGACAGTAGTGCAGTGCAGATTGTTTGGTGCTGAATTACGTTCCATTTATACACACCTGTTCTCCCGACGAAATGTTTGAATAATTGAATTTACAGTGGTTCTCCCAACATTTGGCTGCACCCTTCGACCAGCCTCAGCCATTGTGAGGCCGTGATTGACAACATGATCCACAATTGTAGCCCTGATTTCATCGGGAATCCGCCTATGTACTTGGCCTCTTCTTCCTCTTCCCCTGTTTTGTCCCCTTCCCCTTCCTCCCCGCACCCTCACCCCTCTTCCACGAGGCTGACCTTCCATTTCTGTGTCACAGTATTGTAGAAATGGTACACACTATGTCCTGCTTGGTTCATATATGCTTATGAAGTGGGGGTTTATGGGATTCAGCTCTTGAGCTCTAATGCTTCACACACCCCTTCTCATCAGTGAAAGCTGAGGTTCACCTGAGAGAAATTGTTCAATTTAGGAGACATTTTCAGGAAAAAAAAGATTTAATTTTTTTTTATAAAATTTGCTTGACAGATTTTGACAACTAGTTCAACATTTTTGTATGTAATGACTCAAGCAATGAAATGAGGACTATTAGTTTTATATGGAATGACTATTCAGCATTCACAAGTTTAGTTAATTTTGACTGACATGACATAAGCAAATGATAATGTTATAAAACAGCAGAGAGTTGTATGAAAGCAATTGATGCATGTCCAAAAGCATTTGCAATTTGTTGGAAGGAATGAGAAACTGCTACTATGATGTGCACAAATGACTAAATGTTGTGTAGGTTGAACTAAATGTTGTGCAAATGTTAATAGTGATGTGAGAAATGCACCAAAGCGACTGAGAAAAACTGTAATTATAAATGAAATCCAGATGGGCTCTTTAATAAAAGTAAAGTTGTTGGCAGTCTTTGGGTGGTGAAATTTAATTAGTATTGATGAACAGTATGGATGTAAAAAATGTAATTTGGCATTCAACAAAACTTGAGGAGTGGTTTTGCGTAAAAGTTTTGTTTGTGTCCAAATGTAAAAATTAATGATATATCAAGTTCATAGAAAGTTAGATTTAACCTATTAATTTCACTGCGATTTCATTTTAACTAGTATTACTCAGTCAATATTAAGCAGATCAATATTGTATTCTCTCAAAGTGTTTATTACATTTTGTAGAATACCTTATGTATAAAAGGTTAATCCCAGAAAAATTTGTTTAGTTGAATTTTTCCATGCAGGGTCACATTTGTAATAGAACTGTACATGAATGAGGTCATGCTGGAACTCTATATGCAACGTATAGCAGTATGCAAGTGAGAAAGAGCCCTGTGTTCATTGGCATCCTTTAATTAGCATTTAAGTCTGTTTGGACTTGCATACTTGATCATAAGGGATCATTAGGGATCATACTTTGGCTCAACTTGATGTTGCTGAAGGAAATCTTAGAGAGGCAAAAAAGATGAAAGCATGGGAATGAGAGTCTCCATGCTCCTTTTAACACGTCGGTAGGCATGCAAAGCGAAATATTTCCTGACTGTGTAAAGTCTGTGCCTGGCATTGTGTGTAGATGAACATCTTGAGGGATTTAGTCATGCATGCATTAAATTGGTAAATGATGCCAGTTATGGGCTTGCGTTATGATTGCTCACATTTACTAAAGCACATAGCAAACAGCATGAAGATGGGGTGAATGTTTATAGAGATAATACAGAATTGTTTGAGGTGGTGAATACACTCTCAAAAGTGTTTAGAAATAGACCACCATGTCATTCTGCTCACTTTAAACTAACAAGTCTGGACCTCCTGAACTCTCTATAATGCTTTGGATCAATAGTGATCCGACAATGAAGTCAGAAGAATGTGTCATTATTTACTGACCCTCTTGTCATTTCAAACCTGCATGTCTTTATTCTACAGGACACAAAAGAAGATATTTTGAAGAATGTTTGAGCCTGGTCACATGCATTGGTTTTGTGTCCGTACAATAGAACTGAATGGGTGCCAGTCTTGTTTGGTTGCCAACTTTTTTCAATATATCTTCCTTTGTGCTGCAGAAGAATTTATGTCATACAGATTTGAAATCACAAGAATGATTTCATCAAGAGTTTAAATTTCTGGTTGAACTTTATAAAAGTATGGTCTGTGCGTTACCTCCCTAAAATCTCAAATTCTTGATATTAAATATCTCATGGATCCATTACCATACATGGCCCATTGCTTTTCGTGACACACTTTAAGAGCTTGGTAGAAAGAATCTGTTCACCTCTGAACTGTTGCAAAAGCGCTTTCATGTAGAAAAAGAAGCACTTGTCTTTCTCCTTGGATACACCACTATAGCGTCCTCCACCCCCTTCATTTTTTCCCACTGGTGGAAACGGAGTGTGTGGGCAAGCCAGGGCCTGTGAGCCTGTTCCTGTGTGTGTGTTCCTGCATGTGTGTGTGCGTGTGATCCCTCACACCTGCCTGTACACGTCGACAGGAAGCCCACAGAGATAAGACATGATGCACTCCACACATTGGCCAAGTGCAACAGTGTTCAAAACATCACCCAGCACACTTCAAAGAATGCTAAAAAGGCCCGAAAGAAACCAAAGCAACACACTTTCTAACCCCGAATCCCTCCCAAGTTGAATTGCACACACTTTCCTGCCTCTTTTTGGTGCTCATATTCACCCATAAACACCCATCCACAACACACACACAAACACGTGGCACAAGGACCCCGGGGGAAACAACAGCGCCCGGGCGAAAATAAAACTCCTCACTCGGTTAGAATTAAATCAAAGCGATGCAAATCAAATGGCCAATTAAAGCCACAAACATGTTTCCTGGGAGATGAAATGCTGACGCCTAATTGGTCGGATAAAAGGGGCAATACATCTAAGTAGACAGACCTGAGAAGGACTTTTTGGATGCCCAGCCATGTGAAGAGAAGGAGAGTTGGAAGATTCGCCCAACATAAGTTAGACTGTCAACTATGTGGGCCGTAAGAGCCTGATTTCCGTTGTAATTTATAATGAGAGCTTTGCTTGGCGAACAGCAAGGCGTGAGATGGATTGGTTGTTTTTGATGTTCAAGTTTTACGCACCACTTCTTCAGGCGTCTCACGACAAAGCGGGTTTAAAGACGGAGAGAGAATATGCCTGATGTCTGTTCCTCCCGCACACACGCCAAACATTGACTGTCACACGATGCGGTCAGAAGCCTTTGGTTGAGAGAACACAGTTCACTGTACATGTTTGTGGGCTTGTTGATAAGTGAAACTAAGTTTTTTTGAATGTTGAAGTGGATAGTAAACTAATATAGTTAAAGCCATAGACTCTTAAAGGCACAAATTTCATAAAAAAAATTCAAATTCATGTTTTGAGGGATGGATTTGTGAAATGCATTTAAGTTAAAACTAACCTGGATTTTTACTTAAAATTTTTTAAATCTGCATTTCTTATGATAAGCATCTGAAAATAAAAATTCCATAATTAAAAGTTACTTAACTTGCTAAAATCCGTTGAGTATTGAAAAGAAGATATTTTGATTAAAGTTTCAGTGTTTATACAGTGGAAGTCAGTGGGGTCCAATGTTTTTGTTTCCAGCATTTTTCAAAATATATTCTTTTGGGTTCCATACGGATTTTAATATCGGACTTAACTCTACAGTAAATATTATGAAAAAAGTTGTTGAAACTCATGCAATTTTATCATATGAACATAAAATCAATGCAAGTGATTGGGTACGGCTACCAACTTTACTCAAAATATCTTCTTTAGTGTTCTGTGGAAGAAATAAAGTCTTTATATTTATTTTATTTTAAATGTAACCTATCAAATGATATGATTGTAAGTAAATCATGACCCATTGAGGTTGAACTATCCTGTTAACTTTTACTTTTGACTATGTTTTTTTTATATAAATTGTCAATTGTATTTTTAACTAAATCGCTCAAATTCCGCGGTTTATTCACCAAAAATAGTATTCAGTTGGGGAAGAGCTGAGTTTTGGGAATAAGCCACAATTCATAATGAGCCTGATTGACTTACAAAGAAGTTAAAAAGAATGCCAATGTCAGTAAACACTCATGGCGCATTAAATGTTGGAATTAACTGGATCGTGGGTGGTAAGTGAAAAAGACGAAGACATTTTAGTACTGAAATACTGTGCATGTAAGTGAAGCAAATGCTTAGTGAAAGTCTCTCTCTCTCTCTCTCTCTCTCTCTCTCTCTCTCTCTCTCTCTCTCTCTCTCTCTCTCTCTCTCTCTCTCTCTCTCTCTCTCTCTCTCTCTCTCTCTCTCTCTCTCTCTCTCTCTCTCTCTCTCTCTCTCTCTCTCTCTCTCAATTTCTAACACACACACACACACACACACGCATACAGACACAAAAGTAGACAGTTTTATTATTGCTGACTTGTGGGCTGAGATTGCACTTCGGCCACGTATTGTTTATTGTTGTTAAACGGATTGATTTTTCCCCTTGTTGTCTATTTCCGAAGGCACTGCTGTAAACGCTGTCTTATTCTTGACTACTATCTGTCCTGTGCTTCCATCTAAAGTTATTTGTAACATTCAAGTTTGTTTTTATGAGGCCATTTCTGTACAACTACCATCAGGATATCAGGAAAAGTGTTCACTACTTATCTGACGCAAGCAGGTAGTATTTTCTTAAAGAAAGAGTTCAGCCAAAAATGAAATTTATGACATCTTAGGTCCACAATAGATGACTTACGAAACTATATTTGTAGTTTTTTGACAGTAAAGATTTCCAAAAATCTTTTTGACATTAAATGTAACAGTCATACTAGATTTTTATGAGAACAAGGAGTCCTTCAACAGACGGTAGAGCCCACACAGAGATCTGATCTCATCATAAATGAGTCAGTCTGAGATTACAGGAAGAGACAGAAAGAAACAAACCTTAGACAGTCTAAATCCATAAGAACTCTGGCAGCAGTTAAGCCACTTTACGGGACAAACCCTGTCCTTAAATTATAAGGTGGTAACACCCAACTCGGGTTATTTATTTAAGTAAGTAACACAAAGGAAATTTAGATGCAGAACTAAGACTATATAACGTGAATATTTGTTGGGCGATTAATCGCATTCAAAAAAAAAAAAAATAATTTGTTTAAAATACATGCATTTTAAACTATGTATAGTTTAAATACATATTCATATTCACTGACAAGACCTAATGATATAGAATTTTATTCAACTTTAAGTACAGTACTGCTTATACACAATGCACATTTCTTAATATCAAGCTAGATTATAATTACATTAAATAAGTATATAATTACATAATTACCTGCAGCTGCACCTATATAAATAAATTACTGTAAATTATACTTAAGCATATGATATAATTGTTATATATATATATATATATATATATATATATAATTAATATATAATTAATATAATATGTAATATACTATTAGTTGATTTTTATATATTTCTTTGATATATGTAGAGTTCATTTCCAAAACAAAATAATATGTAACATTAGTTTGTTTTGTCATGTTTTCTTATTTTGCATAATATCACTGAAACTGCAGTCGGTTTGTTTTGATTAAGTTTAATTTGATTCATTTAAAAATATTTAAATTAATAAAGAAAACTAACACAACGAAAAACAATAAAAAAATAAGAAAATAAAACACGTTTTGGGAGCTCTCCATATATATCTTTGAATGTATGAACATGTGAACATTTGTTTTAAATATATATTTATAATGCAGAGAAATCACGCACATATTATGTATACACAAACTATGGTTCTGGATGCGATTTGCAAAATGTATAAATAACAGCCCTAGTTCCCATCATTTTGGCCCAAAATAGTGCTAGTTTTTACCAGGGCCAGACGGAATGTGCACACATTTTGTTAATGCTGCACAAAGTTTTTGCTGAGTTTTCCGCTGATACCTGCGGGCACAGATTCCATGTGGTTATGACTGCCGAATATAAAGTGTAAACCGTACGGCAGGTGTGTGGGACATCATAATAGAGTTCCAAACGGATGTTCAGGCGGAGCATGTTCTCCTAAACCCGCTAATAACACCACTAAGGATGTATACACAGCTGCTTTCTTCAATCCTACGACAGTTCTCCTGGCATCCGTCCACAACACGTCCGCTTTTATTCGGATAATCAAACAGGGACACGGGCCCACAGCGAACCGCACCCGTTTACGGTCAAGGATTATGTGAAAATTCAAACTCGTGAAATTGATGTTTACAACATGCCGGTCTTTAAAAAGCAGAGGCAAGCGTAAGGTGTCTTTATGATGGTTTATGACGGTCATTATCCCTCTGAAATGGTATTTATTAAAGTGCAGTGTGATTTAGGGCCTGCATTTATTGGACTGAATATTTCATGGGCTAAATCGACAGCGAGACGGAGACAAAACACAAAAGGAGACGGAACGGAGACATGGCTGATGTTAATCGTGGCGGGGACTTTCTAGCAGGAGATGAACTTCGATGATGAAGGTTCTCCGGAGATGAGCGATTGTGGACTGAAAGAGGGCAGTGTGCTCCGTTTAATAACGCCCCTTTGTGTCACACGCGTAAACACACTGAGGTTATTGTCACGGTAACCGCGGAGTGCCGTGAGACATTAAGTCCAAATTTATGTCTGAGACGGGGTATGTGAGCTGTCTGGGACCACGGAGTGGAGGTGTGTGGATTTATTGTTATGTGTACAGGGTAAATCCCGTGGATTCTTTGTCTTGTCTTGTGTCACCACAATGAAACGTCTATGACGGGAAACAGAGTCCATGTCACGCAAAACAGCACATGTGCGCGTGAAAATGACTCGCCTGGCACGGGACATACTTATTCAGCTCATTATGCACGTATGGCAAGACATCTTCTTTATTGTGTTTTGTTTTTTGCTGCATCTCTCACAGGACGGCTTTGTTCAGACGCCGGTCAGTATAAAACGGACAATACGAATTTGTGTGTGTGTGTGTGTGTGTGTAAGCGTGTGGGCGTCGCTTTCCGTCACAAGCGAGTATTCATGAAGCTTTAGTCTCACGAAACATATACTAAAATATGCGAGATACTGGCGCACACACATATGATGAGAAGAATCAACCATCCTGTTTACTTCATCAAGCACAATGCAGACTTTCATGTGAAAGTCGGAGACGATGATGAGGAAAGCCATAAATATCACCTCCGAGCGAACGCCGTCGCTGCTCGCTAACGTCAGGACCCACTCATTAACCGAGCATTGTTCCGAAGGAAACGAACGAGTAAGAAAAGACACAGCTGTCAGTCATGCGTCTAATCATTATCTTTTATTCAGTCAAAGCCCAATCACGTATAGATTAGTTTGCCCTCGCCTCAAGAGCTTAATCCTTCCCAAACTCAAAGTGCGGTTGGTTAAACAGCTTCAGAATGTGCTCTTCGGTTCCTCTGGGTATTAAGTGCTCACACGTGTTTGACTTCGACACAGCTGTGCTGCATAGACCGAAGTCAGATGTCTGGCTTCGGTAAAGAAATCAGGATGAAGGAAACTCACTGGAAGGAGGCTTCCCGCCGCCCCAACAAACTCCAACACTCGCTCAAGTGCGCTGTTGGATGAGGCATGTTGGGAAACAGAAGTGTGATGTTTTCACAACCACGAACCGACCAAATAGAAGAACAGCTGACGAAAGTTGATGTTTGATTTCTTTAACAGCCCTAAACATTACAAGTGTGTTAAGTGTGGGTGGCGCATATGGTTTGTTTTAAACGTTTAATGATTGAGAATAGGGTTTTATATTCATCTAATACATTGCTACTGCTTAAATTAATAATGGGAAAATAATCTGTAGGTAAGCATTGCAAGGGCATATTCTCTGTTTTACTTACATCACCATTTTGTTACACATAAAAAGTCAAATTTATTCTTTAAATTCGTGTAAAGTTATTAAAATACTTCTTGATACTTCTGATTTTCTCATTTTAAAATCAGTCACTAAAATAACATATAATGGATGAGAATTGTAAAGTCAGTATAGATCACTTTGAAAACGCAAACTCTGGTCAGGAATCACTACCGATTTCATCATTGTTTTAATTTTTTTAATCTTAGATATAATTAAATCTTAAAGATATCGGGTTTTCATTTCATTGTCTGTTTGTTTTTTAAATAGAAAGTTCTTCTTTACCACCGTTGGACCAGCTTTGTTTACATTAAATGGTCTACATATACGGTCACCAGATTTATCTCTCTAAAATCACTCTTTTTCAAAGTCACTACGCCTAAAGATTTGAACACAGCTCTGCATCGGACATTATTTCAACTATCATTAAGAACAACCATAAAAACAAGTGAAGTTTTATGAACACAACTGGATACTTTAACTTTCCTATATGAATGCATCTTAAAAGAACAGTAAAGAAATTCCCTTTATTACATCTGACAAAAAACAAGCTAATGTTTTAACTTTCCTATATGAACGCATCTAAAAAGAACAGTAAAGAAATTACCTTTATTACATGTGACAAAAAAACAAGCTAATGTTGGAAAATCTAGTTAGATGTCCGTCAGTAACTTCACAATAATTTCAATCCTTGATATTATCTTGCTCAGTGAAAATAAATAGATCAAGAATATATTTTTACAGAATGTTCATTACATGATCTCAAATGATTTTACGTTAAAACAGTAAATCCCAAAAATCACTTTAGCTGGGTTTTTAAAGGAGGGTCACAAATTCTAAAATACACTTCTTTGAAAGTAAAAACGCCACCAAAAGGCAACGTGAATATCTGTCAAAAGACAGTTGATGTCATTGCGGTAACACTTTGACATTGTGTGATCCGGCCACTAAGGGGCACTGGTGCCCGCCTCCATCTGTGACCGTGTTGCAGTCAGATGATGACCGACTGCTACAGTTAATGCGCTCTAATCCACATCTGTATATCTGCGTCTGTTTGCTTCCCTCTTTGGTGCAGCCGGGCGGTACGGCCGCCTGCTCTCTCCTCCTCTCACATCGTGCTCTCATCCCCTGTCTCTCGCCCTCTCTCTCCTCTCTCTCACTCTCTCCGCAGTGCCTCTTTCACCGCATGGTGATTATTATTCCTCACACAGACTCAGTGCTGATACTTCGATACTGCTGAGAAGCTCTGTAAATCACCTGAAGCAGAGACACGGGGAGAGAGAGTGGGGACCAGAGATGCATGGAGAGAGATGGAGGTTGGATGAATGAACGAAAAAGGTTGAAACGACAAAGGGAATTGCGTTGGATGAGAGTTAAGGATAAGACAGAGGAACAAGGGGAAAGAAGGAAGCGGAGTCAGAGTGTGGCGTGTATGTGTGTGTGTGTGTGTGTGTGTGTGTGTGTGTATGTGTGTGTAAAATACCGCAGTCAGAATGATCGGTGTTGGAGGATGGTAATCTGCGAGTATCAGTCACGCTATTGCAGAACGCATACGCATCTCCGTGTCTCTCGCTCGGTGACCTTTATCCCATCGCAAGAACACCACCGCCACGGTTTCACTTATCCTTCCCGTGTCATTGAGCAGGAGACGTCCAGGAAATTGTAAACTGTAAATGTTTTCGGTTGCGCACAGATCTGTCCGTCTATCAGCGTCCTCCGCAAACTCACGCTTGTCAGTTTACCACCTGCTTATATTAATAACTGTCAATGTTTGCCGCAGGAACACACGCGGGTGAAATTATTTTCCACGGGACGGGCACAAGTGTGAATGCTAAGCTGAAGTAAATAAGCAACAGCGAATTGTTCGTGCGTGTGCATACATTTAACATGCAGGACTCCTGTCAACGCGTCTTGAGCCGTCCCAGCAGATAACTTTAGGATGCTCTTGCAAAGCTCAGTCAAATCAAGGCCTTTTTTTCTTTATAGTTGGGTTTCATGTTTGGAACCCAAGTGATGATGTCAAGCAGAATCTTCGGAGGTTGGAAAACGATCCTGAAAGGACCATTCCAGTAGTTTGTGCCCTGATCAAGTCCATGGTTATTGTGTGAGGATCATATGAAAATGTATGTAAATGAATGACTGAAAATCTTCCCCTCTGCAATTTCTTTCGAGTCACGTTTGCCAATATTCAAATGTGGTGCACCAGGAAACATCACAGCAATGATGTTAAATGCTGCTTGAGGGTCTGCGTCTTGAAGATGATTTTTTTCTTTTGTTTAAATAGACATTACATTCTCTTCTATTTTATTGTGTATTTTCGACATTTTACTAAAAATATATCTTTAACATTAATTGATTATACACACAGCTGAGAATTCTTGACATGATATTGTAAGAGTATAAAGTTGGTCAACGGTCAGCTCATTGTTCAAATTAAGGTAGTCGGAGGCCTAATTCACTGAATTGTCTAATGTTCTGTTTATTGCAGACTTGAGGATCTTTCCAAAAGAAAAATTCTGTTGCTTTGAAGTGGCTTGGAGTTCTCAGTTGTTTCATAGTCATAGCTTACCCAAAAGTGAAGAAAAAATTCCTAACTTACAGCCTTTTGTCATTTCTTTTATATCATTATGATCCAGGAGAAACCTTTGATATGTAAAAGACTTGATTGAGTTTCAATAATGTTTTCTATAATTTTGACTCTTTTGACAAGGATGGCATTTTGTAAAATTTCTGGTTCTCTTTCTCGTGATAAAAACTCACACATGAGATTTAAACGGAAAGTTCAACAAAAAAGACGAGTCTGTCATTATGTACTCATCTTTGAATCGTTTCAAATCTTCTTGAAACCAAACAGTTCTTGCACCTCATTGACTACCTTGGGTTGAATACTTTTGAAAACTAATTTTTGTTCTGTTCAACACAAAAAAGATATTTGGAAGAACGTGGGACAACAAAAAGGTCTGGGGTAAATTTATTTCTCCTGCTGGGATGTCAACGGTATATGAACTCCTAGGTTCTTCCAAATATCTTTCTCAGTTTTGAACTTATCAAATACATGTTAACAGCTATTTCAGAGTGAGTAATTCATGGCAGAATTTTCATTTTTGGATGAATCATCAAATTTAACTATCAGCCATTTCTATTTCCAAATAAGTTAGGTGAACAAAATTAGATAGAATTATATTGCATTAATACACAAAATATAGATGTTCAATGCAGGGATTTTAGAGAACAAGAAATCACTCAGTAACGGGACAGTTTGTGCATTCCCATCTTAAACAAAAGGCTTCCTCGGTTAATGGTAAAGGCTTGAGGGCCTTCAACGCTGCTGTCACTAATTAAATGTACTTAGATGGAACACACTATAGATCCATATCCAAATCATCCGGCTTGAATTATTCATTGTATGCGGCATTGCCCTTTCAATATGCAGAGTCATGGAACGCAGAGGAAAGGCTAAGCACTAATTAATCAGGCCTCATTAATTTCCTTTGAGCCGTCAGGTAAGAGTGTTTCTCTCTAATTATGTTGATGACTGCGGAAAGCAGACACACACACATACGCTCATACGCTCACATGGGCCTAAAACATCACAAACAAGATGGTTAGATACACATCTACACTGGCATTGAGACACCCACAAAGGTAGAGGGGCAGGGATACACACCTGGTTTAACAGACAGTCACATCAGTAAACACACAGACACACAGTTGGATGTCATGCTGGAAAGAGAAGTTAAATGGCCTGTGTCAGATTAAAGGGTTGGTTTTTAATGTTTGCCGTCAAAGCCCATTAATATTCTATCAGCTCTGTTTCTGCTACTGGTGCACCGACTGGACACCAGCCAAAGACCAGGCAGCACACACACACACAAACAACCGAAAGTCCAACCTTTGTGACTTTAGCCAGAGTCTGTTTTTCACACACACATTCACACAGCCAAAGCTCTGTGTCTTCAGCCAGACTCTCTCACGCAAACACATAAACAACCACAAAGCCAAAAGCTTAACCTCCGCGATTGGCGCGATTTCGGTTTCTCTCTCAGACGGGCTGACGTTACCGCGGCTGTTGTATTGTGACAGTGGGTAGTACATGGGGCATTTGTGATTGAAAGGGAAAAAAACTTTGCAGAACAAAAAAGAAGATACTTTGTAGAATGTTGGACTTGGCACTCTCTCACTTGCATTGATTTTGTTTTCAATGCAGCACTAGTTTAAAGGGATAGTTCACAAGAAAGATAAAACTGTGTCATCATTTACTCATCCTTGTATAATTTGAAATCTGCATGACTTTCCTTCTTTCAGAGAATACCAAAGAAGATATTTGGTAGTATGTCGGGAACTGGCAACCTTTTGCATCCGTTTTGTTTGAATCCAGCACTAGTCCGAATTAGTAGTTCACTATTAAATGGGTCATGTTTAATTCCTCCTCTTGTAATTTAAATTCTGTTTGATTTTCCGTTTAGTGCAGAACACAAAAGAAGGTATTTTGCAGAGTGTTAGGAACTGACACCCATTGACATGTACGGGTTTTGTTTTGAATGCAGCACTAGTTTAAAGGGATATTTTACCAAATAAAAAAACTGCATCATTATTAAGAGGTTGGGAAAATAAGAGAATTTTCATTTTCGGGTGAACTGTCACTTTAGTATTTCAGAATCAACATATTCTTGGCCACATGTATATTATTAGAGCCCAGATGAGAGAGCTTGCTCTTTTATAGCTCAGGAAATGTTCTCAGTCATACTTCATTTGAGTTTTTGAGAAATGCATTAAGCTCTGAAAAAAATGTGCTGAGAAACTTTTGTGTGAAATCTGACTTTTCAATGTAGACCGGGCAAATCTGAGCGCATTTCTAAATATATTCAGCACTTTTCTGAAGAGGTGGGTTAAGTAAATGACATCTTTACTCAAGTACTATAAAAATGATTACTCAAGTAGAAGTAAAAGTCAGAATCTTCAAAACTTCATAATAAATTAATACATCTGCTTATTTTTGCATTTATAGTGCATAAACAATAACTTAACACCCTTTTTAGTCTACTTTAGTGATAAATTAGGAAGAGACAACAACTTTTAAATATACAATACATTTAGTAAAATCTAGAACAGCCATTAGTGGCTATAGTGATATTTTTCTTGTAATACAAATGTGTTTTCTGTGACAGATCTATTCAGTTTTTATTAATTTACATACAGATGGTTGAAATAAACCTTCAATATCCAATATTTAAACAGAATAGCAAAGATTGGTAATGTTTGTGAATACAACAATATGATCATATCAGTTTCATATCAGCCAGTACTTTCATTAGTTAAGTTATAATTATATAACTTTCAGTTGTGTGTAAGAAAAAAAGTATTAGGTTGACATTCCTAAACATTTTTTTCTCATTATTTGTAATATTCCATTGATAATTGTATTATGCAGTATTTTCAACAGCACTGAGCATTGGAGATTTATAGGTAGGTGTTTTTCAAGCATCTTAAAGACACTAAAATAGATTTTCTGGTTTTAGGCTGTTTTGGCTCTCTTGTTTCGAAATGTAAACTTATATTATCGAATGCCACTACTCTAAATAATATAAATAACAGTATTTTTTAACCCCTTGATAACATAAAAGATACAGTTTTACGTTATGGTGAATTTTCACAAAAAAAAAAGATTTTCAAAATGTCCGTGAATATTGCATGATCCCAATCACTACTTTTCCCAAATGCATCGATCCATGCGACTGTGGTCTTTATCTCAATAAAAAATAAAGAATCAGTAGATCTTCTTTTGCAGTCTGCTGCTATCCTTTGGTATCTAGCTGTGACAGTTAAGATATTAATGAGATCACATTTGTGATTTTTCTTTCCTAATGGTTGGACCTTCAACCGTTAGTGCCAGGCCTTAATTGAAAGCATTTCTCAGTAGGTAAGAAATACTGACAGCGAAAATCACAATACAACTAAGTTTAATGAGAAGAGCTGGGGACAACAACTTGTCAGGACAACGGCTCAATATTCTTCAAGTAAACTGCGAGGAACTCTTAAACAAGCCTTAATTTTGTCTCTAAATATATCTTGGTCTTTGACACGCGCTTCAGATTTCATTACAGCACATAAGAGGTTTAATTACATTGTTTCTCAGTCAAACAAAGCAATTTTTCCCAACTAAACTTGATTCAGTGAAGCTCATTTGGAGCAGCTCACTGCAGCAGTTCTCTGCGATGTAGAATGAAACCTCCAAAAAAAAGGAAAGAGTAGGTGAAACTCAATTCAGCTGGTAATTTGTCGAAATCCTTCAGGCACTCGGATGTTCTGCAAAATTGTGTGGATACAATTATGCTCCAGAATTTTCAGGAATGTTGAGCTGTGCTTTTCAGCCGCCGCAGACTGACGCAGGCGAGGTTGATATTGTTCTTAAATATGAACTTAATCTTCATCAAATAAATGAAATGAACCTCTTAGTGAGAATGTGGGTTGAGGTAATCAGTCTGGGGTGGAAAACATAAGCCGGCATTGCTTGGCAATTCAACACGAAATCCCCGTAATCTGATTGGTTCCACTGTGTCGATAAGACAATGCAGCAAACAGGCTTATATTGCCACCCATGTTATTGAGGATGTAGACCCACCCTCATTCGATCCGATGAGTCAACCGTTTACACTCTGTAGAGTTAATAAAATGTTCCATACACTGTTTTAATGTTTAGCAATGAACTTCATGTGGTGAGCCAATATACTTTAATAATTATAATGAAAGTGAAAAAAAACATTGCTAGCTGAGGAAGAGGCCTTATGGTTTGCACATGTTTTTTTTAACTTGCAATTTTGTTTAAGGGTGTTTAGTATTTAATTATTTTTTATCCCTTATGAAAAATAACTTTATTGAAGTCTACTGTTAGTAAACTTATTTAAAACTTAAAATTGGAAACTTGCCGTGAGCGACAAGAGTGAGACTCTTTGGTGCAGGGGCATTTTATTTTGGTGATTTCGAATAATCAAATATATTCGAATATCAAATTTCACAAAGAAGTTTTGAGGAATGTTGGTTACAGGTACCCATTGCAACACAAGTGAATGGGGCGACTGTTCACCAACTTTTTCAAAATATGATTAATTTTTACTTTAAGATGTGTTGTATTTACATTTATTCATTTAGCAGATGCTTTTATACAAGGGGACTTACAAGTATTGTGCAGTGACCAATCATCACTCCAGAGCAAACAGGGGTAAGGATGCTCAAGGAGACTTCAGTCATTGTCTGCTGGCACTGGATGCAAACCAGCAACCTTTTGCTTAAAAGTACAACTCTGGATATTGCTTTTGGCAACAAAAATGTGAACCACACAGAATGGTTTAACTTACATTTTGTGCCATCAACAATATAAAGAAAATAGATTTTTGGTGTATCGACATTGTGACTAGCATGTATGAAAACATGAAAAGCATTTTCTACTGTATAGCACATCCCATCTGGTGTAGACACAGTGTATGGGTATAGCGAAATTAAACCTAAACTTCACTATAGCCACATTATAGTTATGCAAAGTGAAGAACAGTCATGCTTTTGTGTGCGTGATGAACATACATACGCATTAATCAATGAATTAGACTTCAAACATATGTCTAATGTACAGGCTTCATTATAAATCTATAGGTTTAATCAAGAGACAGATGGATTTACAAATGAGAATGGTTTTCTGCTTTGAGTTAATGAGCCTCTTCATATGCTATCCTAACTCAAGATGGTTCGTCTTGGACGCTCATAGAGAACAGGAAAGCCGATGTGGCTGTACCAGATTTCCGCCATTTATTCGAAGGCTCGAATTCTGAGCGGAGTTAGTAAACGATGGTGGGGAATTATGGGTCAATAAAGCAACGTACCATTGAGACTCACAGCAAGGGTCAAGGGCACGGCATTGATCGGCTCAACATAAAGCTGACTGGCTCGTGCGCGTGTGCGCTTTTATGCGTCTCCGGAGGCCGAGGGCACAATGCAAGGAGGTAAAAAGAGAATATTAAAGATTTAAGGATCTCTCAGGAATAACTGTGCTTTGCCTTGTGTAAACAGTGCAATCCAATTATTACACACTAAAGCTCCTGATCCACTGTGGAATAATGCCATACAGCGAAAAAGAAACTCGCTCGTTCTATTCCTGTATCGGACCTGCCGGAGTTATTTCCACCCGAACCCGTCAGCAAGTTCTCAAGTTTCCGTACCATGTCAGACATCAGCTCGCAGACGAAACAGATGATTTGTTCTATTAATGTTCATTTGTCACATGCTAGATTTGACACCTGAGTCCCATAAAGACTGATTCATCACCCTCTCTTCTTTCTGTTACGACCTCACTTCCCCCCCAGTGAAAAATGAAACCACAAGTTAATTACTTCGTTCATTTGGACCCCCGTCTCTATGTTTCTCTCACTCCGTCTCTCTCTCTTTTCACATTGTCTTGATTAGAGCAGACCTCGAAGCGTATAAATGTGCTTCTCACAAGGCAGTTCTTCTAACAGCTGTCAGTCGTCGCTCCAGTAGATACTGAATGGATGATATAGGACTTAAGTGGTTGGTTGACTAGTCTTTAGAGTTTAGCATGAACAGGATGAGTTTGGATGAAACTTTTAATGTGTTGGTTTTGTGTAATGTGTACGAGATTACACTGGGGAAATGTGGTAACAAGAATTAAACAAAACATTTTGATGATTTTGCAGTGTTCATTTAGGTTGTTTTGATTAAGTAATAAGTAAAAAATGAAACGTACAGCAAACTAAAACAATAAAATATAATGGAATCATAACTCTACAAAATAATGTTTTAGGTTTTTGCAAATAAACTCGACATCATATGATGTGTAGTAACAAAAAAATATAATAAAGACATGTCATTTTATATGAATTATTACATTTTTAAATACTTAAATAATGTATTAGTTAACCCTTAAAATAAATTGCCCTATAAATAATAAATACATTCATTTTTATTATTTATATATTATTTATAGGTCAATTTCAGCATTCTAGAGATGACATTTGAAATTTTCTCTCAAATGTATTTGTTACCAATATTAACTTGATATTTTTCCACAACCTTGTTGACTGAGTCCAGACATTAGAAAAATATCGGTCTCTGTGCATGTTTTCTATTTGAGATGAAAAGATTATAAACACGATTTAAGATTCAAGATGTTAGCCTGGCACACTCTTTAGGCTGTGCAACTTAAATGAACATGAAAGTGAATATAGAAATCTTTTAAAATTTAAATAAATTTAGAATATTGAGAAATAAAAAAAAACTTTGATTTGGAGATATGTCACATTGAGTTATGTGGCAAACAAGGACACGTCGTTGAAGGCAACATACTTTATAGGATTTCTGTGAATTCAAATACTCTAATACTCGAACACTAATACAATAATATAACATAACAAGTATATAATCTTACATACAAGAATACAATAATATCGCGTCTGGTGATTTACCCACAAGCTAACAATAACACATCAATGTTAATATGTTGTAATTTACATTAATCGGCTTATCTATATAATCCTCATTGATGTGAAACACAAGTTATCTTTTAAACCCCTGTGTTCTTCTGTGTTTTTCTCACAGTCGCTTAGACGGGTGACATTCTCAGTGGTGAGTCAAGCTCCAGATCAAGGTTGCTATGACAGTGGGGTGGAGGACTCTGAGACCCCCAGCAGCAAGAGCTCATCGGGACCCAGACTGGGATCTTTACCTCTGCCTGAGGACGGATATGAAAGGACGACACCAGAAGGAAGCGTGGGCGAGGAGGAGCATGTGGAGAATGGTAAAAGTTCATTTGTCGAGACAGGTAGATAGATAGCAGCGCTGGGGAGCGGTGATGCAATTTAACTACATTTTTCAATAGCTAGATAGAATCTCAGCCGCGGTAAAGGAACTTCAGCAAAACATTCACAGAATCTTTTAAATTATTTCTAGCATTTCACATTCCAATTTGTGGCAGAAAATATTCTATTAAATACTGAAGTGGAAATAGTAGTTTGTATAAATGCTTAAGTTTGATTTTCATGCTGGCTCCATACTACAACAGTTTTATGCTATAACTTTATATTTGTTATATAATTAATAATGTTTTTTCTATAAATATAATGTTGTTTGTAGCTTCTTTGATTGACTGTGAAATTGAAGGATTGGGTTTATGTTTGATAGATGGAAAGATTTTATGGAATTTGTACAAACTTTAGTTCATTTAAAGTGCATTTGTATTATTTAATTTTTTTGAAAATTATTTGCAAAAAATAAAATTTAAATTTAAAATCATATACTATAAATGTTATTTAATTAAATTTTTCGAGTTTTAGGTGAGAATATACTTATATTTATATTAATTTTATTATTAGAACTATATTTAAGTTCATAAATATTTCTATGTAGTTACTTACTTTGTGGTTTGTAACCTGTGAATTGCAAAAATTTAATTTAGACTTTTCTTCATTCATAGGTATTAATTTTGATTTTATGCACATAAAAAATATTTTTTACTTCTAAGATTATTTGTAATAATTTGTAATCAACTTAAAATTGAAAAATAAATAAAAAAGTATTTTTAGCTTATTCTTGGCAGGGATGAAAAAATCTTTTTAAAGTATTGAAAATGAAACATGTTTAAATTACGTAAAAAATTTTTTTTTACTATTTCTTAGGGAGGATACCTAAACTGTTTCTTTCTGATTATCGTAGACCCCAGGCAGCTCCCCGATGTGGCTCTCACAGGAAAGTGCACGCGAGAGTGTGACGAGTTCGGTCACTCCGACACCTGCTGGATGCCCGTGCAACCGTCACCCCGGAGACGCATCGAACCACCGCAGCTCTCCACCTTCGGCTCACCTGGCGACAACAACAACAACACGGAGGACGACAGCGACCGCGAAGAAGACAGAGACGAAGGCACAGACAAAAGCAGCGGGGGAAGCGAGGAGGTCCGGGAATCGCTGGCAAATGGAGATCCACTCGGAACGCTCAGCCGTCGGGACCGCAACAGGAACATGGGCGACCACAACCGCAACCTCCTAAACCGTAAAATGACATCAGCGTCATACGACACATTCAGCAGCGCCGGCTTCGGTCGCCGTCCAGAGGAAGAAAACTCGCATTCCCCCGAGGTCATACCACTTACGAGGACAGGGGGCGACTATAAGACCACCTCGTGCCTCGCACTGTCTCGCAGGGAAGTGTACCTGTGAGCCAAGGGCCGTGCGGACCCCAAAGCCACTTCTTCACTGCATCAGAGCAGGAGGATGATTGAGAGACTAGCGCACACCTGTTCAGAACAGGTCTCTTCTCCTTGCCAAAAATTCATCTTAAGTTCATTTCTCTGGATGCAAAAAATAGATATCAGAGTTGAGAAGAAAATGCGAATCACCTTGTATTCTTTCATAAGCTTTGATGGACTTTGCACATGGCAAAGGCTTGCATGTTAGGCCTCCTGCATTGGGGCGCTGTGAGGATTGACAGCTAAGAGAGTTCTAAACTCATTTTATTATTAGTTCTCATAACGACATGATCACGGAGGGAAGTATGAACACGTGGGTGAAGATGTCGTAAAGAGACGATAATATTGAATGTAGTGCGTTGCGAACATTTCCGATGTAGCATCAGGAAATTCCAACAATTGGTATGATGATGCCCAAATATTCGATTCTGGTTGCTTTTTGCTGTGCCACAATAACAAACAAAAGTTGTGAATTCATTCCGGACACTTGTTCATTTGTACTTTGTTTTCGATACAAATATTGGAAAAGAATGCAGCTACCTTCAACTTTTCCCTTCTTCAACGGATGAACATGATCAGACTGACTGTTATATTCCCATCTCAGTGTTAAAATCTCAGTGTCTCTGTACACAGCACAAACACACACGGCGTACACATCTCACGCCGAGACTCCATCCATATCCATTTTAGCACAGGTGTGTGTGTACAGGTGTGTATGTATAAAAAGACTTTTTTTTTCAAGACAACTTTTTCAAGAGAACTTTTTTTGGAAAGTAGCTGTAGCATTTTTGCCTGCTTAATCTTCGACTAGTATATAAGACATTGAAGTGTATTTGAATAACTAATCATCTGTGTAAAGTGCATACACAGGGGCATTAAAAAAAATGTTTAGACACATACATCTATACTATACTATAATCAAGGACTATACCGTATCTCATCCTTTTTAAGTAGAGCTCATAGTGTACTCATACTTGTAAACCAAATTTCTTTAAAGGCAACACTGCATGACGATAAGCTAATGCTTATTTTGGTAAATAAGGATCCGTTTTTTCTTTATTTTTCGGAGGTTTGACCTCCAGGAGGGATGTATGAGTGCGTGTGCGAATGTTTAAGCGAGGTCAGCGTGCAAACAAATCTTTCATGAATCGACGGAAGAGCGCGGCCTTTAATTGCAGAGTAAGACGTCCCACAAGAACAAACTAGTATTTTTACGATCCGCTCGCTGAGATTTAGTGATCTGGCCTAACGTTGAGTTTATGAATGGCTTTTTTTAGCTCTTGTTTTGCATTGTAAGTACAATCCGATCGATGACAACGAATTGCCATGTATTTCAGCAACTCTCAGGAAATTCGAGATCAAGCGTGCGTCTTTGGACCATTTTCAACACCGAGCTCTAGTCTGCGGCCCGTCTCCGATCGATTCGTCCTCTCACAAGGCCATACTCTGAAAGCCTGATTCTCAACCCTCCCATTTTAGCAGACACTCCGTACGTCTCGACGCTGTCTGAAGTGTGTGTGTGCTTTCTGGTTCCCATGCGGCGAGAATCGCAGACTCATCCCTTCACTGAAACAGCCTTGGATGCGGAGCGCGATTGGTCGACTCTGATCCATCTATGCCAAAATTCGTCCAGGTTTTCATGTGTTCCTGGAACCACTGGTGCACAAACTCACCTTGAAAAAAAGACTAGCCCAGAACCTGCAGTTCAGTGCCTGGATGAGAACATTTCGGAACCGGCTTACACTCCGTTGAACAGGGTTTGGACCGGGAGAGGAAATCCATCTGGGAATATTGCGTGTTTCCTTTGCCAGGTTTTTAGGCTAAATATGCTGTTATACAGCAGTCTGTAAGTAGTGTACAGTAGGGCTTTACGTGATACCCAACGGACTATGTATATGACATGGTGTGTCTTCTTTTTTTACTGCACGTTTACCTAACAGTTCAAGCTTACTGCGGAATAGGGCGAGGGCGGGGGGTGAAAATACCAAGGGCGTGTAAAGCGTACCATTCACTCGAACTTTTTTATGAGATAAACATTTAACTCATTTACTCGCCCGACATCAGCCATTTTACTGCTACCCTGTAGAGAAACGACCACTGAACTTTAACCTGAAAGGCATGTTGACGGTCTTTATCCTGCACTTATGAGGAAAACGTTTTTTTTAGTTCTCCGTTTTTATGCTATGTGAAAGAGGAGTTTTTGAAGCTTTCTCTTATGGAATCCATTTATTGCATTTGTTATGACCGATAACAAATCTAAAGGGGGTTTGGAATGGTTTGGTATGTGACATGTAAATGTTTGATTTTGACATTAAAACACCTTAAAACTGTGTTTTGCTTGCACATTTTTTTTTATTTTAAACAGCAACAGTACTACACTTTTGTATTGGTCAATTTGGGTATGTACAGTGAAGGGACAAAAGTATGGGATGCCCTCCTTGAAATCAAAATACAAATATTATAGGGACACTTCAACCAAACATTTTACAAGGAACTTAAATTAAATTGTGTTCCCGGTGTACAAGATTGCATTATGTACAAGATTGCATTATATTCCGTTTTTCAGCTTTGACTACCATAAAAAGTTACATAAACAGGTATTTTTTTGTTCGGTTGGGTACAATATTAATTTCTACAAATTTCATAAATTCAAACAGTTACAGAGCTCATTTACCACCATTTGAAATGTATCTACAATGGAGGTGATTTGTCCCCCGGTAATCTTGTGCTAAAATTCTTCTAAATACCTATCGTATTTAATGGAACAAAAATCCATACAGGTTTGGAAATTCATGTAATTCATGACACAATATTTTAATGATATACAGTATTTCAAAAAATTCAATTTTAAATAATTTTGATGTGTGCTTTGTGCACTTGGGCACAAAAAGGTACTGCCCATTTGTTTCCATAAAATAACAAGCACACTTCACTAGAACATCAGTATAAGTAAAGTGATCAAATCTGTTCATTTCAAAAGGACCTACTCAATACTTTTATCCATATGTATCTGCAGTCTCTTGTGGCAATTCTGCTCCCTGCTGGAAAGGAAAAAACTGACATCCGTTGTGCCCATGACAATAACTGAGACTACTGTACATTATAACAGAAGTAAATGTAAATCCTCCGTGAATATCATTTTAGAAGGACTAAACAAGTATGATTTGGTCCTGCATGTATTAACATGCTTAACTGGCTTACAGTTATTATAAAGAAAGAAGTAATGAAGACCCATCACTACATCTAACAGCCGGAAGATTGTAGATTGAAACTGGTGTATGGGGGTTGGGGCTATAGCAATTTTTTCCCAGGCCCCATAAAGTCTAGCAGTCTCCCTGCTCCTAAATATAACTAAAATACCACTAACAAACTCCTAGACTTAAAATGTGATTGAATGTTTAGAATCCAAGCCTAAAGGATATTGATCCAGGGAATATACTGTACTTTAGGAAATCACATTACTCTTGGCTTCAAGTGCTGTGGTGATACCTTATTGGATCTTGGATTGGAGGCTATTTGAACCACGAGACGATTGTTAAAATAGGGTTAACAAATATTAAAATAGCAAGATGTCCCAAATTTGTGAATTCTGGTTGTATAGTTAAAGGGACTGTTTTATATTCCCTATGTTTATTTTACCCCTTTTCTTTAAAATCTATGACAATGTATACAGTCAAACACAAAAGAAAATATTTCGAGAAATGTCTAGATGGTTTACTACAGAAGTCCACATTCTCCCAATATCAATTTTTTGAAGAAAGAAAATCATAAAGGTTTGAAGGTTCTGGTGAACATTCGCTTTAATGCATAAACGAAAAGTTATTTCCTCACACCTTTTATTTCAAATCTTTGTCATTTTCTTCTTCTTCCGCAGAACACAAAAACTGGCATTTATTACGTTGATTTGATTTTGTTTACATACAATGGAAGTTTCACTATGATTAGTTTATGAAATTCTTCAAAATATCTTCTTTTCTATTATGCAGAATAACATTTTAAATTATGTGAGTTTGAGTAAATAATGAAAGAATTTTCATTTTGGGGTGAACTTTCACTTCAAGACTACTGAAAAGAAGCTACGTCTCATGTCTGAGTGTCTTTAAATGTGACAGAATGATCAAATGTAGACTTGATATGTATCAGCTCTTTAGCATTTGAGTTAAACTGAAGAGATCTCCTGAAATGTTGGATCCGGCTTGTTCCTGTTTCAAGCAGTTGTGTCTACGCTAAATGTGCAGCTACTGACTAATGAAGATCCTCAATGATGCAACAGAATATCTAAAATTTTGAAGAACTCGCCAGATTTCAATTCTGGGAACTCCCCCTGATGGCAATTTCAATGAGGCAAGATTCTTTGAAGACTGCTCAGGGAGGTTGTTCATTTTTTAAGGATTTCTTCTTCCCGGTGGAATACAGACATGCTTTTTTGATGTGGAACTCGCATACATTTTAAAAAATGAGGCCTTCTTTCACATTCAGTGACCCCGTTATTGCCAGTAATTGTATGTAATCCCTCAATGATGTCTCAAGATTAAAAGGATAGTCCACTCAAAAATAAAAAAGTATATTCTTGAACATAAATATAGATATTTATAAGAATTTCTGATTTCAGGTGCACTATTGACCACCATAGTAGAAAAAAATCTATGCCTTTGAAAAAAACACTGTAAACAACCACCCATGTCAAAGAGAGAGAGAGAGAGAGAGAGAGAGAGAGAGAGAGAGAGAGAGAGAGAGAGAGAGACAGACAGACAGAGAGACAGAGAGACAGAGACAGAGACAGAGACAGAGACAGAGAGAGAGAGAGAGAGAGAGAGAGAGAGAGAGAGAGAGAGAGAGAGAGAGAGAGAGAGAGAGAGAGAGAGAGAGAGAGAGAGAGAGAGAGAGACAGGGTCAATTATCTGCCTTTAAAATGACGACACATAGATTTCGAATTCTATGATTTCATAAAAACACAGTTATTGTTTTTGACCTTCATGCAAACTTTGAAAACAGGACGGATGTCAGACTGCGTAAAATACAGAAAATAAGCTGAACGTATAACTCTTATAACTTGTGTTTTAAAGATACAAACTTCAGGCTTGGTTCAAGTCATATTTCTTTCGAAAGCATGTTGAGGAAATTGAGAATACATTTACTGAGCCACGTTTTGACAGTTATTAATCTAAAACCACCTAATCAGGAAATGAGCCAATATTTTATCACTTCACTCAGCTGTCCAATTTCATAACATTCAGGATGTTCTGCCCTCAGGCCCAACTCTCTGATTGAGGCCTCAGCAAAGTTTTTTCTATTTTTCACTGACATCTAGAGGTTAAAGCTGCTTTGCATATAAAGCTGTTCTCCTGCAGCTTCTTTTTATTTCAAGGATAGGTCATTGTCCTAGATAGATCATGCACAAGATCCAAAGCCTTTTTAATTCCCCAGTAACCAGCAATGCAACGATCAATGGGTGAATGCAATATGTCAAGCATGCGAACAGCTAAAATTACAACCTGGATTAAAACAACTCCAATTATCCTGACTAGACATTTTTGGATGACTCAATTTTCTCATTAAAGGTCCATTATTGACCAAATAGCCTCAAGATAATTCTGAGAGCACTTCTTCAGAGAACGACTCTTCAACAAAAAGACAAAGTGCTATCTTGTGTCCACTCAAGTATTAACAAATTACAGAATGGAATTTGTTAATACATCTTACTAATTCTGTTAAAGTAAAATTCTATTAAAGTATAAAAAGTTATACATTGCAGACAGTGTAGACAAACATCAAGTTTTCAACCTTTGCGTGTTTCCAGGTCATTTTCTTCACTCTCTTCTTTTAAAATTCACGCTGCCCCAATCAGATTCACAAAAGGGATACTTCAGCAAAAAATAAACATTTCTTCATGAATTAACCACATATTTTGCTGAACACAAAAAAAGATATTTGGAAGAATGTAAGCAATTGAGATTTGCAGAAAAGAAAGAATTTAGGATACCTATTTTATTTGTAGTAGACAGTGGTGCATAAAAAAACCCAGCTGCTCACATTTTTCCCTTTATCTTTTTTATGTTAAACAAAACAAAGAATTTTAGGTTTGGGTGTTCATGGAATTTAAATGTTTGGGTTGACAATCTCTCTCTGTCTACCCCTATTCCTCCCATGCCATCTGTCTATATCTGCTGATAAAAATATGAATAAATTATATTTATAATTATATTTACAAACTTTTGGATATGTAATTCTACAGATAGTTTACAGGTACTAACACACATATACAACAAAGGAAATGTTAAATGAGGAAAAAAAGAAACTGTAGTAATGACAGAAAAGTGTAAAACCATTGGAACATATGCAGTTTCAATAGATCCAGAATAAATAAAACACAATGAAACTAATACAGTCACCTAAATTTAATGTTAAATAAATATGACATTAAGGGTAGCGTCTCTGAGGATTTCTGAAATCCAAAGAAAATGTTCATGCATGAAATAATAAATTTATAGTAACCCTACATTTTTTTGCCTTTAACATTTATTAAGCTCTTTTTCTGTAATCCTCGTTCCTTTAAGACTCCGATCAAGTTTAACCTTAAGACAGATTTTTCTAAATAGCTTTACATTTTTCTTTAAACCATTTCTCACATCTTGCAATAAAAATTTTAAAATAAGCAGTTAACATTTGTGCAGCTTTATTTTGGGGGTATAAACCAAAAGATTGTACAAACAGATATATTTCCAAAAGCAAATTCTGCAACAGAAGTTTCTTGTGGAATGTTCCTTTCAAACATTTATAAAAAGCTGCCCTGTATTTACAGTTCAATGCAAATGGAATGGTTACTTCAAGGTTAGAAAGTTCACTTTTCAACTTAATTACTTTTGAAATTAAAAGTACTGCTTAGCTGGAAATCATATTTTGTCGTTCAAGTACTTCAGTTTATTGAGTGATGTGCTCATTAAACCAACCACTCAGATTGAATCTCTTAGAGATGAGTTTGACCTTGGTTTAGTGACGTTCAAAGTATTTAGAGATAAACATCAAGCTCTGGGATCAGGTGGAAACGGTGCAATTTTCTGCACCTTTCAACATGGTAGGTTTCTTCTACAGTCAAATCAACTTGTGCATCAAATCATTTTAGAGGTTTATTTTTTGGTTCATGTGTTGATTTATAGAATTTTTGCAGAAAAAAAGCATATCAAACCTTGAAAATGACATTTCTTATAAATTTACTTTTAGAGACCTAATATCCATTGTTGTGTGATAAGAAATAAAGGCCAAACGCTATTTAGATGTAATGGGGTGTTTATAGGCATTTAAATGTGGTACAGTTTTAGGAAAAGTAATTTAATTTAATATTAGTATTATATATAAAAATGAAAAACAAAATTCACTGTGTAATGTTAGAATGAACAATCAATGAAATAAAGATTATATACAATATATCATCAAAATATATTTATTTAAATCCAACGGTTAAAAGGTACATAAACAACACACAGTGAGCTATGCATTATAGAAATGAATTACAATTATGCATAATAAAAAGAGTTATGGATCTTAAAACTTTAAAGTTGCAGTTGACAACCCTATATTAACAACGCAGGGGACAACAATCGTTCTAAAATATTAATGCAAAGGTTATTTTTAAAGCATCATTTTTGAAACTACATTTACATTCTACACTTGCTTGTCACTTTAAATATTGTAGTTAAATGCATTTATTGATTCCTAAATCTTAGATCTTTTAGTTTAATACTAATGTATTTCAATAACCTGTCAATAGGTTCCTGGAATAATTGTAAAGCTATATGGATAATTTGACCCTCGAGCATACTGAACTTCCGTAAGTGTCGGTATCACATTTGCGTGTGACAATTTCACAGATCTTAGAGGTGCAACTTATCTTTCCTTTTGCAGGATACAAGCTCAAGAGCTCATAAACAGCTGTGCTTATACCCCTAAAAATAGGAAACATTAGTTATGCATCTTAGAATGAGTGTATTTTTCATTGTGTACTTTTTCTGTTTTAAGAATTAGCAATTTTGAGAGCACTGGAGCACAAATAATAAAGCACACAAACCTTTGCTATAATTTATCATCACTATTTTATGTGTTGCTAATGTAAAAATCTGTCGCAGCAAGGAGATTTCCCCTGAAAGGGATGATTCAGCTAAATTTACTTCAAACCTGTGGACTTCCGCTGAACACGAAATAAGATATTTTGAAGAATGTTGGGAACTGGCACCCATCCACTCATTTTGGGTCCATACAATAGAAGTCAATTGGTACCACTTCTGTTTGGTTGTCAACTTTCTTTAACATAACTTTAGTGTTCAACATAACTTGAGTCATACTGATTTGAGATGAAAATAAGGTGATTGAATGGAGACAAATTCTTTATTTTGTGTGAACAGTTTAATGAACAGTTTACACTACGATTTTAATAGAAATTATGGCATCAAAGGCCTAGTGAATGCAGTTGTTACACTTAAATAATGATCAAAGTCCTTATTTAATATTGACCAAACATTTCATAAAAATATCCATAATCTTTCCCATCATATCCTCAACAAAAACATGTTACATCATAACCCTTGTTTGCTTTATTGTGAAAACTGCCACATAAGAGTTTTGAAGTCTTATTTCTCTCACACACTTGGTGCAACCAGGTAAATATAGAAGACAGAATAAAAATATATCTAGAAAATCCAGACAGATGCAATTATTATATATTCTATTAAACAAAATTTACAAGCATGGATATAATAGAAAGATAGATAAAAAAGCCAATATTTTTCACTATATTTTTACTTCCGTAATATTTTGGGAGGGGGCACAAAAGTACATTTCGGCTTAGTGCCAGCAATTTGGCCAGCATCAGCCTTAGTATTTTTTTACTAACATTTACAGAAGACAGATACAGGTTCACGACTGTTTCTGATCATTTTAATTTTACGAACTTGTGCAATAACTTGTGACTTAATTTGGGGTTGTACTGATCACAGAATTATGCTGCATCTAACTCAGTTTTTAACAAATGGATCACCTTGAACATGGCCACTCAACTTGTTTGACAGTCTAAAGAACAATTGAAGGTCACACTGCTGGCTGTCTCTTCTTTATCTGCAAGTGTTTTTCTCCTTAAATTCCCCAAAGGGTGCATCTTTCACCTGTATTTATAGAAATGTAAATGAATATAGTTAAATATAATATATATGAATATTTTTACAATCCTTAAGCAAAAACAAATCACATGAATGACAGAATGTCTGTGTGTTAAAACCCATCGTGCTGCCTACCTAGACAGCATCTTGTGAGCTTAATCATTTAATCAATTCCAGCGTTATGGACGTCACATAAAACTGCTATTAGAATATTATTGTAAACTATAAACTGAACTGTTTATATAATAAAAAACCCTCTCAAGATTTATGTGAATTAAAATCTACAAACCAGAATCAAAAATATCTGATCAATGGCCAAAGATTAGCTCATTTTAGAACATAAAATATTTCCTATATTCTAATATACATGTGTCCGCTTATGAGCAAAATGTAGCGTTATGAATGTGACAATCCTGATAATAACACAAACTTTACTATGAAAAATTATGCATTAAAAATAAAAATAATTCTTTAATATCTTGACTACCCACATGGGACCATCAAATGATATCTAGGTTTCCACCACAGTAACCTTTGGTAAAAACATTCTGCTTTACATATGTTATACAAAAAAATACAAACAATCTTTTATGAAATAAAAAACCGGGCAATCCCAGCGTTATGGATATGACATAAAATCACTCTTAGAATTGAATTCTTACCCTTAAACTAAATAACTTTTTATGTTATACAAAACCCTTGTTGATAGTGTTTAAACATCAGAAAGTATATAACAAATTTTCTATTTAAAAAAAATTTTTGCTTCTGCATTATAGACCACAAATGGACACGTTTCTTTTGTGAGACAAACTTCTCCAGATTTATATGAATGAAAATCTAGAAACCAGAATCAAAAATATCCAACAAATGACAAATAATGGTTATTTATGAGATTTATGAGTCTTTTTATGAGCAAAATGTGTATAGATGTAACAATCCTGAAAAAATTCAGTAAGTCACTGTAAAATGCAAAAAAGAATAAAAATAATTCTCATAAAATTTAAAGAGAGACCTCATATGGAAATTTGAACAACAGAATCTGTACATCGATAAGTAAACTAAAGAAAACCTTTAATAAAAGTTTAATAAAAGTTTAATAAAGTTTAATAAAAGTTTAATAAAAACTTTAATAAAAGTTAATAAAAGTTTAATAAAAGTTTAATAAAAACTTTAATAAAAGTTTAATAAACGTTTAATAAAAGTTTAATACAATTTGAATAAAACTTTAATAAAAAAAGTCTCATTTCATTTAAATCCATTTTTTAAACCTCTACCTTTCCATTCTTTGTTTAAAACTTCTAGAAAGTCAAGTGTGCAAGACATGCTGACTAGTTAGTGCGCATACTCAGATTTGTGAAAGGCTCTGAACTTTGACCCTCTTCTCTTCCTCTACTCGTAAAGGAGGGGGCGGAAGTGTGTTGCCATGCAAAACGGAAGCTCTTCCGATCTTAAGGAAGAAGATCCAGAGGAGGAAGCTGAAACTTGCGATGTTATGGCATCTGAAGGGGAACATAAATGGACAATATCTGCTGTGGTTGTGCTGCTGTTAGCTGTTAGCGCCGCTCATGTGACAAATAAACCCTCTTGTGAGTCCGACCTACACACTGGGACACGGAAATGTTATTGTTTGTGTTATTATTATTACACATTAAACACATTTCTTGTTGGTGACGTTGTTTCTCCATTTCGCCTCAGTCGTGAGCTAAGCAGCTAGCAGCGTTGCTAGCCGGTTCGGTTTAAGTTGGCAAAACAATGTTTTGAAATTGTTATTTGTGTGTTTTTTTATTAAATACTTCATGTTTGTTTCTATTTTGTGAAGTTTGTGTTACATCTTTTTAGAACTCCATTCAGGTTTGTTTATTCTCTGAATTACCCAACGATGACGTCGACTATTCGATTAAATCAGAGCTGTCAATCGATTAATCGCACCTTAAACCTTTAAATTAAAATACTTGTGTACAGTGCTTGGTATTTTTATATTTTTGTGTATTCAATATTATATATTAATATTTACAATGCCATAAACAGACATAAATGTGTTAATAAGTAGAACATATTTTTGATTTTTTATATTTGACATTTTTATTAAATGAGTGTTCATAAATATGATATTTTGCAGTTTACATATATATATACACACACACACACACACACACACACACATATATACATATAAATATATTTATTTATTTATTTAAAACAATTGGTTCTCAATCCCCCCCAAATAAATCATTTTCAGTTTAAATTTTGATAAAAAAAAACAAAACAATATATTATAAATGCTGGAAATGAACCCCACAGACCCCCCCCCCCCCATTGGCAAAGAGCCCCCCGTTTAAGAACGCTAACATAATGACAAACTTCTATTCTTGATGCGACAATCATATGTCCTCCCAAGACTTTGCATAGTATTGTATTTTGGTACCGACTAAAACTCATCGTGCAAAATCTAAAGGATTATATAGATTCAAATTTCCCTCCTGAGGAGATCTGGGCAGTTACTTGTGAGGCAGATTACTAAAGCATGTGACTGCAGAGGACAAAGTCACTATTGTTAAACATTGGGAGTAGTAAGCACCAAAGCATCTGACCCTTTAGTTTCATTCAGACATCCTGCGATTTGGTTCAATTGAATTATTGGGAGCAATTGAAGTCAACAGAGTGGTGAGTGTTTGGAAAATAGTTTTCTAGTTTTAACTTTGTCAGCCTTCTGTCAAGTCTCATTTTAAATAGGAAGCCAACTCTTTCATATAGGGTCGATGTACATTAATTGATGTATGCTTGTAGAAATACATTGCAAATGCTTTAAAATAGACTTATTGTTTTCTTTCAGCATATCGTCCTCATCGCAAAACATCCGTGCTGAAAATGGATGAGGCGGCGCTTATGGTTATGAATGAAATTAAGGATGAGCTGAAGGTCTTTGTGCTTTCTGATCACTGTTACAAGGTATCAAACATTGATGTTATAGATATATGTTGGTGGTTTACTCTTTTAAAGTCATGCATCTACATCTCATGTCTCTGATTTTTACCAGTACGACATTGCACCAAAATGACACATCAATAGAACTGTGTTTTTTAAAGGGTTAATTGACCCAAAATTTGAAATTGTCTCATGAATTACCTGTATACATTTCTTTGTTCCAATGTTGATGTATGCTTGTAACCAAACAGTAAAAAAACAGGAGGTCAATATTACGTCAGAACTTTTTGTTGTCAAACATTCTTTAAAATATCAAATTTTGTAAGTAACTGAAATATAATTTTTTTTACTACTATGGTAGTCAAAAGTGGAAAAGAACTGTAATAATTACAGATTTTTTTTATCTTTGTTTGAACTATCCCTTTAATATACCAGTAATATGTAGTAACTTATTGTTATTCAATATTTTTCTGTTGGCATTGGTTATCTAAAATATTACCTGTGTTTCTTGGAATGCATTTCTGTTAGTGTGCGCCCCAGTCATTGGGGAATGTAACTGGAGGCCTGGGTCCTGGGACCCCAACAACCATGGGGTTCACTGTGGGCACCACACACTCTCTTACATTGCAGCTTAACAGCACATCTAGCAACCAGGAGCTATGCAAGTAAGTTGCAAAAATACATTTAAAGGCATTTAAGGTTGACTGTCAGTTTTATTATTTGGCAGTTTCATTAATAACATCACATGCTTGCTTTGTATGTTAGGGAGAAATGAAGGACATTTGTTTGGTTTGTTTGCAGGCTTGACTTTCACTTTGGGGAGCAGGGGAATTATTCTTTGTGGGTGAAGAACCTAAAGGAACCATCACAGATCAGCTGTAATATGGTGACCGATTCAGAGCCTGTCAACAGCTACTTGCGTGAGTTGACTTTACATGTTTCTAATACTCTTACAGTCTTACAATCCGTTTTTTTAATGTGAAAGTCCATTCTAAAAGTCTAGAAGCCTGGACACCAAAAAGGTTACGTGATTGACAGTAAACACTACCAATCACATTTCATTTTGTGCTGTGTCATGTTAGAGTTGTGGAAATGTCCCCACAGCAGCAGACCGTAGTGCATTCACAAATATGTCAAAAGCTAACAGCAACATCAACGTTTGATAGTTTATTAGCTATTTTCTCAGCCGACAACTTGTGACTTACTGAAGAATTAACTAAAGTGTGCCTGCCTTGTGCATCAGTAGCTCTTAGGCCATGAATTACAATTCTGCCATGAAATTCCCACTCCATATTGTTCCAAACTCCTATACATTGTGTTGTTGAAAACAGAGAATGATATTCTCTAATATCTTAGACCCCGTTAACTACCATAGTTGGAAAAACGATAATGGTTGTCAAAGTAACCCTTGAACTTTTTGCCTTCCTACATATTTTTTTATGATTTTTGCATTTACATTTTCATTTATTCTCTTGGTAGACAGTTTTATCCAAAGCGACTTACAAGAATTGTGCAGTGGCCAATTATCATTGCAGAGCAGACAGCTTTAAGGTGCCTTGCTCATTGACACTTCAGTCATTGTCTACTGGTTCTGGGATTTGCACCTGAAACCTCCTTCTTACAGAAGCTTGTTGTCAACAAAACAAAAGATTCTGAAATATTTTTTAACTGTAATAGTCAGTGGGGTCATTCAAATGTGAGTAAATGATGACAGAATTTTTATTTTGGGGTGAACCATCCCTTGAATTAAATAATAATGAAAAAGAAACTTAAACAAAACCTCTGTATCTAAATGTTTTTTGAAGCACAGCTTTTCCAGAATTTTTAAGAAAAAAATTGGTTTATCTATTGATATATCTTAAGATTTCCAACTGAAACAACCCGATAAAAACATAACGTTCCCCTAATGTTAGTTTTTGGTTCCCTTTATGGAAAACAAAAACAAATGTTATGGAAACATTTTGTTAACTAAACTAGCATTCAAATAATTTTCTAAAAAAATTAATTTGGTAACGCAACTCTTTTGTCAAAAACGTTGTGTCTGTTCATCTGTCCTATTCCATAATTGAAGGAAAAGAATAAAATTTTTATTTAAAATGTCAATACTTTAAATTCATAAAATTCGGCTAAGCTAAATCTGAATCTTTATCTGTTTTCAGCCATTTTGTTTGCTTTTCTGGTTTTATCTGGATTGACCGCATTATCTACTATTTGGAGGACAGTTCGAAGGTAAAGACATCTTTAAGAATCATTCTGACCATCTAAACAAGCCAGAACATTTTCAGCTGGTTCATTATGATGTTTTGAATTTCTTCTTTATCCCCGCCAAGGTTGGATGCTGTAAGCAATTTACTTGTACGCTTTGGAAGCACAGTGGAGACAGAGAGACTGATAAACTCAGTAAGTGAATGCTTAACTCATTTTACACCCCATTGTACCATCTCTTTTCATTTAAAAGTGTATTTTAAGAGCCTTTGAAATCATGGACGTGGAAAGGATTTTAATTATCTTTTTTCTTGACTCTCATTAATTTGCTCTCTCTGTCTCTTTGTATCTAGGAACTTGGCACTCCTAACAGATTAGGAGTCACCGCGTCAATGGAGTCGATAATTCCAGCCACCACAGGACGGAGGCTTCGCTCTTTGGACGCTTTTCGTGGGTACGGTGCTCAGTCAATAATTATTTCAGATCCCAGTGTGTTTGAGGTGGAGGATGAAATTTTTTGATGAATATTATCTTGCACAGAAATTAAACTACTGTTACGCATACTGTGAAGCTGGTTGCCCACAGGTCATTTGCATTTTAGTTCTTATATAAAATAATTACACTGACTGACATGGAGAAAAGCACGATAATTGCCTGTTAAAACAAGGTTGTATTCACTCGTAACCTTGCCCAAAATTTGAGACTGAATTACAGTGTTTTTTATAAGATAGTGGTTTAAAGATCCCTTGTGGTTAGGGTTGTAACTAACAATTATTTTAATAATTGATTCATCAAACAGTTATTAGATTAAATAATCGATTAATTGTCAATTATGTCAATATAATATTCTGCAACTATTTTATATATTATATATTATTTAAGTGATAAATAAAAATTTTTTTGCTTCATTCTTTTAATGGAGTTTGAACCAACTGAACAGGTCTACGTTTTCTAATTCTATCTAACTCAAATCAAATGAATACAATATTTTGCAATCAAATATAACATTACTGTTATTATTACTGTTGATATAATCATTACTATCTTTTGCATTCGCTATTAAAAAAATATATTTATTGCTGGTAATTGGCTCTAGATTAAGCTTCTCAAAGTCTACATTCAGAGGCCCAAATCTGAATTCACATGAATTTGAATGAAGTCCAGAACTAGTTTTGTAACTGTAACCACATTTCAGTGGACTGTACCAATATCAGAGAAATTCCATGGTTCTCTATACCCATTTCAGTTCCAAAGCAGAAAATGTTAAATTAAGAACACACACTTTTATTAGTAAAGCTCTTTATTGACTGTATTTGGCATTACCATTTTGTATACATTTTGTTTTTCAAATTATTGTATCATTGGTCCAGAAAATGCAACTAATTCCTGTTACAGTTTTTCAGTCCTGTTATGGTTAATATAACAACAGGAAATATATATAAGGACTGTTATGGGAGTGTATGTCGAGATTAATCCTCTCAGACACAGTTGAAATATAATGAAATGTATTGAAAAGAAAATGAGATGTTATACCATTGGCTTCCCCATTGCATTTAAAATATGTGGATGATGCCACTTCTTGTTGAAAAAAAATATTTTGAAATGATCCCAGTTAATCAGTGGGGGAAATGTGTTAGGGTAAAATAATTGAGAAAAACCTGGGGACTTAGCTAAAATGTGGATTTTATCAAACATTTTATGGATTTGTTTTCTTCTCAAAATAGGAAATCATCGATATAAAAACTCATCTAAATGCAAGCAGGAGTGGGGACAAACAAATAACTGTTATTCTATAGTGTTCTATATTTTTATAAATGATTTTATTTATATATTCTAAATTGTGCACTTGCCTTGGCTTAATGTGAAGACTCTTTAAAATAATCAATGTATATAATCAAATTTATTTCATTTTCATGGATTTCTACAAATGTAATATTCTGAGGACATAAATTAAGCCATTCTGTGGAATGTCCCATATATTAAGTAAAGTGTAGCTTTTTTAAAAGTATTAAATTTTTATTTTGTTTTAATGTTCTAAGATTAGTCGGAAGGGATACAATCGTTGACCACATGGGGAGCGTTGAATTGTTTAAGCGTTTTTCAGACTAATTTGATCAAACTATCTTATACGCATGTTTGGAAGACTGTAGTTAAATTTTGTTGTGGTTTAATATCAGAAATGACTCCTTTGTTCTTCAGCATGGCTTTGGTCATTATGGTGTTTGTGAACTACGGAGGAGGACGTTACTGGTTCTTCCGACATGAGAGTTGGAATGGTAAAATTATTGTAATGTTATGATAACTTTACAATATAATCATAACCTTATCTTTATTGTAACAGTTTTGTTCTTGGTTTGGGAACTTCACTCAAAAAATACTGAGTTTTTTAAATTAAATTATATAAAAAAAGTTAATCTGATTTATTAAAATAACAAGGAATTAACTGTTGAAATTTTAATAAATAAATATTTTTCACTGAAAATTAAATTGAAGATAACATAGTACATTTGATGACGTTCACGTAACAGGAAATTATATCAGATTGTCTACTTCGTCTTGCAGGTCTAACAGTTGCTGATCTTGTGTTTCCTTGGTAAGTCATTTCCACATCACAAGGCACTTATTTTTCCTATTATTTAATAAAAATCTCCGGTAGAATTAGAGTTTAATTACCCCACTGGGTGATACATAATAGTAAAACATTTATTATACTTTTAAGTTTATAACCATCCCTCAATTAATTTGCTCTAAAATAAATGATGGTGTGTCTGAGGCAGTTTAGCTCAAATAAATGCTTGTCACATGAAGGATGAAAAGAAGTCAGCAAAATCCTTTGCACTTTGTTTCTGCTGTGAGGTCTTAGAAAACCTGTCATGAATGACCCTGAGGATAAAGGAATCAGGGATTTTTATTTTTCACCAGGTTTGTGTTCATTATGGGAACGTCTGTCGGCCTGTCCTTGAGCGGATCGTTGCGCAGGGGCATCAAACGAACTCATCTGCTGTGGAAGATTTTCTGGAGGAGCCTACAGCTCTTCCTCATTGGAGTGATTATCATTAATCCCAACTACTGCCAAGGACCTTGTAAGCAAAAACACTTCATACTCTAGATTTTTCTTTAGCTTTATTGTTCTGGTTACTATTTGGTTTATGAAATGTGTCAAGGGTGGTCTGCATGTTACCTGAATGAAACAACATGCATATTAAGCTTTTAAAACATGTCATAGTGTAATTGAATAATAGTTTGTTCATTTGAATCCAAAATTGTTGAAATATACATTAAATACAAAGTATTTTAACACAATTAAACCCCAGGTTTAAAATAGCTTAAAAGGCTTTAAAATGGTCACTTATTTCTTCATCTGTATATTTTTTCCTTACTTTCATGTCTGTTTGTATAATCTCAGCCTGTGCTGTTGAATGACTTTGTCGATCCTGAGGTTTGTTTCTGTTAAAATTTAAAAGAAACTGGACTGGAATGACTACAATAAATGCTGAAATCCCAATTACAGGAAAACTGCAGTCTCCTATATTTTCTGCAGCTATATCGTTTTCTGTAAAAAAAAAAATGCTCTTGAATAAATGCCTTCTTTCCCTAATACCATCTGCTTCAGACTAACAATATCTAGTAAGAAATTATTCACTTATCATGGCTTGACAGTAACTAAAGACTTTGGTTATTTCAAGAAAAGCACAATTCCTTCAAATAGTCGCGACACTGTTTGATGTTTTATTAGAAAATACATCATTGCAGAAAGTAAATTACATCTTACGAATCGCTTTTATAGGGTCTTTAAAATGTTCCTTCATTATCACTTTTCATTGATTTACATCACCTGCTAGATGCTGCTCACATAATTGTCAGCATTTATGGCTTCTAAATTTAAACATACTGCAACATCAGAATGATAATAAATAGTGTTAAAAGGAGAGTGTTACATTTGGGGTCTGAAGTCATTTTTACAGATGTCTGTGTATTTGTACAGTGTCTTGGGATTCCCTGCGCATTCCTGGTGTATTACAGCGCCTTGGCTTCACATACCTTGTCGTTGCTGGTTTGGATCTTGCGTTGGCTCAGGACCGACTTACTAACCTGTCAAGTGTAAGTCACATTAATCCCTTCACAATATGCACACACTCAGATTTTCATTGTGATCTCAGACGAAGCCTGTAATCATTTTCTTTGAAAATATCCTGGTTTGTTTTCCCAGGAAACATGCTGGTATTCTCTTCATGATGTTTTTCTCTACTGGCCAGCATGGCTGTGTGTGATTTCGTTGGAGATTGTGTGGTTGTGTTTGACCTTTCTTCTACCAGTACCAGGCTGTCCAACGTTAGTAAAATCTTGTTCAGGTTCACAATGGATTATATACTGTGTGCACAATTAGTAGGCAAATGATTATTTTTACCATATAATCATTATATCTATAATTTCTCACTCCAAGCTTTATAAACCTGAGTACTCATAGGATTTAGTGCAAATCAGGGGATGTGTCTTTGTGTAAAGAGGAATGGTGTAGCCTAAGGAGATTAACACCCTATAAGAAGGTGTGCATAATTATTAGGTTTGTTCTCCTCAAAAAAATGGGCAAAAAAAGAGATTTAATTAACTATTGGTGCAATAAAGTTAAGATATTATGGCGTGATCGCAAAACCATCAAATGTTTGGTAGCAAATAGTCAATAGGGTTGCAAGAAACACATCGAGAAAAAAAGTAGCAAATTAACCGTCAAAGATTTGAGAAAAATCAAACATGAAGCTACCAGGAACATAATGCTGTAGATATTTCAAAGCTCTGTGGACTGATTAGATGAAAGTGACTTTTTAACGGACCCAATGAAAAGGCACCGAGCTGTACTTTGAAGCCAGTAAGGTGGAGTTGGGGTAATGGTATGGCCAGGTATTATTAAAGATGAGCTAGTCTAACTTTCGGTTTGAAACTGGACTTAAATCAAATTAACTCTCAAACCTCCTGCCAATTTTTAGAAGATTCTTTCTTAAGCAGTGCTACAGGATAAAGTCTTAATCTTTAAAGAAGACTTTCATTTTTCTGCAAGACAATGCTCTATCACATGCATTAATGTACTCCACTGCGTGGCTGGTCTGAAATGCCTTGAAGCCTCGTTCACCTGACTTGAACCCTATTGAGAACTTTTGGGCCTGTCTAAAGCAGGACATTTACAGTGAAGGTAAACAGTACACCTCTCTGAACAGTGTCTGGGAGGCTGTGATTGTAGCTACACAAAAAGTTGATTCCGACCAGCTCAAGTAATTGACTGACTCCGTGAATGGAAGGCTTGTGACTGTTATCGAAAAGAAGCACGCCTATGTTGGTCACAGAGGATTTTTAATTAATATCAGAAATCTTTTATCTGTAAATTTTTAGTTTGTTTATTATTCTCACTTTAACAGGTGAAATTAAATAATTGAGATTCTAAAATCTTTATTTTTTTCATTTAGTTTCTTAATAATTCTGCACACTTACAGTTGCCTAATATTGGTTTACAGTTAGATATTCTCTTAAGAGAACTCGGATTTGAGGATTTGTTAAAATTTTAGTGACAGGGGGCACTGTAGTTTTTTAACTCTCAAAAATACATCTTGCCTAATAATATTGCACACAGTGTAGTCCTAAAAGGGAAGTATTATACACTGTTTCTGCCTCTCTTATGTCAAGCTTAGGTACCTGTAGTGTAGAGTTATTAATTTTTCAGAAAAGTCTGTGGTTTACTAACATTCTGAGCTCCTACGGGCGGGCCGTGATCAGCGCTCGTGACCATCTCCTCCAGGGCTTCTCCTTGAATGAACACACTGATGCTAGTGCTCTTCCACATTCTCTGGCAAAATGCCAGTAAATATCACGTGATCTAATTTCTGTATGTTTAAATATTTGAAAGATCCTTTCCAAAGTCTTTGGCTGTACGGGGGGATGCATCAAACTTGCATCTAACTAGGTTTTTAACAAATTGATCATTTGAACATGACAACTCAACATGTTTAACAATCTAAATCACGTATAATGCATGAAACAGTGTGTTACTTCCCCATTAAATGTCATTCACTGTTTTTGTTTTTTGAAAGGAATCCTTTAACTGGTAAATAACCCTTTGCTACTCTAGGACTGTAAATGTATATAGAATTTGCTAATTGTGGTCATAATAGACACATTAAGCCCTGTATGGCTTTCTTACTTCTGCAGAACACAAACAAAGATATTTTGAAGAATTCTGGTAACTCAGAGTACTCATTCACCTTAATTGCATAGACACAAACCAAAGCAAGTCGATGTGTACCACTGTTATTTGGCTCCTAACTTTTTCAAAATATCTTTTATGCTTGAGAAAGTAAGTCATGCAGGTTACAGAAATAACACTTTCATGTCCCTTTCTCACAGTGGTTATTTAGGCCCAGGAGGTATTGGTGACTTTGGCCGTTATCCAAATTGTACCGGGGGAGCAGCAGGTTACATTGATCGCTGGCTTCTGGGAGAGAATCATATTTACCAGACGCCTTCATCACGGGTAAAAAACAGGACAGCAACTGTGTAAACCATTGCTCAACCAGTCATGAGCTTGAGCCTGTTGGTCACTGTAACGCATTGATGCAGTTTATTTTGTGTCACAGGTCGTGTACAAGTCCACCATGCCCTTTGACCCTGAAGGAGTTTTGGGAAGCATCAACTCCATTTTGATGGCCTTTTTGGGTCTTCAGGTCTGTTAGATAGCCTTTTCGTCTATTCCTCTCTCTTACTAGTGTCAGAAGCGCAGTGACATTTTTTATTTATTTTAATTCTTAATCTCATCCAGATATCATATCTAATACATTTGATAATTGTCCAGCCCTTTTACATGCGTTTCCTGTTTGTGTCTTTCAGGCAGGGAAAATTCTCCTGCATTACAGAGACCAGCACAGACAAATAATGACAAGATTTCTGCTATGGGGATTCATGCTGGTATGGTTTTACTCTAAATTTTCAAGTACTGCACTTTTTAAATTTATGCCTTATTAATATATGCTTGTTTAAAGTATTTGATTCATTAGTAAACGTCAAAGGGACAGATCAACCCCCTCAAAAAACTTTAAATAATTGAATACTGTTTTCAAAGTATAAAATAAATTTTTGATATTATTTATTGGTTGGTTTTGTGCAAAACCCAGGAAGAAACAAAGGCTAATTAATTATTTATGATTTTTTAAAATTGGTAAATAAAGTAAAATCCAAAAAGTAATAATGATGACAAAAAGAGATACTATGTTTTGAATGGAAATCTGTTATACCCCCCTATCTTTGGTGAAATACAAAATAAGATATTTTAAGAGCTAGTACAAAATATCTTGTTTCCACAAATATTGTACTGTGTTTTGCAAAAAAAAGTTAAACTGTCCCCTGACCTTAAGTAAGCTGTTTAACTAGTGCTTTTAATGTTTTGTTTTACTTTATTAGAGTATATTTGTTGTAAAAATTCTTTTACAATTTGTAAGGCACTGAAATTATAACATGTATATAAATTTCATATATAATATATTGTAATCTATATAAATACACTTCTGCGTGCAGGGGATCTTATCAGCTGTATTAACAAAGTGTTCCAGCAACGAAGGCTTCGTACCTATCAATAAAAACCTATGGTAAAGTCACTGCATTCATTCCATTACATTTCTTCATTAGACATTTGCAATGTTGCAGTGTTCTTTTATGTGTTCACATATTTCCAACATCAGTCATTTAGAATTATATGAGATATTTGTATTCATATATACAACTATGCAGCAACTTCCTGAGGATAAAAGGCTTGCACCATCTTTATTTTATTATAAATGTGTGATGTTTACAGGTTCTGTTTTGTGCTCTTTTCAGGTCTTTTACCTATGTTACGACTCTAAGCTGCTTCGCTTTCGTGGTTATCATGGTTTTTTACTACATGATTGATGTCAAGAAGTGGTGGTCAGGAGCGCCCTTCCTGTACCCTGGTGTGTGCCCGTAGCTCAACAATGTTCCTAGACCTGTTTTCACTTTTTGAACCATTTAAGTTTGCATGCTATATATGTTTTACCTATAGGTTTACCTAAACCTATATAACTGATTACAATGTAATACTTTGAAGGCTCTGTAAGTCACTAGGGATAATGCTATTTTTTACCTTTGTCAGGTATGAATTCAATCTTGGTGTACGTGGGTCATGAGGTGTTGGAAGACTACTTTCCTTTTCGCTGGAAGATGGCCAACAACCAGTCGCACGCAGAGCACCTGACACAGAACCTCCTGGCCACATCCATATGGGTGTTCATATCTTTCCTGCTCTACAGGAAAAAGATTTTCTGGAAGATTTAAAGGCCTCATTTATTTTAAAACGGACCTTCACTTTGTTTCGTCGGGTCAGTTGGATATTTTTAGATGTACAAAATCAGCAAATCTCAGCACCACTTTGCACCGTTTGCAAGACAAAAATCCACACAGGATCCAGAAATAGAGCTTGACAAATATCAAAAAGAGCAGAAAGAAGAGAACGAGGGGTGAGATCATGTCGAATTACAGAAACATCTCTGTGGACTCGGTCGGGTTCTGGATTTAAATGCCAAAGGCAGATTCCCCCTTATTTCAAATTCAAGCTACGAGTTTGGATAAATGTCTCTCGAAATGAAAAGTTTTCATTCACAAAAAAACATGAGTTTATAAATTAATTATTGGATGGCAGGATTCAGTCTTATTGAAGATGGAACTTAATTTGGTTGTGCAAAAGAAAATAAGGACAAAAAACGATGGCGAAACAAACTTGATGAAGGAATCAAAATAATATCATGAACACTTTTGAACTCTTTTAAAGTTTTAGTTGTCAATGGAGTCATATTTACTTTTTTGCATTGTTGTTTAATTATTTGTAGCCTTAAAGAAAGCATCTCACTTAAGTTGAATGTATTGTGAGATAAAACGTTCTACCTTCTCAAAAACTCAGGAGATTTGCAGAGCTCAAGGTGCCAAATATAGTTCCTTTTTTGCCAAATGGATAAAACATAATTCCATGTTTATTAAAGTTTACCAATAACACATTACCTCTTCTACATAAATCATATTATGGTAAAAGCATCATCACTAATATATGTTAGCCTTCTCTGTTGCTGCTTGTAATGTTTTTGTTCCAAGAGAAGGGAAAATATTGAGATACCATCTATATTGCCACTTTACAAAATTGATTGCATCTTTATATCGATTTTATTGTTTCTTTTTATAAATGTATACATTATTTACATTCCATGTTTTATTTACAAGTATTGTTTGATACTTTTAGCTTGGCACTGTGGGGAAAATAAACCATTTGTTACCACACCATGATCTTGGCATCATATTAATCTGCTTTAAATATTTTTTTAGTGACCTAAATTCTAATGGCCCTTACAAAATGCTTTGGTGAACACCTATACCCTAAGTCTAATGAGAAGGAATAGATTGGAGGCATGTTTAGCGGCGTCTGGGGTACTATTAAGTTGACTTTACTGAGAAGCATGCCAATAAATCAGTCCTTTTGGTTCTGGTGGATGCAACAGTATATTCTCTAAAATGATTGTGAATGAATGCCTTTGGGCGTTTTGTCCCAGCGTTGATCATGCGCTTTGATAGGTCTCTCGAAACATGATAACCGAAGTAATTGAATATGGTGGTTGTAGTAAATACAAATTGTGTTTTCATTAACATCATTGTGTTTTTTAACACAATTTTTAAGATATTTGAAGGAAAGCATGTAACCAAACAGTTCCTTGACCACACTGACAATAATTGCAAGCGAAATTACATTGTTTTTTGTAATGTTGAGCACAAAAGATTTTGAAGAATGTAGGAGGACGAAAGGGTATTTTAACAACCTTTTATAATAAGGAGGTCAGTGGAATTAAAGAACTGTTTGGTTCGCATTCTTCCAAATATATTAATGTCTTCTTAACCAAGCAAATAAATGAATACAAAGAGATTAACTCATGATGGGATTTTGGGGGTGAACTATCCCTTTAAAGCATTAAGTGTGAAGAAGCAGCACATACAACATTGATTGATTGATTGATTGACTGACTGACTGATTGATTGATTGATGATTGATTGATTTCAGTAATGAGCAGCCAAATACTAAATAACTCAAAATAATGCATTTTAGTTTAAATGTGTTGTATTTGTATTTGGCCTACTGCGCCTATAGGCGGGGTCATGGTTACTGTCCCTTTAAGAAACCTGTCGGACCGCATGGGTAAGAAGCGCGCATGCGCGAGCATCCAGGAAGTCGATGCGCTGGTGACGGATGATGTGGACCCACAGAACATCAGCTTCTAAACAAGCACAAACAGCCATGACGCGATCATCAAAGGTTGTGTAGTTAAAGTGTCTGAGTTCATCCGCGTTCATCACCATGATGTCAGAGTGCGATCCCACCGACGGCGAGCCGGAGAGAAGCGGCGGAGATTTCCGCCCGGACTCGAACTTTCCCCCGTCGGATGTCCCCGCGGTGTTGTTCGAGAGGGTCCGGCCCTCGCTGTCGCTGGGTCTGTCACCGAACCCCGGGGCGGCGGTCCGGATCTCGGGCTCGACCGAAAGCGTTCTGACCGAACTGGAAGCGGACGGGTCCGGAGAAGAAGCGCTGCTGTTACCGGGAGCAGCCGGACATGTGTCACCCAGAGCCGGCAGAGACAAGAGGACGAGGAGGTCCAGACACAGCTCATCATCCGATAATCCCGCATCTCCAGGTGAGAAACATAGATATTCTATATATATATAATCACCCTATATAATCTGTATATCTATATATAATCACCCTATATAATATCTGTATTTAATATCTGTATATAATCACTCTATATAATGTCTGTATATAATATCTGTATATAATCACTCTATATAATATCTGTATATAATCACTCTATATAATGTCTGTATATAATATCTGTATATAATCACTCTATATAATATCTGTATTTAATATCTGTATATAATCACTCTATATAATATCTGTATTTAATATCTGTATATAATCACTCTATATAATATCTGTATTTAATATCTGTATATAATCACTCTATATAATATCTGTATTTAATATCTGTATATAATCACTCTATATAATATCTGTATTTAATATCTGTATATAATCACTCTATATAATATCTGTATTTAATATCTGTATATAATCACTCTATATAATATCTGTATATAATCTCTATATATAATCTCTGGATATAATCTCTATATATAATCACTCTATATAATCTCTGTATATAATCTCTGTATATAATCTCTAAACATAATCTCTAAACATAATCTCTATATATAATATCTGTATATAATATCTCTATATAATCTCTGGATATAATCTCTGGATATAATCTCTGGATATAATCTCTATATATAATCACTCTATATAAAGTCTGTATATAATCTCTCTATATAATCTCTGGATATAATCTCTATATATAATCACTCTATATAAAGTCTGTATATAATCTCTCTATATAATCTCTGGATAAAATCTCTATATATAATCACTCTATATATTATCTGGATATAATCTCTGTATATAATCTCTAAACATAATCTCTATATATAATATCTGTATATAATATCTCTATATAATCTCTGGATATAATATCTGGATATAATCTCTATACATAATCTCTATATATAATCACTCTATATAATATCTGGATATAATCTCTGGATTTAATATCTCTATATAATATTTATATATAACCTCTCCATATAATCTCTGGATATAATATCTCTATATAATATTTATATATAATCTCTGGATATAATCTCTATATATAATCACTCTATATAATATCTGGATATAATATCTCTATATAATATTTATATATAATCTCTGGATATAATCTCTATACAAAATCTCTATATATAATCACTCTATATAATATCTGGATATAATATCTCTATATAATATTTATATATAACCTCTCCATGATATCTGGATATAATATCTCTATATAATATTTATATATAACCTCTCCATATAATCTCTGGATATAATATCTGTATATAACCTCTGGATATAATATCTGTATATAATCTCTGGATATAATCTCTATACATAATCTCTATATATAATCACTCTATATAATATCTGGATATAATTTCCTGATATAATCTCTCTATATAATATTTATATATAACCTCTCTATTTAATATCTCCATATAATCTCTGGATATAGTCTATGGATATAATCTATGGATATAATCTATGGATATAATTTTGTCAGATTAAACATGTTAATCAATCATAACTTGTTCTAAACACATCTTATTCATTTCTTGTTTGCTAACATAGCACAGAATGAGTGTTTGGTTCTTTTGTCTAGTTTTTAATCTGGTAACCCTGCTTCAGATTTTACAATTTAATTTTATAACACTTATTTTTCACTTTATTTTTGAGTTTTGGACATGACATTTTGAGTTATGGACGTGACATAAAAACACTCTTAGAATTTAATTTTCCCCAGTAACTAAACCAGCTGTTTGTATTATACACAATCATTGTAAATAGTGTTTAAACATCAAAAGATATCAGTCTTTGAACAAGTTATCTGTTATTAAAAAAGGTATATGATGGTTGTGACCAACAATGTACAGCAAACTTCTTAAGATTCCGGCAAATTGCAAACCAGAAGCAATAATTTACAACAATTGGACAAGGGATGGCTCTTTATAGAACAAAAACAAATTGCTATATTTTTATTTCTATTTGTCCGTTTATAAGTAAAATGTAGTGTTATGGATGTGAAAATAACCCTAATTCGACTAAAAAAACCATGCACGGAAAATAAAAACAATTCTCTAAAATTTAAAGAGAGAACTCATGTGGATATTTGAACAACAACATTTTTGACATAAGTAAACTAAAAACCTTTGGTAAAAACTCTGATGGTAAGGTTGACATTTTCCCAGCATTGCCCTTCTATTTTTTTCATAAACTTCCTGTTTCCACATTATTCACACGTGTTAATTATCAGAATAGCACTGATTAATTAAACAAAGGAACATGCCTTTAAGTCACAAGTAGCCACGCCCCCCCAAGAACTGAATTTTGTTTTAAAATCTCAATATTTCCTCTATTGCAAAAAACTCTCTCAACACCAGGCCAAGGTAGTTTCCATAGCAACCGTGCGTGTTCTGATTCTGTATAAAGCAGAGTTACACAAACGTCATCTAATGTGCTTTGGGCCACTCTCAAAAGACTTTAATAGAAAGAAACCGGTTTGCCTTTGTCAAAGGATAGTAAGCATTCTAAAAATGGCACACATTACACTCAATAACACACATGCTGGGTTATCTGTGAGCTGAAAGAAAAGGAGAACTCGGTGCCCTTTACACAGTTCAGTTTACATGCTCTTTGAACCCAGGGCACACGTGTACAGGTGACATCATAGCAGCCGAGATGTCTTGAGAACTCTGGAAATGAATGATTGGATGTTTCTTCTGGAATGTTTAAACATTTCGGGTGATGTTGTAAAGTTACACGTGGTTATTATTATTATTATTATTATTATTATTATCATTGTAAGGTAATGAAGAATGAGAAGTTGAATGTGGATACATCTGAGTGTAAATTACACACTTGACAAATATATATTCAGTTGAACATGGCGTAACAATCTTGGTCATTAAAATACAAGTTTTTAAAAGTGTATTATGGTAAAAACATTTTTTACAGGCATACTTAAACAATTTTGGGGTAAAGTATCATCAAAATTTGTAATTGTATATTAATAAAAACATATAATGTTACCACATTTAAAACAGTTATGTGTATTTACAGTTCGTGGAAAAGCAAATTGGGATAATGTTACGTAATATAAAATTCTTTTTGGTTCGTCTTTTACTCTAACAGAAGTAAACTGCTTTAATCAATTAATCAATTAATCGATTGGTTTGGGTTTACACAATATATGTCTGTGAACCATGCATAATAATTATGTACTATTCACATTTATATAAACATATTCACGTACATCCATGAATTTAAATAAAAATAAATACAAATCTAACATTATTATTCATTTGATATTATTTGTATTTTATTGATATTTTTCTTAAATGTATGGCTGTTTGTGAATACTTTTCTAATTAAAGCATTTTTATGCACAATACAAAGACATGTATTATGTAATCACAAACCTTTGTTAAATCAAATAAATAGATTTTTAGAAAAAAACCACGAATCGAAATGAAAGTTTTTGTTGACATAATATGTGTCTTTGTACTGTGTTTTTATTTAATTCATCAATAATGTGAATGTAAAATACACAGACCAATATTATGTGAGTACAAACTTTTATTCTTAATGTGAATAATCATTCAATTTTACTTGGGGCATTGAAAGCATTTGAAGGGTAGGTATAAATCTGTGCCACAGACCTGAAAGGGTTGGCAGAAAACATCCCTACAGTTGATCCCTGTTGTGTATAGGAAAGAAGGGAAAGTGTGCTTGCCCTCTGCTAAATGTTTAATGGCCATCAGAGAGGCGTCTCGCTGTGTCTAATGGACTCTCCCATTCACCCAGAGGCCATCAGTTTAATGTGTATTTGTTGTACCTTTTAGAGCCTGCGTTGGCCACTTGTTCTGTTTGCTGCACTGTTGTATGTACATTCAGTGTACTCTTAATAGAGAATTCTAATGAATGAATGTCAGTGTTTTCTGTCTTTTACACAAATCAAAACCCCCATGTGTGCAAACCAAGGTTAAAGACGGGGTAAGTTTGTTCTTATCAGTTTTAATAGCACACAGACCGTGTTTACTCCAGATGAGACAGTGACCGCTTCATCTGATTTCATCATCTTTGTGTAAATCACACGTTTGTTTGTGTGTGTTTTGTGATACAATCAGTCACATACTTGCAAAACAGAGTAAAGCAACATATAAAATATAAGTCCTTAAATTTGCAATTATACGAGAAATATTACTTTTTATGGAAAAAAAGTATTTTGAAATTGAAATGTAAGCCATGGGAAACTTTTGAGTTTTAACAATATATCACGACTTAACTCCTTCACTAATGCAATGTTATTCTCAAGCTTTTTGTTCGAGAGGCAAAAGATATTTTGAAAAGTGTCTTTTTTTGTCCATACGCTAAAGTAAGTGGGGACCATTGATCATTGGTTTCCCATCTTCTTCAAAATATCTTCTTTGTTCTCCTTTAAAATTTATACAGGTTTGGGATGAGTTATCAACACAAATGTCATAATTATTTGTTAAATTTTCCATTCAGGAACTTGGGTTAATCTTTTTAACATTGAGGCTTATTGGGTGAACCCGGGTTATAGCCTGCTTTTGCTGTTCAGTTTTTTTATATTGAAAATTTGACAAAATAAAATAAATAGTTACAAGAACTCACGCAAAGGAAATGAAAACTTTGCATTTGCTTGTCTTGCAGATGATGTGCTTTGATATTAAACCTTTCATCTTGGGCATGTCTTGTTTTTTTTCCCTACGTTTTGCACCGCATGATCACAAATGCCCAGCGCTCTTTCAATTTGTATCTTTTTGAACAGGCAGGCACCATTTTTAAGGGCCGGATTTCAAACAGCATATCGTGTTTGCCTGAATGGCATGGACACTAGTGATTTAAGCTTTGAAGGTCTAATTTCTAAGAGTATGTTTAATTTTTATCTAGGAAATTGGCCTTGAGCAGGATTTGGAAATTATTAAAAGAGAATCAGTCCCCAGAACATTTGCTGTGCTTCTCTGTGGCCTATTGAGATGAGAGGACTTTTGACAGATTTTACACATGCATTTGCATATTCGCACGTCTAATACATTTCATAGTGCTTTATTATACCAAGTTTATGCTTGTGCTTATAGGTAATAGCAGCGGGGATTTCAACCATTTTCCGGAGGACCCCGAGTTTGGAGAGATTATTCAAAGGGCGGAGCACGCAATCGAATGTGGCGTATTTCCCGAACGTATCTCGCAAGGATCCAGCGGAAGCTACTTTGTGAAGGATCCCAAAGGGGTGTGTATATGTGAGACACTATGAGATACTAATTCATAAACGGATGGATGAATGATGGATTGATCTCTTATTGATCTCTTTGTTTTTCTTGAAGAAAATCATAGGTGTGTTTAAACCAAAATCAGAGGAGCCTTATGGTCACTTAAACCCTAAATGGACCAAATACTTCCATAAAGTGTGCTGCCCGTGCTGTTTTGGCCGCGGTTGCCTCATCCCTAACCAGGGTTACCTCTCTGAAGCTGCTGCATCGCTCGTGGACCAAAAACTGGGATTGGGAATTGTTCCCAAAACAAAGGTGAGGATGGGCATTTTCTTCTTGTAATTCAAGATCTGGGTGAAACGGCTTTTTTCAGGGGGGGCTTTATTTCATCCTGAGGGAATTGATTGGATAGTTGGAATTTGAATGCCAGATCATAGAAAGTCGCCATAGTCCCCCAAGTTGAGGCATGTGTCATATAAAGATGATGGAGGAAATATTAGTTTTTTTTTAAGACTAAGAACACATAAAAGAAAACAATAACCAGCATGGATAATTCTTTATTCCAATCGTGATTTGGTCTTTCTCTTCCAGGTTGTATCTTTGGCCAGCGAGACATTTCACTACAGTGCGATTGACCGTGCCAAATCCCGTGGAAAAAAATATGCACTGGAGAAAGTCCCCAAAGTGGGTCGCCGGTTTCACAGAGTCGGTCTTCCTCCAAAGGTGACATTGTACCTCAATCATACCACCGCTTTCTGAACCCAAGATATCATCAAATATAATGCATTAGATTTACAGTTCTTTAATGACCTCACCGTCTGTTCCTCTTTTGTACAGGTTGGCTCATTTCAGTTGTTTGTGGAGGGCTACCACGAAGCAGACTATTGGCTGAGGAAGTTTGAGGCCGAGCCTCTGCCAGAGAACATGAGGAAACAGCTTCAGTCACAGTTTGAGAGACTTGTGGTGCTGGATTACGTCATCAGAAACACCGGTAGGAAATAACGTTACCACATCGTAGCCATTGCTTCTTATTGCTCAAATGTGAGTAGGGGGTTTTAAAAATTCTCTTAAAGTCAATTGTTCATATGGTGCTTAAATATATAGTCTTGAATGATAGAATTATTAACCACAAGGGACTTTAACAAACTTGATAGAAAGGAATGACATTGTGTTGCATCTTAAATAAGACATGCTGTTTCTCTTCTGTGTGATTGTTATTTGTTATTGGAGAGTTATTGGAGAACAAGTAAAGATGAATCCAGTTTGCTTACAGTGAAAACCTGGTATTATGTCATATTTTAACGGAGGAGACAATCAAGACACCTAAGGAAGGGCTCTTTGGATTTAGTATATCCAAACATTTTGGTGACCGCATAGAAAGCTGATAAGAACTGCGTATCATAGCATCGTAACAGCTCCCTGACAACCATCCACAGTGTGCCACTTTTTCCCAGACAAGTATCACTCCCTGCCATTTCTATATCAAGTTATTAATAAAATTATGCTTAGACATTATTATAAGTTTGTATGAACGAGTTTTTGTTTATCGAAAAATTGTCGTTATGTGCAGAATTTTTATTCATGCCACATGCACAAATGTGTCACTTCTGAGCCATTCCCATTGTCCATGTGCCTTTGTAAGAAATCCGATCTCTCTTTTGTCTTTTTCAGATAGAGGAAACGATAACTGGTTGATCAAGTACGAGAAGCCGGGTGATGGTGAATTGGCAGAGAAGGTGAGCTGCGGGATATTTATAGTCTGCTCTCTTTGCATTGCTGGGAAGTTGAAGTGAAATGCTGCGACTGAGAAGCCTGCGTCCGCTGTAATGGGATCCAAACTGTTCCCCTCACATACATAGTAAATTACTTTATAGATCATAAGTCAAACACAGGACTTTAGGATTTCGCTGGTTCCATGGCTGGTGGTTGGGTTTTGGCTGTTGATGTAATCACATTGTTTTGCAGTCACAAAGGCTGAGTTTCATTTTTGATTGATTTGTCTGTCTAGGAATCGGATTGGACAGACCCGAAAGACTCCGCCATTAAGATAGCAGCTATAGACAATGGGTTGGCCTTTCCTTTTAAACACCCCGATGAGTGGAGAGCATGTAAGTATTGTTGTTTTTCATATTGAAATGTACATGTCAGATTTACGGTGTATTTAATCAGAGCATTTTTATCAGTGTTTTTCTTTGCATAAAACTGTTAGATGCATAAATGTCTGTTATTCATAAATGAACAATAAAAGTCATCAAAATGATGAAATACTCATGTTGGATTTATGTTGTTGCCATTACGGTGTACACTAGTGGATCATAAGATGCAGGATACTTACTCGCTTATGCATTCATAATTTTCGCATGATTTATAATAATAAATGAGTAAATACATTCTGTTATTTATATTAACTAAAATAAATGTTAATTAAAAATGTATTTTATTTTATCAGGGTCTCACCCTTTACTAATCTGTTAATGTCACCCATTTTAAAAACTTTTGTCTTGAAAAACAAAACGTATTTGCTAAATCATATTTCATATATTAAACTCATTTAGACATAGTCATCCACCTTCAGATCAAATTTTTTTAAAGAATGAGAAACAATTCATTCAAGTGTCCCAAAACTTTGACCAGTAGTGTACGGACTTTTAACTGGTTTAACAGTAAATAGCGATTTATTACGTGAATGATTTGAGTTGTCGATGTCACTTCACACTTTTTCACTTCTGCGTGTCGGTGTGTAGATCCGTTCCACTGGGCTTGGTTGCCTCAGGCCAAAGTGTCCTTCTCCCAGGAGACCAGAGACTTGGTGCTCTCCCGCATCTCAGACATGAACTTTGTACAGGACCTCTGCGAGGACCTTTATGAGATGTTCAAGGTAGAAGATCTGTCTCAAAAGTTTAACCTGTGATTTATTGTTTCTCTGACACCTTGAGGGGATTCTTACCTGTACATTGTACTTTGGAATATGCAGTTTATTGTATGAATGATTTGTGAGTAAGATTATAATATTTCTGTTTTATGGATAGATCAACATATACATACTTTATACATGGACAGACAGACACAGATATTCTTTCTCAAAATAAAAAAGTGTCTTATTAATAACTCTTGTTTACTTCTATTTTCAGTCCGATAAAGGGTTTGACAAAACCATGTTTGAGAAACAGTTGTCTGTCATGAGAGGCCAGGTATGTCTCCATAAATCAAAAATGACTCTCTTCTACTTTCTCCGTGTTCTCCAGAAATAGCCTCCTTTTCTCAGTGTTTTTTTCCCTTTCACACTAAATTCGGAAGCATTATCACTATGAAACATTCACAGTTCGCTTAGATTAATACACCCAGCCAGGCTGCTATTTAAAGCCTATCACAGCTGAAACGCAGACCCGGATTTAGACCAGAAAATTTACAGTGCCAAGTAAGAGATCTTGTCCTGTAGCATTATCGGTCAAAGTCAGTCTCTTGGGGAGAAAACTCTATTAATGTAGCAGCAGTATTAATAGTATATTTAATACTGTGTTGTCACAGTGTATTTGCTGTTGATAACATGACCTTCAGAGTTGTTTGAGCTAGAGACAGAATGTGTTGACAGTGTGTGAACAGTTCCTGCTAAAATCATTGTTATGCACAAGGTGTTAGCAGCTTTTACATCTGGAAAGTTTTACTTGGTAGATCTGAAAATCTGTATTTTTAATGTGATAAAATACAGTTGTGATTCCAAAATTTAAAATATTCAAAACTCACATTATTAATAATGTATTAATAAAAATATTTAAAATTCTATTCAAGTGTTGATTGCAACAAGTCACAGGCATACAATTAAATAAAATATTAAATAAAATGGAAATGAAATGTTAAAATACATTAAATTACGTGTGAAAACAAATGTAAAATTGCAAAATCAAAATTAATGTTTTTTGTGTTTTTCAAATAATACAAAATTTAAAGGCAAATGAATTGTTTTGTTTAAACAAAAATTAAAAATGCAGCTACAAACACTATAAAAGAGCATGGAATTTAATGTGAAATTACTTCAATTAATTGTGAAATTTAATCAAATTAAATGTTAAACGTAATTGAGTGTAAAATTAACTGTAAATTTATATTTAAATGTGAAATAACATAAAATTACATTTTGAATTCCATAAAATTGATTGTAAATTGACATGAATGTAAATGTAAATAACAATAAAATTAATAAAATATAAGTCATAAATATGGGAAGCTATAGATGTTTAGGAATGTTAAGTGGTCTTCCAATAAAACCAAATAATTAAAATTCTTATGAAACTTAATGTTTAATAAAACTTAAAATGTTTTGCACACTTCAAGATGTAATGCATGTTTTTAAGGTGCAAGGAAGGTATTTAAGTTCTTTTTCCCTGGGTTTTATCACTTGAATGTGAACTTCTTGTCTTGAGATTTCTCGTAAGTCATTAAGACATGCATTTTTTTTGTCGTTTAGATCCTGAATCTGACCCAGGCTTTAAAGGACGGCAAGAGCCCCATCCAGTTAGTCCAGATGCCTCGTGTGGTTGTGGAACGGAGTCGTGGGGGAGCCCAAGGTCGTGTGGTTCAGCTGGGCAATGCGTTCACTCAAACCTTTCACTGCAAGAGACCCTTCTTCACCACCTGGTAAAGAAGATCAAGTGAAAGGAACAAGGATCCCATGCTGGGGTCACAAAGATTTTTTTTATAGACACATTGGGTGGAGGATGCTATGTTATAGACTGAATTAAAGACTTAAAGAAGTGCAAAGGTCCGTTTTGGAGAATCTGGCGCCTTTTACTCCTCTGAGCCTTTTCCCAGAATTCTCTTCAGCTCACTTTGACTGCACCAAGTCGGAATGTCAAAAGGAATTCATTGTTCATGGACGAGATATGTTATGGCCTTTCTCAACTGCCAATTATTTTATATGCATAAATAGAGATATTATAAATAAAGGATGTTGCATTTACATGAATTGAAACTTGAAAACATTTGCTTGAATGTAACTTGCAAGTTTACATTTTACACTTCTGAGAACATTTCATCACCAAGGAAGATTGGTGAGCTTCTTATTTAATATGATAATGAATGTATTATGTAACATGATGCTGTAAAAGTACAAAGGAAGAGTTTATTTCCAAAAAGAAATTTCCAACATTGTAGAAAATCATGTTTTTTTTTTCATTGGATAGTTAATTTGGTTTATACATAACACCAAAAAATACAGCTACCAACACACAAAATCATACGCTTTAAAAAGCATGCTTTTAAAGCTTGGAAAAATATAGTTTTGGAAATAAACTCTTCAAATTAAGATTAAATTTGGGTGCCTTTGCAGCCTCGGGTGAAGGTATAAGTATAAGTCCCAAATGTTTTTTCCTCAGAAACCTGTGGACGCATTTACTTTTTTTCTCACAAGAGGATGTGGAGTAGATTTAAACTTAAGTCAATTAAAAATAAAACTTGAGATTACTTGAAATACATTGATTTTATATTTTACTTTTGATGAATTTCTCCAGATTTTTGCAATATCGATTTTTATGATTGGCACTGCAGCCAAGGAACAAAATGAGTAAGAAATCGCTTCCGTTATTCTTCACTTCGGTTCATGTCATTTATAATTCTTGGTGTGAATTTGTTTCAGTGATCAGTAACATTATTCACTCGGTATCTTGATGGGCCTTTTGTATGTGTTATCTTAATCGATTGTAGTCTCACGGTCTGGTACAGTAAAGGATTTACCTTAAGATAATTACATCATAAGGAGTATTAAGATAAATAAGCTGTCAGTAGTTGTAGGTCATCAACACCTTATAAAACTACAAGAAGCGGCATAGTTTATAATAATAATAAAGTCCTCAAACTATGAAATAAAACAAATGGAATTATGGAAGTTATCATACAATTTTTATATTTAATCCTCTCCACTTTAATCCCTTTTGACTAGAATGTGAAGAAATGTTTTCTTGACATTTCATCAAGGTCTCACCCTGAGATACTTTCTGAAGAATTTAAATCTATTCCGCTCTCTTATTGGCTGTCCTTTCTTCAACATTCAGTCACCCAAAAACATTTTTTGTCAAATACAGTGTACGTTGTCATGAAAAACTATGTTTGTTAAATTATATTGAACTATTTTTCAGACATCCTCAAAACTACGTTTTTTTTTTTATAAAATATTGAGACCCTGACCTTCAGTGCACTGTACATGTTCATAACACTTTAATCTGGCATTATACTGCCATCACGTGCTCACTTGTGTCTACTCAAGCAATGTTTAAAGTTGCTTTTCATAGATTTATGAAACTCAAGATGCACTTAAGCATACAAAAGCATTAAACCTTTAGTTGCATATCATCAGTAAAACCACGTTTTATTTTATGTGAGCTGTTTGAACCTCATTAAATGAATTCTTGAACAAAAAGTTACTGATAACCATTGCCATGATTGAAAATATTGTAAGTATCATATTGACCATTAGGTGGCAGTGTTTGCTTACAATGAGTTTAAGTGTGAAAGGTTAGTGACTCATTGCTTGTAGTTGGAAAATATAATTTTTTATTGGATGATTTCTCTTTAAATTAAACAGTAAGTGCCAAATTAATGTAACATTATGTGTAAATTGATAATGGTCAACTACCAGAAGACTGGAGCTTTTTTGATATTTTTACTTCTATACGACATGAAATACTAACAGTGTTCTGATCTATTTTCTATATTTTATTTATAAATAATAATTAATTATTTATTTGGACAGAAATCATTTTAGTTTTATTATTTTATTTGTTATTCCATTCTGTTTTCTGTTTTATTCTCCATACTATTCTGTCATGTTCTATTGTATATTCTAAGTTCTATTATAAACTCTAATCTTAGTTCTATTCTAAGTTCTATTCTAAGTTCTATTCTAAGTTCTATTCTAAGTTTTATTCTTTTCATGACCCAAACAAAACAAAATGTTTCACAACGTGTTCTTGATATTTGTTTAAATTGGTTGTTCACCCAAACATTAAAAAACCGGTCATCGTTTACTCAACCTCTTGTGAATCCAAACCTTCATGACTTTCCTTCACTGGCAGAACGAAAAAGAATATATTTTGAAGAAAGTTGGTAACCAATCAGCAGTGCCCCTATTCACTTCTTTTGTATGAAAAAAAAAACACAAAATGTGAGTGGGTGGCAACATTCTTCAAAATATCTTATTCTTGTGTGTTCTGGAATAGCATGCACAGGTTTAAATGTTGAATATTTTTTCACTTGATCTATCACTTTAAGTTAGAACAGGTCTATTAAAAGAGAAATAAATGACTATTTCAAAAATGTGTTGATGTTGCATTAGCCATATAAAGATCTAAATGTATTTGAAAATCTATAAAGGTTTTCTACACAATAATGTGCATAAATGCCAAACACATGTTGAACACATGCTGCTTGTATAGAAAGATCTGTTGTCTTTCCTCTGGTATGGACGTGTATCAGTTATCAATGTGGGAACTCTTCTCCAGTTTATTCTCAGAAGTGAGAGGGAAACTGTGGAATGTTCTTCTTCATTCTCTCTCTCTCTCTCTCTCTCTCTCTCTCTCTCTCTCTCTCTCTCTCTCTCTCTCTCTCTCTCTCTCTCTCTCTCTCTCTCTCTCTGTCTCTGTCTCTCTCTCTCTCTCTCTCTCTCTCTCTCTCTCTCTCTCTCTCTCTCTCTCTCTCTCTCTCTCTCTCTCTCTCTCTCTCTCTCATACTTTCACCCTGACTCTAGGTCACATACATATCTTATCTTTTCGTGCTGTTATTCAGTTCCTAGAGTGTATGTGCGTGTTAGTGTGTCCATGTTTGACTATATAATACACTATATAAAGGTTTATATGACAGTAAATATCACATCATAAATTTTATACAAATAAAAAAAATCTGTTAAAAATATTGTGTAAAATTGTATAGTATGTTATAAACGCCATTATTTTATTGAATTGTACTTAATTGTATTATTAGTTATTTATATTTAATTAATTTTAACTTGCATGAACAAAAATTTAAACAGTGTATTTACCTAATTTCAAAACTTTGTAAATGTTTTAACGCTGACACAGTAACATTTTGTGTACTATAAATTCAAAATGTACCTCAATTAGCGAAACGAAATAATTTTTATTTAAAAGACAGAACAGAGATGCATGTTGTTTTAATACATTTAATAGTGCATTTTGACCAACGATTAATCTGTACAGAAATAACATTAATAAAAAAGATAAACAATTTTCTCATTTCTGTAACTTAGAGTGTAACATTTACAATAAAATAAGATACATACAAAACCACGATATGAGTGATATAAATACAGAGAGGTTTAAATTAAAGTCATTGTCATGCGTTATTCTTGGTTTGGCAGCATACACAATTTACACGTTTATAATACACTGCTGTGTACAGGCACATAAGTAGTAGTAAATCTAGCATGAATGTGGAACCCAGGACTGAAAGTCATGGAGCATGTCATTAAAGGAGGTTTTGAATCGATATGTTCAAGCTCCTACTGAATCCAGACCTGGTTATGAGTGTGAACGCAAGCGGGGTTACTGCTTTTCAGACATTTACTTCATTTGTGATTAACACTGACAAACATACATTAAATCTTTTCTCATACATTCTGTTTAACCTTTCCTGTTATCAAACCTGTAAGTCGCTTAACTTTTCATAACATCCTCTTTTCTTCGGAAACAAGATGGAAAATGATTAACCCAATCTGGATTCTTAAATTGGAATTTGACCTGTATGGGGCCTTTAACTCTATGCATGAAATAACAGGTCAGTTGGTCAGTTATTATGGTCTCTGCTATGGATGTTGTTGAAACCCTCTAAGCTGTTTAACAGTTTCTATGTGCATTAATTTTTTCCTCTTTCACACACTTCCTGTTGTACTTGTTAAAGGTGTTCCAGCCACCACCATCTTCCAAACTTTATTTTGTCCACCCATCTGTCTATTCCAATGAATACAATCAACAAAAGCATGGCACGCACCTTTGCGTTCACTATACACACAAAAACGCTATATTGCAGCAGGGTGCCAGTGCACAGAATACGTCTCATTTGTCAATGTTCACGCACGCATCATAAATCAGACAGATAACATACGATCTCATACTAACTTATGTAACCCATTCATTCGAGCACACATACATATTTGCTTCCCAGAAGCAATAGCACCTCCCATGTCGTGCAGTCAAGCTATGACATCAAACATCATTTAATGAGGTCCAATATTGACTTCAGGCATGATGATGTCACAGCAAGGCATTTGACGTAGCTTTTGGATTAAGGAACCGTCCCCGTCTGCCATGACGTTTAAGGGCTCAGACAGGTGAGGGAGTAGAACAAAGGAAATCTTCATGGTAAGAGTTTGTTGATAGGAAAAATGACACGTCAACACTCCAGGTGTGTGTGTTCATTTGTCCATACAGGTGAAAGAGTCTCGTATCCGCACCACCTCAGCAGCACACAGGTGACCATACAGCTTATTGTACCATTCAGGGCAGCGACCCCTAAAATAACAGGAGAAAAAAAGATTAGCTGTGATGTTATTTCTATTCAGATATTATATTTTATTAAAGTATTATATATATAGGAGTGTGAGAATATATTGAAATTATCAACAATATATATATTAGGTGGTATCAATACCATGATTAACAACAAACTTTGCATCAATAGCAAAATTCTCATTGTTATAAAAGGAATTAAATATACATTTGCCATTTGACACATATGAATTTAACAATAATGTCACATAAACTGTTCATAATTATGGAAAAAAACATAATTATTGATCATCTGAAAATGCAACATGATAATATTGTTGATTTTCAGCACCCATTAAAATGTTGCTTCTCATTGGCTTAAATAGTAAATAAATGAAATGACGAATTGTTTAAACCAAAAAAAAAGTATTGCATTAATGTCACTAATCTACCAATTTCTTTTTAGATTTTACATGTAAATTTACTTTTATTTAATGTAATTATTTTGATTGATCTAGAGAACAGAAACAACAAAAAACAACAAATGCCATATCTTATCAATTAAAAAAAAGCTAAAATAATTATTTTAATTGCATTAGCAATAAGCCTGAGATTGAAATGCAGCTTCTACCTGCAGTCTGTTCTTGTAATGTGTGTAATCCGGCTTTTACTAGAACCACAGGGCTCGATGTAATAGCGAGAGGTCAGGACGTTCGCCCGAACACCCGACGCGGCTGCGCTTTCGTGATCCACCGACGTGCAGACCAGCGCACACCCTCCCTTAGGCAGATCTGTTGCCCACGACCTGAAGCACAACCCAAAAAACGCACTTAGTGTTTTGAAGGTGACATCTCCTAAATCCACTTTAAAACAAACTTGAACTGTTTGAATCTCATGCGTTGGATATTCACCTGAGCACCACATGATCTCTGGGTGGATGAGGTGCCATAGAGTTCCTGACGTACTGGTAGACCTCCACGTTTCGCTCCAGTGTCTCAATGACCCTGCACTCCAGCAGGTCTTCATCCCAACGTTCCTGCTCCCGAAGAATCCGCTGAAGGACATCTTCAGGTGACGCAGGCACGTCAACGCACACTTTCCACTGGCGTAAAGAAGATCCATCCTGGACCTACCATTGGAGAAGAGATGATGTCATAGACTTTAGCACTTCATTCCAAAGGCATAAACTTGAGTGTGCTATACTGAGATCAAAGACATATTTAAAGCCAACATTGCGGTTATCTAGGTGCAATATGTTCTAATTTTTTACGGTACATGAAGCACCATCCAAATGCTAGGGAATGAGAACTTTGAGATGGACACGAAGTGTGCAAGTAAAAGAGCTAAAACAGCTGACAAACTGATGTCATGGTTGGATGTAGGCCAACACAGAGCTGGGAAAGACATGCTTCAGGCAACTTTCACATGAAATAGAGGATGTAAAATGCAGGGAAGAGACAAAGTTTTTCCAGAACACTCAAAGCACAAGAGAAAGCAAAAAAAGGAAGGAAAAGAGAAATGGAAAAAATGGCTAATAGTGACCTTGTACGTCAACCGTTAGACCAACTCTGTTGAGTTTCCGTACCTTTTTATATGCAAGCTCTGCGTTTTCAGGAGTCGAGCAGGTGTCGTAACCTTTGAACTTGTCCTTGGCTTCTTTCAGCAGCACGTCCATGCTGTCTTTAAGCAGACTCTTGTAGTTACAAGGGCCGCTGTTTTCCGCCAGAACCTCCATTCGCATGGGACTCAGGCCTTGCTCCATGTAAGAGTTCCTACAGCTAGACATCTCCTCTGGAATCTGAAACACCAAAAAAGAAAATATTTTAAAATCAAGAGCAATTCAGACTCAGGAGGTCCTTCTGGTAAAGCTGGTTGACCAAGCTGGTCTTGCTGGTCAAGCCCACCACCGCCCCAAACACAACATTCTGATCCATTCAACAAACATATCCATTCAACTGCATACCAAACTGACTACCTCATAAAATGTATAGAAGTAAATTAACATCATTACATTAGCATAAATAAGCTTCGAATTGCATTCCCCATGATAAATCATGCTTACAAAAGCCTCGCAAACCTTGTACAATAACACCCTTGCATTGTGGGTAATAATTCTATTAATAAGGACAAATGGTTAAACCACTCTTAGTGTATATACGAGTGGAATAAATGTCCTGAGAAAAGACAGAAATTATTCATTCTGAACTAGAAATGGCACATCCAGCTTTATTCACTGTCAGGGTGATGTCTGCTGATGTTTATCGTGACATGGTGCTTGTCTTATTCCAGCGTCCGTTGAGATAATGTTGTTATCTGCGTTCGGCAAAAAAGGATTAAACTGATGGGCACATCAGGACCAGACCTTCCACATCACATCTGTGCCCTATGCTACAAGATACTATCTTTCCATTCCTCATTTTCTCTTAATAACTAGTCCATTAGGAAGAAAATTATTAGATTGAGAGGTTTTCTTATGCTTATGGCTATACATAATAACTTAAATCGAATAAATGAGTTAATTTCATGGGAAAATGAGGGCAGGGGCGTATGATGTAACAATGGGCACGAGATCGGAACAATGCTGCTTTGTCAACCTCCACATCGGGTCAGTTTCATATGTTCCTTAATTTATGGTTACATTCATTGTTTTATTTCTTTAACATAATCTGAACTTGGCAATGTAAGCGTGTTTCCCCCATTTTGTAAATTTTTTATTAAAAAGGCATTGACGCCATGTTTGCACAAACAGAACGGCGTATTTGTGTAAGGTCATAGATTTGTATGTGCTAACCAACACAAGGTCTTTCACTGTATGCATAGACAAGGTCACCACTGTCTGTAACCAAGGTTGAAGGGTTCCTACCCGACTAAGTTCTCGTCGTCATAGGTTACGTGGCAGTATGATGAATGATTTCAAGAGCAACTAGCAAAGATTGTATTTGTACAGTATATATATGTATGTGTATCAATATATATTACATATCTTTCTGAGATAAAGTATGTAAACACAAACATTCTTTTGCAGTTAATTCATTGCGATTAATCTACAGCTTTTTTATCTTCTGTGTACACTAGTGATCAAAAGTTTTGGGACACTTACTTATCCATTCATATTTTTACAACATTTTAGAATAACAACTCATCAAAAATGTTAACATAAAACAAAGAAACGATGGGAATTATGTTAGAAATAAAAAAATTATTAAAACATTATATATACTATATATATATATATATATATATACTATATATATATATATATATATATATATATATATATATATATATATATATATATATATATATCATGTTCAGTGTAGTCACATTTGACTAGAATAGGCAGAAACACTTTCTTGTCATTTTCTCAAGCAGCTTCTTAAAGTCTAACCCTGAGATGCTTTTTAAGGAATTTGAAAGAAGTCCCTGTTTATTCTGTTCTCTTATTGGCAGTTCTTTTTACAAATATTTAGTAATTTTATTTTTGTCTATTAAATAAATTTCAGACCTTTTGTCATTCACCTTCAGATCATTGTTTTTTGTAAATAATGGAAAACATTTTCCTCAAGTGTCCCAAGCATTAGTAGAGTAAACAAATTGTTTCCAGGAAGCTTTCTAAAACATTTTTAGATAAGAAGTGATAGAACATAGTAACCTTTGTCTATACGGCTCTGTGTGCATGATAAACATACATGCGTGTGTTCATTCATCCGTCGACCTGATCGGAGAGCAAACGCTCTCCTGCATGACAAAAAAAGACATCTGGTGTTCACTGATAAGACCGGTCTTTAACTGTCTGATAGTGTTGTTGTGCGTGAGAGATCATTGCTTCTTAAAATAGAATCCAACGGAGTGATCATTACCAAACCAGAAAACTTCACTCAATAAAGACATGCCGTGATCTGCTTACCAGAAAGAGCTTTCTGCACTCCTGTATCATGTGCGCTAAGCCATGTGTGGCCGCCAGGTTCTCATTCAGGTCCTTTTGGTCAGGTTTCCCAAGGGCGTTTTTTCTGTTCATAACCCTGCGATAAGAAAAAACACACATGGGATAAATGGATGCAGAACTGATGTGCAGTTTAAACGCTTATCTTATCGTAACGTGAAGGCTAATTTAACGCTTTTGAATGTGTCTGGCCTTCACCGCTTTACGTAAGTCAGTTCTTTATTCTTTCATTCTCCATACGGCTTTCCTGTTTTGATAGCGCTGTTATTCAAGCGAGGATAAAGAGAGAATAATTGCATGGTTTTAGGGTTTAAAGCAGTCGCATTCCGAATATGATAGCACCTCCAGCGATGTGCAATTAAAAAGATGAGAGGATCCACGTGAAGGGTGTTAACAGACGTCTGGCACAAACACACACACACACACACTCACCTGGGCGAGGAGCTTTCTCTCCGTAGCGTGTTGAGATGGAAAAGGGAAGGGGCCAAACACACAGCCAGGTTGGTGCAGGTCATTTGGTTCTCGTCCACGTTGGCCGTCACATCACTCAGGAAGCACAGCAAGGTCTGCAGGGCCTCGCGGTTCTCGTCGGGTAACAGCAACACCGCGGCTCTCACCGCCTGGAGACGATGTTCTTTGGGAACATCTGTGAGACACAAAATGTGTTTAATTGGTTTATCGTATATGCTACTCGATCAGATCAACATGAAAAACAGTGAACCAGAAAACAGTTCTTGAACCTAAATGATAACATAGCCATGATTCCCTTTTTTAATTCTGCAAGAAGACACACTGATGCCTTTATACACTAAAAAACACATGTGCAGTTTTGTGTGTCAATGCTCATAGTGTGTTATCGTCGCCCTTGGGAATGAAAGCCTCTGTCTAAACACAAACACATATAAAACAGACACACACAGACCAAGCTTGTCTGCGTGGAATGCCAAGACCTCCGCTGTGGTTGGGGTCAACGTCAGTGCTCAGGAGAAAACGCTTGTTTTCCTTGTCATTTTGGTTCTGGTAACAGATGGCTTTTATCAGGCAATAAGTATCTGAGAAATGGGCGTTACAACACTACTTACAGACAGCCAAAGAAAACCTGGTGTTTATTTCAAATCTTATTCGCCATGTTAAGTTAATAACAACTGTGTAACGTTTTTGTGTTAATATGACATCATGTTCTATTTGTCACAAATAAATCAACAGCTGAGAATAACATTATGAAACACAAATGGATATGAAATCCATTTGTTAGTATGAGATCGATTTAATAAAATTTTTTATTAAATTGTGCTGTCAAGCGTGACTTAATCATGATAAATCACATACGGAATGCATGACATGTTTATACATAAGCTTACATATTATAAAAATGATTGGTAAATATTTTATAAATATTATAAATATATATATATATATATATATATATATATATATATATATATATATATATATATATATATATATATATATATATATATATATACATGTGTGTATGTTTTATATGTACAATACTAAATTATTATACTTAGTACATATATTGTATAAAGTTTCAAAGTCTTGAACAGGATTTAATTTTAACGTGATTTCATTTAAGATTTTACCTAATAATTTCGCTATGATAGTAATCTTTGACCTTACATTGTGAACAATAATTTTATTCATAAAAATGTTCATCTTAAAAAAGTACTTCACAAACAGTGTCACAAATGTATGAATCAGGTATAGATTCAAGTATTTATTTAAGTTGCCACACACACATTACAAAGTGTGTAAAGTATGTTTGTGTGGTGTGAAATAGCTCTGGTAACTACAAACTTCCTTGTAAATCGCAGCTTAGTATTTGCTCTGATACTGATTTATTGGTGCCGATGCGTCATCTGACAGCTATTTCCTGAAATAAATTTGTTTAGACTTCTTTATCCTTCAGAATGATCCAGTCATTCAAAAACAAGCATCCGCAGCTATTCCCTTCGGGAACGCTTTGTTCTTAAGTCTGAGAGATAAATGCCTTTGCTTTAACACAGAAGGTTCTGTGTACATTCTGTATAGCTGTGTGTGGCCGTTTGATGTTGCAAAGTACATTGAAAGATATTTGTGGACATAATCTTACATTGATATATCTGCAGAAAGGTGTCGGACAGTTTGCTGGTGAGCAGGGGTTCCGGAAGGTCTCGGAAGTACTGCTTCAGCATGTCAGCCACATCGTAAGCCGACTGGCCCTCGTAGTTGACACCGCCTCCATTTGAGCCGCACGATTCGTTCATTTGGCGAAGGGCTTGGATGCGAGATTTGACCCCCGATTTTCGAAAAAGCCCCACCTGTAGAGAAAGAGGGTCAGTTATGCAAAATCATTCCAGTTACATCCAAATGTGTTTTTTTTAAGGACCAACTTTATACAAACCAATTCCCTTTCTATTCCATTTAGTTTTTTTTTTTTTTTTAACTAAACACATGACAATGAGTTTTTCAAACACACAAAGAAATCTAAAAGGCACCTATTTGAAAGTCTGATTGCTTCTTACATAACCAAGTCATGAAAGCAGTGATGTCTACTATTGTAACTATTAAGTAATTTGTCATGTAGTCTTTCCGTCTGACACCAAAGAGGGAGAGAGAGGTTAGTCTGTAGTCCGTAGATCACTTACTCTCCCATAAACACTCTGTGAATGGAATGTCAGCCATGTGGGTAAGTGTGGTAATATGTAACTAGTGGATATGTCCAACCTGAAATGCTTTTTTGAGGTAATTTCACTGCATGTTGACTTGAAGCTGCATGCGTGTCTGAAAGTGTCAGACTCAGGTATGTGTGGGGCGATAAAACAACAGATGTCCAAAATTTGGGTCCTGTTACATGTAATGACACTACTGGGAACGTGCAGCTAAACAGCTGTTCAAATAGGGATATTTACTTAGGTTATGACCTTGCAGTTAATTATCTCTTTCTACTGAACAGCTTTTAACAAATAAATAATCAGTTTATATTTTGTGTATGTTTTTATATAGAAGATCCAAGTCAAAGGTGCATTTTATGATAAAAGCAAGCGTGGCATTACAAAACCTTTAGAACCTTCATTCTTCAGGAAAATACAAAAGATATTTTAAAGAAAGTGCGTAACCAAACCGCATCGGAAGCATTTTTTTAATTTTTCAAGAGTCATTTACAGGTTTTGAACAACATGGGAGTGAATAAATGATGATATCATTTTTATTTCGCGTAAACTATTCCTTTAAACTGAGTATGTTATGGCATGTTGCGTTAAGACAAGCAAGCACATGTTTGTCATCTCTCACCTGATCAAGGCATTGGCTTCGTAGGTAACGCATGGCTTGCTGGATACTCTGGGGCAGGGGCTGTCCGCTCCTCTGAACTATCACCTGCAGGGGAACTCCAAACACGTTTCTCTCCTTGTAGTCGCGAACCTTGATCCGCTTCATGAACTTAGGGACAGCCCTTTCAAGAACACACAAGCATAAAAGTTAATCTATAGAATTTTTGCACACTCGTTTTATTCAAACTTAAATCTGAATAACACGGCTATAATTGTTTCCAACAAATCTTCAGCGAGTTCAATATGACGTGTTTATATAGACACAAATTGCAACATAAGCACTGTGTTGACAGGATGCTGCAAGTGTATAAGTGTGCAGGTCATTGTTCATTTAAGGGGAAACCTCTAGAAGCTGAGGGGTCACTTCAAGCTGTTTCCCCCTTTTGAGGCAAAAAGGATAAACACAAAGACTTCAGACAATGGCTCTAAGCAAAAGGAGAAAATAGAACGAGCACACATCTATGCACATCCGCACTCCCGGGTGTTTGTCTTTCCGACCGGCAGTGTTTGTGTGTCTCAAGGATGCCAAATAGCAGGCTTGTCTCTATTATGATTTATGATGGTTTCATAATCGCATTTATAAAAATCTCTCAGCTCTATATGGAGATGTGCAGATATATGGTTGGGGGGGAATGACAGGAAGGGGTCATTCACAGGACTGCACAGCTCTGACATAACCAGCAGAGGAGGATGGTTGAAAAACATGCCACACGAAAAAGAGGGAGTTCATAACCTGTGAGGTCTGTATATATTTACATTGCATAGAGCCTGAAGCTTAGGTAAGGAGTGGGGATAAGCTAGAAAGCAAACAGACAGGTAGAAAGGGTGTCTCACCAGCTAAAGCCGTGTTTGTTGGTGGGTGTGTATCTCTCCAGGAGAGCTGTAAGTTTGAGCAGGCTGTATTTCTGAAGAAGGTTCATTTGTAGAACGGACTGACAGTCAACTTGTAACACCCCTGATGACAGACTTGGCCTATGTGAGCTTTGGAAACTTGGCCAGCGCAGCTTCTGAGGTCTGGAACATAAGCATTTAAAAAAATAACATTTCTTAGATAAACACACTTAAATGTTCAAAATCTAGAGATTTAATAAATTAAACACAATATGTTCCTGGACGATTAAAGATTCATTTGTACGGATTGAAAGCTGTAAAACACACTTTTGTCTGCAACGAACACACACCCAGTAGGACAAAGAACACTTAGTTACTTGTAAAAAGTATATAGACATCATGCATCTGACAAAATCACTAAACAGGAACATCTTGAGATAACAGAAATTAATCAAGGTCTATCTCCAAGTAGGAGCTTTTTAAATTCTTGTGGTACATTCCACTGGAATTCCATATCATGTAAGTATCCCTTGTTATGTAAGGAGAGCCGTTCTGACATGCTCTCTCTTTCCCTCCCTTCCAGCATCCTAATTCATTGTTTCATTGGCATGACCGTTTTCCAAAAAAGTACTGCCAAAGTTTTAAATCAAAACAGCAAACCACTAAAAACCAAACAAGTTTCTGAGAGCAACTCTGTGTTAAAGATTCACCTGTTGGTTTGTGTAAGCGATGCTCCAACGCCGGAGTCACATCTCTCGCGTGCACTGAGCGTCTCATCCCTTTCCGTTAGCGGGTTTCCAGTGCTATCTTGATCGCTGCAGTTCTCCGTCTCTTCCAAATGGTTTTGCAGTGGGGATGAAGGACAAGGTGATGCAGAATCAAGGGCAGAATCTGAATCCCCTTCCTCCTCTTCGTCGTCCTCTTCCTCCCCAGTTCCCGTTTCTGACCAGGCATTCACCAACTGCTGGAGGTCACTAACCCGTTCCAGCACGTCCTCCAGTTTTGGTTCGACTTCTCCTTCTGCATCGTCCTCCTCATCTGCCACTTCTGAGAAAGGAACATTGTCATAGATGCTCAGCCGACTGTCTAGTGAGGCTGCTGATCCCCTCCGGGTTGGACGGCGACTTATGTTATCACCGCTGCGATGGCATGCGCCGTCGGCAAGTGCTTTAGGAAAAGTGCCAGGCTTGTGACCTTCAGGTAAAAAGAAAAAGATAACACCTCCTTCCTCCTCCCTACTGTCCTCTTCTTCCATACGCCTATTGTCCAACCTCTGGTGGTTGCGTCGGTTATGTTCTATGGTTGTGCTGGGATCTGCCCTTTTACTCTGGTGGCTCCGTTTCTCTTCCTGGTGGTCCGAAGGTTTCAACACAACAAAATTAAATGGGTCAAAGCCTTCCAGGTACATTCCACCTCGTTTTGTAGACCCAGCTGCCGTGCTGTGACTACGTGCTCTTGAGACTGGACTGGGTGTACTTACAGCACTCCCGCTACTGGCCTCCGACTGGCTACTTCCTGTGCTCCCGCTACTTGTCTGTGTTGAATAGGAGATGCTTCTAGTGCGGTTAGCATTGCGGTCCAGAGTTGAGATGTCGACGCAGTTGAGGCGCCGCAATTTGTCTTCATCAAGACCCTCCTTCAGCACAGGGCCGCTGATCTCGAGCTTACCTTGCCCAGCTGCACCCTTCTTCTTGCGCTTTGATGAAGCATTGCTGCTAGTGCGTAGCCGCAAGCTTTCCATGCGCTTTATGAAACTCTTTGCCCTTGAGCGTGTGCTTTTTTCAGCACCAGTTCCTTTTGAGCTGGGTTTTACTTCGAACGCAAAGGTACCGCGATCCAGAGGTGATGGAAGCCCATCAGATATGGAGTCTTCATTGGCACCCGACGTTCCAGAGGAACATACACTAGCAACTGAGCTAGCCCTTGTTGTGGTGGCTGTGTTAGCATTAGAGATGGTCGTAGCAGGGCTGGATGGTACAGTGGTACTCAGGGAACCTCCTCTATCTCCACTGCCAGTACTGTGAAGAGAACCAACCTCTGGCTGTTCACTAAGATCAGTTAAGACGCTCTCAGAGCTGGCATTTACTCCCTCTTTTTGAAGAGGTCCTCTGGCAAAATGCTCATCCTGAGATCGGAAGGGAGTGAATGAGCCGGATTCTCCAATGGGAGGAGAAAACACATCCAAGTCCAGCTGGTCAAGACGAGACCATCGCTTGCTGTCTCGCTGGAAAGTCCAACGGCCGCTTATGGCACATGGCTCGTCCTCATCAGAATCCTCACTCTGGAATAAAAGGGAGAAATGTTACAGGACAATTAAAGATCTGTATAGCTAAGCACACAGAAGTAATAGAAACAAATCTTTTAAGGTTTTGTTATTATCTATCATTAAAGTACTATTGCAAGGAATCATTTCTCCCACTTTGTTCACCCTTGGCCCTATTAGACCTGATAAGGTCATATGTCATATGTAAAACACCAAAGCCCATTCGAGAAAAGCTGTTATTGTGGTTGACTTATCCATGTCACAACACAGTCACATGTTCACCATTCCCCTCTCCCCTGTACTCCGGTTAATCTATCTTCTCCCTCAGGGTGGTAGGGATGGAAGGAAGGGGGTGGTGGACAAAAAATTCCAGGCCAGCTCTCAGAGTTCACACCCGAGCCTGAAAGGGCAGGTCCGGTCCCATCCCCCATCAATGCAATCATCTTAAGGAAACCTGAAGAGCCATGTGATGGGACTGATGGACAAAGGGCTTGCAAAGAAGGCAAAATATTTCAGAGGGACATGTCTGTGCTGCAGTGTCAGATCTTTATCATCAACTGCAGAGTTCTCAACCAGTAAAATTGGTTTCAAAGCACAAATTAGTTTTCTACTGCAGGGGCTGTAACCATTTTAAAAGCTGGTTGACATTTTTACACCTCCAATTTAAATCGAGTGCTGATTTTAGTGAACTACAACAGACTTGTAACCCAAAGCCCTGACTAATCTGCAAAAGCAAAACTACTTGGCCGATTAACAGGGGGTCGCAGGATCCAGAGGTGTTTCTTTCACGGTTCATAATAACGGAGGCGACGAAAGTCTATAAAACTGGGGTCGTTATTTTATAGCACCTGGGGCTTTGATCATATCTGGGGTTTAATGTTCCTTAACTTCCCCAATTATGCTTTTCTTATTTCAGAAAACGATTGTAGGTGCAAATATGAATTTATGAAGGCAATTTAAACTTCATTAAAAAAAGCAGGAAGGCACTGAAGACAGGATCCTACAGAGGCCACCAGAACAGATCAATGCATTCCAGGCATGGTTAGTGCTTGTACGGCTGAAAAGGGCAGCTCACTTCCTCAAGTCATCTCGTGACCTCTACCTTTGACTCCGTCAACACTGGATGACACCGAAGGGTCATCTGCTTTCTTAGAAGGATGCACACTTGACAAGGTCTGCCATTGTTCTCACTTCAAGTTTTAAGGGCAGAAACAGCATGACGGTTATCTTCCTTAGCTCCGTATTGTGATTAGTTGAGTTGTTTGTTGTTGCATTGTCGACTCTCATGTACTTTTGAGTCATGCCTTAGACTATACTCACTCATTCTGAAACCCCACTGACAAAGTGACCAATAACTGAACTGCCGAGTGTGCATTCTCTTCCTTTTATGGTATGGAGGGGGTTTTAGGAAGGGTATGGTGAGAAAAAGATGACGAAAAGGAGAGAAATATTTCAGGAGGAGGACATAGGTTACAGAAAGCCCAACATTTGGAACGATTCCGTTCTGTTCTCGGGCCATAAAAAAGATAAGAAGACCAGACCTTGCTCTTAATTCTACTAGAAAAGTCAACACGTTGCACACTTGTGGGATGAGAGAATGAGAAGAATACTAGTAAAATTGAAGAAGAAACATAGTGATATGATTTGGCAAAATAAAGACAAAGGGACCTTTGACAAGACACTTACCCTCTTTCTTTGAGGAGTGATCTCTAATCTCATAAGAGCGCACTTGTTGAGGGTGTTGAGTCTTCTGCAATACACACACACACACAAATGAATGAGAGAAACAGTGACAGTCATCTTTAAGGAGACACTTTGAAAAGAAACATGGGGCCACAAACAATGACTAAATCCAGTCATTAGCCTACAACAGACTTTGCAAGAGTCAAAACCCTGGACAGAGTCAAAACCCTGGACAGAGAAAAAAAAAGAAGAGGGGCAGAAACAGGCTAAGCAAAGAGATAGAGGTTAAGATGGGTGATGAGAGACAAAGCTGGAAAAGAGGAGAAGAGGATGAGAAGTGGGAGCCGAGCCCGATAATGAGCTGCTGAGGGATAAACTTCAGATTAAAGAGGAAGACAGACAGACAGAGCATTAAAATTGGAAGAAAGGAAGAAGGGAGGTAAAATTTTAGAGTGGCGACAACAATGCAACAAAAGAAAAGGAAAGCTTATCCCAGAAGCCACCTGGTTGGTGTCATGTGACCCTGAGTTAAGGGGGAATGTGTGTTTGTCTGCATGAGGGGGGCTGGCACCAGAAAATGGCCTCCAGATGTCTGTGAGCTCCAGCTGGGATCTGATAGATCATTCTCTAAGTAAAAATACTGAATCCTTTTCCTAATTTCGTTTTCCTACGTTCGCTCTCCTTCTCAACTGTTTAAAACACCTGTTTAAAGATGTCAAATCACTCATCGACTTAAAGGTTCAACAAATATTTTTTTGAGAAATGTGAATGTCAATATCACAACTACAATTATTTTGCAGTTTGTTTTGTATTGTTTAATTCATTTTTTTCAGGACTGAAAGCCAACTAGTATGTGTACTGTTAAAGCCTGGGATGTGCAAAACATTGAGAAGATGTTTAAAAAGACAAGAAGAGGCAGATCCTTAAAAGTAAGAAAGTAAGGATGAAATTAAAAAAATGAAGCCAGGCAAAAATGACAGAGAAGTTACATTTGACAAATGCTCACTATCCTGAACAAGGTGCCTTTTCTCATTCCATATAGCTGATTAATTGTTTGTCGCCGTTAAGATTGGTCTTACCTGCACAGAGCTTCTATAGCATCCTGATCCAGAAAGTCATGGTCTCTAGTCACTGAGGAAATCTCAATGGGGAACTGACCATCTGTGATACAGAAACAGACAAAAAATGGCTTTTCGTTGAGCAAATGTGACCCAATAAACTGGTTGGAGTTTATGCATGCATGTGAGTGTTTGTGTATTAGAGGGAGGCAGGTGAAATGCATGTCTGCCCCATGTCAGACACACAACCCTCCACCAGCGTTGAAAAGGTAGAGGAAGTATATCTTAGCCAGCCAAACAAACACAGCTGCGGTACTGTGGGGCTCACCAGTGGGAGGTGCGTATGCGTAGGAAGGGGGTGTTGGAATCACAATAGGCACTTAGCAACCCTCAGAGAGCCCGGACTGTTTTTATTAACTCAGTCTTTAATAACTCACATACGTATTAATTAGGTTTTGTTTGAAACCCTTGCTTTTGGAACTTTTAAAGCCCAGATGACTTTTTGAGGAATTGTATAAGTACGTGAGCCTGTGTAAGAGGGAAAGCAGTAACAGAAGAGCATTTTATTGCTTTATCGTACTGTACTCATACTGTACTCACTGTCTCTTATCTATAGTGGGGCAATTGTGACAGCTGGATAACGCTTTCCCGGATAAGACACCTCAAAAGGACAGCTGATGTGACACTGCCAGAAGTCGGTTAAAAAATGTTAGGCCCGGAGTGACGGCACCTTCAAATTAGCTGTACTTTGTAGGTGTTTATTAGCTGTAAGTTACAGAAGGACAGGTGTTTTTTTCTTATAAAAGGGTGGTTGGAAGGTTTGGGTTATACAATAGGGCTTTTACAGTGCCAAAGCGGAGTTTTGATAACTTGGTTCATTTATTTAAGCTGGTGTTGTTGTAGAAACTCAAGTGGTGGGCACTGGTGTAAAAAAGGGTCCTACCTTCATAAAGCTGGCCATATTGTGGAAACCCTGCAGCCCTCAGCCATGTGCACGCCTCCTTTGCTTCAATCTCTGCAAGACAGAAAGAAGGGGATTTTAAACATGCATAAATTGTCATGACAAATTGAGGTGAAGCATAGTAAAATATATGGATTAAAAATGTTCCTATTGACCAGCTATGTCGAACAAAAGACTGTAACTTTTACAGTATTGTGTTTATCGCTTCTATTTGCAGTACCCCATTTTTTCTTTAGAAATTTGGGCAGCTTGAATTTTGATATACCACTATGGTGTAATGTTTGAGACAGCGGTGCTAAGTGGCCATCCACAGTGTCCCGAGCTCTCGGTGAACTGGTGGAGAGACACCACATCCCTTTCCATTAGCTGTGAACGACCGTTTAGACACCACCTGCCAAATGGCAAACACCATCCGAGTCTTTTCTGCCCTTTCCGGAGAAAAAGTCACACCGTGAGGTGTCGGAATAAAGAGTTTAACTGTGATTCTGTCACCAGACTTCTCAGTCTATTAAAACAGGATCTGTGGGAGTCCTGCATATAGGTTCACATCAAAAGTAGAGGTCAGTTAAAGATCCCGAACATTCTCAGGAAGTTCATGTGCCAATCAAGAGATTTTGGGTGTTTATTGGACTCTGTGATGATGAATGGACGGATAAGGATCTTTCAGATAAGAAACTGTTCTGAACTCAAGCAGGCATGACGCAGGAACTAGCGTGTTACTGTGATCGCAATCTCTCCTGATAGCCACAATGCCTCGAGCAAGGCACTTAATCTCAGGTTGCTCCGGGGGGAATAATGACTAGTTGCTTTGGACAGAAAAGGTCTAAATACCAAACCCCTTGGCTCGGTGTTTAAGTGCTTCAATGCCCTTTTTGTCGCCCTCTTTAGGTCAGACACAGCCGATGCACATACGTGGTCTATCACAACTACAATCTATGCAATTACAGCTCACAAAAGGAGGGACCTCTCGCTTTTCTCTGCGCCTAATTGTCCAGACTCCTAAAATTCCAATTATTCAAATTGCGATGAAAGCAACAAGACACGGAACGTCTCAAAATAGCAGTCTCGTACATTAGAAAGGGGATTAAGAGGTGCCGGGGAAAGGTGAGGCGAGAAAGACGTGCGTTATTAGGCACTCCGGCCTTTGGCCAGAGGAAAGGACGCGGATTCTGTCTCGGATTCTGGCAGGGATACGTGACTCCCCACTCGAATGAGCGTGAGAGTGACGGCATGCTTGACAACAACAAAGGCGTGCGATAAGGGAGGTCCTCTGTCTGCGGAGGGAGAAAGAAAGCAGGAGATGGAAGAGAAATTGCGAGGCAGGGAGGATTTCAAAACATGCTTTGACAGCAAGAGCAGGAATGCGATAAAATGTAGCAATGCAAAAAAATCTGAATGAACACAAATGAAAAATTGCATAGAAATTCAATTAGGACAAAAGCATCTGACAATGTAAAATGTAAAATCTACATGACTTGATGCCATTCATGCACTGGACAGAACTTTGCTCGCTTTCCCAGAGTTCGTGAACTTTCAAGAATGCACTGCACTTAAAATAATGACACGTTTTTTTGGAGTGGTCTATAATGAGCGCTGTGGCTTCCTGTGTGAGGGTGCATTTGTGTGTGTGTGTGTTTGCAATGGCTAGGCACCGTTGAGGACCATGCAGCTAGAAGACAGACCGCATTTAAATGTAAATGATAAACACACACATAAACACACACAGGCTCCAATGGCTGTCTCCCAGACTGGCCTTTCATTCATCGGCAAGGTGTCCCCCCAACTGCTAACAATGGGCTGCTATCACACAGGTGCCCACCAACAGTAAACAAGCTCAAGGCTGTCTGACGATTCAAATCGCTCCATCATTCTGTGGGAAAGAGACCAAAAATATGTAGGCACAAAGACGACATGTGGTTACCCAGACAGTCTCAGGAGACCTATGGGAGTCTCAGTTAAGTTTCAGAGGCGTTCAGAGTTTGTAGTGGTCTAGCCGATAGACCACCAAGGATCTATTGTTTATAAGTGAAATATGTTTATCTGGTCCTAATGAATTTCTGTCTGCAGTTAGTTGGGTAATTCTTGTAGAAATCGTCTGGAAAATGCTGGCACATCTGGTCGTATCTGATCGATGAAAACTCCATTGTTCCTGCTCTTAAATTAATTTCAATGCTGGAAGGAAACAACAGAAATATCCAACACAATCTTGTTATGTTGTTATAAATAAATGCACACAGCTGGATATCACGCTCATAAACATAAAGTGTTCACACACTCTTTGCCTCTTGTCAACAGCATCCGGATGCCTCCGTTCGATTTGAGTCACCCCGCTAGAGTTTGCGTTCGCACGTTGTATCCTGTGTTCTCCCCGGAAGTCTGTGCGGAACCCCGCGCCAGGCGGCGACCTCACTTCCCCTGCCTTCCCTAGGCCGACGGGAAGCCAACAAGAGCGGCTCAATCCACAGTTGCCATGGTGACTTTGGAAGACACACCTCCTTTTGTTCAAGGCCAGATAATGGAGGCCTTCGGTGCCAACACAAACACAGAGAACGCCTTGCATCCTGTAGCATACGCATGGAATGTTGAACCATCTACCTCGCAGAAAAAGGTTGACCGCCCTTATAATGTAAACAGATTTTGATTCCTTGCGATTGTACGGTACATGAGTTTACGCTTGAACAAAGCTATGAATTTGAGTCAAGGACATTTCGGGGAGCAACTGGACTAGTGCTACAGGCCAGAGTGAAGTCAGTATTACTTCATAGAGTTGGACGCATTAACACTTTTTCCTGTGATGTTGAGTAGAACTTCAGAAATTTCCCAGAAGGCTTACATACGCCATCATGTCATAGACACAATGTTTCCAACATGTGACTTCAAGTTCTTACGTAAGGCAGGGGTCTATGAAATAACATTTGACAGCACTTATTTTAGAAAATAATTATGGAAAAACTGATCGAATGACTTTAAGGTTAGGTCTTTAAAGTTGAGGTTGCCCAACATGAGGTTTCGGTGTCAAGTATTTAAAAAGTAGGGCTGGGACATTTAAGTAACATTTACGTTCCACAATCGAGGATGTATTTACAATTCCAATTAATTCCATAAAAATTTTGTAAAATAACTTAAAAACAAGCATTAAATAAATTTTATATTGTGAAAAGGTACCAATTTAAAATAAGCGGACGTTACATGATAGCTCAATGTAATCTTAATTTCTGGCCTGCTGGTTTGTTTTTCTATCATAATTTTACAGAACACAAAACAAATAAAAAAATTCACTATGTATACTCTTTCTCTTCTTTCTTTCTCAGAACACGTTCTTTCAGTTTATGCAGTTTCAGCGCTAAAAAAGAATTATCCAACATCCATCACCACCTAACTTCCTCTCTGTCTCCCTCAGCCTTAATCTACAATCCATCTGCTTCATATCTTGGTGCCAGTCACCCAGTGGATGCCTGACCTGTGACCCTGCCACAGTGACCCAAGCCAAGCACACAGGATGTCTGGTCGGCATCCGTCACAATGAAATGTATGCACTTTTTCGTATTCTTCTTTCATAGAAGCGTACAGTACGCATCTGTTCGAAGTAAATGAACGAAATCCATCACACTTCCGCTTTGATAAAAGTCAACGGGAAATCCAAAAATCGTAGGCTGACAAGACAAAGGTGCAGACGACAGTCTCCAGACGTGGGGAACGACAGACAATCACAATCTCTGGAGAGACCTTCCTATAAACTCAACCAAAGTTCAATTCCTGGTAGCTGGGCCTTTTTTGCCACTTCTAAAATTACCCTCGCTCCTCCTTTGCTTCTTCCTCTCTCCCCTCCTCTTCCTCTTCTTCCTGTCACAGGAAGTTCTCACAATCACTGACCGACGACTCCTCAACATGAGGGAGGAGGTGAAACCCGTGTGCATGGAGGCGTAAAGAAGTTTGGGAAAATGTTGACTATCAAGACACCTAAATCCCTATTTTGTGTCTACACAAGCACATAAATCCACATATCAGGAGCAGACATACATAATTTACTGAGGATCAGGCATCTTGGCATGACTATCCACAGACATATGGAGGTAGTGTTTGATCTAGCTTGGATAATGGGGTTACCCCATGGCTCGGCACAGTCACCCAACACCACAATGCCAGCAACACACACACACACACACACACACACACACACACACACACACACACACACACACACACACACACACACACGCGCGCTAGCCAGACGGGCCCATTAATGTGTATCTCAGACTATCACTGACCTGGAGCCAGCTTGGCCAGGTCTGATGACTGGTCACTTTGTGTAACACAAGACTGATCTGAGGTCAGATGATTAGATACACCCCCTGATACCCTATCCTATGCATGTCCTCTATAATCCAGGGACGCTCCTTTATTATCACAGCAAGAATCAACACAATTTTTCGACATTTGTTGAGAACCAATCATTTATACAAAAATATGCCCAGCACAAATCCACACAGGGTGCAATGTTGGGGTGTTTGAGTATGCACATGTCAAAGTGCATCACTCTCACTAAAACCCATGACCTTAGAATATCAGGTGATGCATGTATATCAACTTCAAAAGGATGTTCTGGCATAGCATTCTTTCCTTGACTCCTGGCTGACCTGCTAACTGCCTTATCACCTGAAGCTGAAGCCATACGTCCCCTGCATGTACAGATAGAGCATAAGAACAGACATTTCTCTAAATAACTCATTATTCATGGGATGCATTCTTCCCGGAATGTGGGCAAAAGACAGACTCAAGGCAACAGTAAAATCCTTCAGGAATAGAGTTAACTTGTTTTATACATTATTTGGAAAGAAGCACGAATGCCATGGGCAATGCCAGGGTAACAAACCCTCCCCCGATTTGCCATTATTAGTTTACTAATGGAACACCGCAGGGCTTGACTGTACACACAACTCTCATCTCGGAATAATTTGAAATTTTAAATATTTGAAATTCGAATTATTTGAACATTTAAATATTTGAAAATATTTAAAGCCAACGGATACGCGCACGTTCCATATCTGACAGCCTGGAGCGCCGGGCGCGCGTAACCCCTTGGATAAATTGGGATGACCATTACAAATAAAAATGATTTACGATAAAAAAAAAGCATTAAAAAACATCCAAGGAAGAAAATCAAACCAGGACAAAGTGATCCGAAAATATTGAAATAATAAATAAGACAAATCCACTTACGCGTGAGGATCATGGTTATTTCATGTAGTGACGCAATATTCCAATTGCGCTTACTTCCCAATCTTCAGTTTATTCCCACATAACAGCTCGCTTGGTATCCCAACACTTGCGCAATATATTCATGTATAACACCATACATAAAGTTTACGGCAGGTCCAAAGACAAGAGCGCAAAAAGTAAATCCATGGCCGGATTCTCCTCCCGAGCGCACAGCGTGGATTCGCTTTCCCTTGTGAATGAACGGAGTCTCTGGGATTGGGAGACTGGAGCAAAGCTCCACCTCCTCCCGCCCGCGGCATCCTCAGGTGGGCCTACGATGCTGTGGGGGGGGAGGTGGAGCTCTCCTCCAATACACAACCTGGAGAATGTCACGTATGACATTCATTCTGAATTCAAACTTTTACATTTTTTCAATTGTTTTCCTTATTTCTGTCATTTCGCATAATGTCTGTCAATGCAACATTATGGTTTCATGCAATAAAACTGATGCAAAGTACAAAAAACAGATATGATATGATTGGTTTGTTTTTATATCAATAAATCTTTTTGGGTAAAAATAGAACCAACCAGGGCATCTTTCCTAAACGTTGACCTTTTTCCCAATCTGACGCCAAAAATCCCCCAAAAGTGAGAGTGAGTTTCTTCACATGTTGCTCATTTGCCTGTAAGACATTGTGTGTCTTTAAACTGTAATTGGAACGGCACTCCGTTAGCATATCATTAGAGGTCTTCATTAGGCCGCTTTTGTGTGACATGATGTTGTGAAAGGGGAAGACAATGGGACCGTTCTGCTATGGTAATTCCAACAAGCCCCATCACCAGGCATCCCTGATCCTGGCCTTTTTGGGCACGCACACACATGAGGACTTTCCATTGTGTGAAGGCTTCTTATGGAGATCAAACAAGCTTATGGTCCCCTCTGAAGCTTCCTGCTATAGAAGTCAAAAGAAAGTCACATTCACTTCCTCTCGACGTTTCAATTAAAATCCTGCAGACCACCAGAAAATATGCATACAAGCCGGAGGTCAACAAGTACCCCACTGTAGAATACAGAACAAACTAAAGGGAGATAAGCAGCGAGGCTTTATGTTCATAAAAGAGCATACAGTATGCATCTGGGGTATAAGCTCGGAAAACAGCACAGCGCCTGACTCATGAGGAAAAAGCTCAAGGTCTCACAGAGGGAAATTGCCTTTACTTGTGGAATTATCACCTCAGCCTTTATTTCTCACCATCCAAGAATTCAGCCACTCAGCATGGCTCATATGGGGGAAAGCGTTGCTATGGTAAGCTAAGGACGATGTCTGTGTTTGAGAAAGATGACTTTCTGCATGAAAGACAGATGAGTAATTAGGGTGAAGTCCGGCTGGGTGAACAGTTGTTTCCACATCTGGATTAAAGGATAGATCGTCCAAAAATGAAATTCTGTCTGAATTACTCACCATCAAGTCATCCTAACTTTTCCATTTCTTTGTGTGGCTGATTAAAACGAGAGGTATTTAGAAGAATGGTGGCAAATGACAATTCGGGGACACCATCCTAAATACACATATTGTTTTCTGTTACAAAATATGATATTTTGTATGATTTTATCAACTGAGGTAAAGTCAAAAGGTCCAAATCACCATTTGTAATATGCACCATGTTCTTTTGTAATACAAATGGGACCTTTGGGTTCTAATGTGCGCTTCTTATTTGTACTTTTTGAAAGGCTAGTGCTCCGGTGACGAAGTCATAGTGTACTTATTTTGACCATTTAGTCTGACAATGTGCCATTTTAATTTTTAAATTATGGCACTGGTGCCCCTGAAATCTCAGTTTCTGACATTCTTCCAAATGTCTACTTTTGAGTTCAGAACAAACACATTTATACAGTTTGGAACAATTTAAGAGTTATTAATTCATGACAGAATCATCACGGAGGACATCTTTTGATATTACCCTCTTCCTTCTAAATCTACATGGTTTACATTCATGTCAAACAAACCTCCTTTTGTATTATCAGCAAAAATCTTGCAATCTTTTGTTTACTGTTACACTATTGCTGTACTATAATATATATATTTTTTTATTTCAAAGATTAAGGATTTAGTAAATCCTGACTTCCCAATATTCAGCTTTCAAAGCAAAACTAAAAAATAACAATATTCTCTTACAGACATCTGCATACCACACCAGCCAATGTCGTCAGAGCTCATCAACTTTGCATAAGCGTGTTTTAAAGCATGGGTTAGATACAATAGCTCATAACTCTTGCACAGTATGATTGATGTTTTTTTAAGTGCTTGACTACCTTTGCGTTAAGAGACAGACGATTTTTTCAAGTACATAGCTTCAGTAAATAGAAATTAAATTATACAAAATGATTTCAATATAATGTGTTATTTTATATTTGGATAACGTAAACGTCACTCTTGGCTTGAACAAAAATTCTGACTTGTAGAACTGTGGTGCGCTAAAGAGGACCAGGCCACAACTGAAATTATATTTTGTGGACATTATATTTAGCAGGTTGCCATTGCAAATTAAAGGAGTATGCGAGACGCCACCCTAGCACAGTATGAAGTTACTGGAACCTGTGTGCTTGTACTCCCACAACGCTTTGCTTTTCATAGCAATAGAATGAACACTGTCAATACGGTTAGTATCTGTGATGCTTTCAATTCAACATTGGTTATGTTTTGATCTCTTCTCCTCAAATTTGGCCTACATATCGCTGTTTGTCTCTCAATGTGTTTCGTGTGCCTTCTCCACAACAGGCCTTTAAGACAAATGGAGTCCTTCAGAAGAATAGAACAGCTATTATCATCTATTTATAAACCAGCACAGGCTGAAAACAATCAGAAATAGAACCGAGCAGGTGGGACAGTGTGTATTTGTGCAAATATTTGTAGCTGTTTAGGTAAGCTGCGTTGTTTGCGATTGTGCATGCAAAACAAACGGAGACCTTCAGCGCATTAACACTTACTTCATTAGATCACATAAGCTGTATGTATGAACAGAATGTGCCAGCTTTGATACCCAGAAGATGGAAACAGGAAAACTGCACACATGCTCACTGTTGCCTCTTGCCCTGTCCTCACTGACCTAAAATACTCGCTTCCACATATACACAGAAACATGAAAGACACGCACACATCCTGATTTGAAAATGCTATAATACGGTAGAGCGTTGGGTTATATAAGTGTAAATTGACTTAGTTCAAATTTATAGTTTTCGCAAAAGTAAAAATGGTGTTACCATTTTGTAATTTAAACCTATAAGAAACAAAAGAAGATATTTTGAAGAATGTTGGAAACTCGCACACATTCATTTACATGGTTGTGTGTCCTTAAATTGGTGACACGACTGTTGTGTTTCCATTTTGTGTTCTGCATTAGAAGGAAAGCCATGCAGATACATTATATTGTACTACACAGTTTCTTCAGCAGGTCATGGGAAATCAATTTATACTCCATTGAAATAGTAAATTAAGTCTTTATTAGATTAAACATAACAATATTTGACATAATTCAATTTCATTTTAGTCGAGAAAATGCATTTCTCTCCATAATATAAAACAGCTGCTTTAAAATAGATTCGCTGACTTGCAGAACGTCTGCCCATAGGTAACGGAAGGTAACGCAACGTAACTCATAACTGGACGGTTTGAAGTGTTTGGCATCTCCCCAGCTCATTCCTGATTTTTTCCATGAGCTAAGAGCTCTTACGTGTATGAGAGGCATTAGTGTACACAGCTGTTATGGAGATATATACACAGCGCAGAGATGGAGAACTTCTGGCTCTCCTCAGATGCTGTCTGGAATCTGAGAGGCCCGGAGGGAGATGGCTCAGATAGACTCTAAAACATGGACTCTGTGGATTTGAAAAGTCTGACATTTTGAAAATTCGCCTGAAATGGCTTTGAAAAGGTTAATGCACGTGTTCGCAGACGGGTTTAAGATGATAAGTGCAAAACATGCAGCAGAACCACATGCGTATCTAGAAAATGGCCAACACATGTTCAGCGCCTAAATGTTGCGGTCTTATCCACACGCCATTTGCTCTTCAGAGGCCATGTGTTAGAACGTTACAGTAGGTCACAAAATTGCTCACGATTTAAATGAGGCAAACAACTTTGGTGAGAAATGTGTTGGTGAGATATTCTTCAGCAATATTCGTATTTTTGCGTCATGTGTTTAAAAAATGAAATATTTGACCTTTTACGGTATATAAGCTAATATACCATTCAGGTTTTCTTTCCCAAGTACACATGCAACTCTCAGACAAACTCGTGCGACTTTCCTTTATACACTAAACCCAAAAGAAGATATGTTGAAGAATCATACTGCATTGAGACCTATTCATTTCACTCTATGAAAACAAAACAAATGCAACGTATGCCAGTTACCAATATTTTATTTTGATTACTACAGCAAAAGAAAGATAAAATTGTCTCATCATTTACTCACCTTTTGTCATTTTAAACCATAGGACTTTCCTTCTTCTATGGAACACAAGAAAAGATAGTTCGAAGAATGTCAGCAACGATACTCATTGGGTTTTATTCATTATAATAGATGTGAATGTGCACCACCATTATTTAGTTACCAACATTCTTTAAAATATTTTCTTAAGAAGGTAAATCATACACATTCAAAATGACAAGAGGGTGAATACATTTTGACATCAATTTCCTACTTGGATGAATTATGTTGAATATCAACTTTACAGAGAGAAGCCAGCACTGACCGGCATAAACCGGCCTCGTTCAGTATGGATACTTAAGATAGGACAGCTTACGTCTAGGACAGGTATGGGTTATGTCTACAATTGTTTGACAAGAATGCTGTCAAAGCATGTTGATCTAAGAACATGTACAACGTGAGCTAAGCATCATGAATTGCTTCATAGAATAATCCTTCTGCATGAAGATATACCTCCTTACACGAAACACCCTCGAGCCAGCCATAAAACTCCATCAATTAGCAAAAGTCTCCGGAAAGGTCTGACACATTCTTCCCCCAGACAACCTGATTGAAACTCATCTATCCGTTACTGACAGATCTCCAGATCCCATATATTCTTGTGGGACTGGCAACCTTGAACACACATTTACACATTCCATCTCTGACACACTTTTTTGATTTTCTTTTTCATCTCTCGTTCTCACATTCCTGGCTATATGAGGTAGGGATGTTAGACAATCGTTTGGTCTTGAGTAACGTCAGCTGGCTGGGCAGCAAATTTTCTCACAATGCAACCGATAGGGCTTTAATAACGTTGATGTTTTATGGATGGAAGGGATGTTAGGTAAGTTAATAAATGCACAATGATCCATTGACGACAACGAAATGTAGGTCAGATAGGGAATAGGGAATGTAAAGAAAAACATATGCATGGACATTAGGACCCATTTCAAGGATTTGAGATATCTTATGGTAGAAGTTTTCCAGAAGTGCAACAATGTATTCTTTTAAAGTTAACTATTTCCACATGAAAGAAAAATTAAAAAGATGGTATTTCCTTAACATCTGCTGCAATAATTGTTCTTATCTCTCTGAAAAGTTTGTTTCAGAATAAAACTGCTCAAACAAGTCTATAATTACAGGTAAAAACATTATATACACAATTTTCAGGTAAAAATATTTGGGTCCTGATATCCACATACATCCTGTAGCTCTGCATGACGAAACTCTTACGTTCTTTAAATCTCTTCAAGGATTTTGTGAGAGTTTTATGAGATGATGTTGATACTTGATGTTAGGAAAGAGCAACATCTGAGTAATAAATTGTTCTTTGCATAATTTTGCAGGATAAATACTAGCGACACTAAGCTTATCTCTCCAGAGAAAAGAATTCTAGCAATTCAGCAATCTAGATGCTTTTCATTTTTAAACAAATAAATATTACATAGTCGATTAACATGGCAAAACTGTAAGTCCCATCAAACAGCAATATTCCGACAGCTGGGCGCCAGAAAATTTTGGACAAATATTTTGTGTAAATTTATGCTTTTTATCTTATACACCTAACCTTTTCATTGCGACATTGTTTATAATATATAATATATCATGTGAAATACAACATTAAAAAAGCCTTTACAAAGAGTGGTATTCTGATGGATAGGGAAACAGAACATAATGTTAATGTTAATAAAAAAAAATACTATAAATAAATGCAAGGTGAAATATTCTGGTTGACAAGGTAGCAGTAAATGTTATATTTTTTGGAAAGTAAAATTGAGTACTTTGTGCTTTTATCCTTTTTTGTAAAATAAAACCCTACAATTGTGTCAAATTACTGTTTTTACATTGAATATTATATCGTAGAAATGAGATCCCAAAATATCTAATAGTGATTTTAGTATTTTTGTGCAGTATATTTTACAGCAATTTGCACAATTTTACAATGTTGAAAAGCAGCTCAGACGCAGACAGAAAAGAAATAAGAAACACAAATCAGATGTAAGGAGTGGTACAATTCATAAATAAATGACTAACACATGCACATGACGGGCAATAAAACTACTGCCTTAAATTCTCGCCTCAGATTTTTTCAATTAGTCATGCATGAATGAAGGAGATTACAGATGGTATGCTTTAAAAAGCAGTCAGACACAATTGCGCACGAGTTTAGTGAACGTGAACGGTTGAAAAGTGTAAAAGATCAAGAACAGAGTTTAGAATGGGAGCACAGTAACGGTTACTTTATCTCAGCTCAATTGAACTCGTATAACTTTAGACCGTCCCTCCTCTGTCTTTCTGTCTCTATCCTGCTGGGCCTTTGGTAATAATTCAAACACTTGTCATCAATCTCTCTCACTGTAAACGTGTGATTTCGCCCTCATATAGATTCTCATCAACACTTTTAGCTGCTCGAGTTGCCTCCAGTCTTCAGTAAGCACGGTTCATTTCAGATAACTGATGTTAAATGATGGGATCTGGCTATGGAGCGTCAGCTGTAACTTTCCGGCCTCCGCTCGTCGGTCATAATAAATATGATTTTGCATTTCCTAAGGACTCTGAACAGATCCTCAAACCCATAGATTACAGCTACGGTCAATTAGAAAAGGTATACAACATAAACTAAATTGGCTTTTAAAAGAGGATTTTTCTTCAATGTACAGAGGCTGCAGTGTATTAAGCCATTTTTAAAAATACAGCATAGGAGTCTAGTCAGGAAACCACCGGCATACTTCTGCATGACTAATAAAAAACAAGCAAATGACCATTGAGTTAACAAAAAGTGCTATTTTGGGCACAAATGCCACCCTTGAAAAACTATGCTGACGTCTGAGTGTTATCCAAATATAATATTAACAAACCTGCCATTGTTTTAGTTTTCGTCCTTTTTATACTTTAAAATGTTTCAAAAAAATATACAGTCAAAGAAAATATTTCTTATAATGGCAATAGTTCACTTTGAGATGCTTTACCATAAAACATGATGTACCAAACTAAGTATAATCAGGGGACAAAACCAAGCAGATGATGGCGTTTAAAAATCATTCAACCCAAAATGAAAAGGTGTCCTCTTTTTTTTCACCGTCAATAACGCGATCATCTCTTGAACACAAAAGAAGATTTTGTGCCCATAAAGACAGAAATAAGTAGGACCAATGTTGCCTTGTTTAATGTTTTTTCAAAATATCCTCTATGTGTTCAGTAGAAGAAAGGCATTTATGTTAGAAATAGTAGGACAGAATATATAATATCAATCTTCATTTTGTGGTGAACTATCCCTTCATATCATGTATTATATCAATGTATCAGTTAAAAAGAATTTGAGGTTAGACGTGCACAAACTTTTAGTGAATATCTGGCAACCGAAACTGCGGACTCCTGGAGATTATGAGCAGCCATCGTACCCTAACGATGCGTCTAACAAGATCTGGACATCCTGTTTACAAATTCACTTATTCATGACTGCAATGATCTCCAGATAGCAGTCTCTGGCAGACCGGCATGAAGGATTTCAGTCCATAAGCCAACAAACCGTTGATTCACAAACGGCCCATGGACGATCGGCATTCTGTTTGTTGTAGATGACAATAACAAGATAACAAGCAAACCAAAATAGAGTCACTTGCTAGCTCTATAAAAGGAAGATGTCATCTGGTTTATCTTTGTCTTGTCTTTAATTTGTGTGACTAATGCTCTTTTATGAGCTAACATTGGCAGGCACATGTCAAGCAGTTAGCTGACTTACGCACAGACAGATATGTTGACAGAAATGTTATTTGGCTGCGATGTAACTGGATTTGTAGATTCCTATCATTGGCAGAAAAATACACTGCCATAGTTATTAAATATGATAGTTTGGCAGCTGCAAAGTATGTGTCAGTGGACTTGTATATGACTCATCTACATGGCATGGCGTTAAAGTTTTTAAGTGAATGCGCAATGTTTATATAAAGTTAGCTTTTCCATACTTCGTGAAGTTATTATATTTAAAATCAGATAATATATGTTACAACACACTTGACTTAAGAGTGTAAATAAGCGCTACATAAATAATTTACCCTGCAATGCCATTGCAACAAGCTGCAATTACTTCTCTATCTTCTTTGGTTTCCAGACAACTTTCGGTGAAACTTTTAAAGTGGGTTACCTAATAAAGTAAACAACCGCAGCACCAACAGGACAAAATACTACTGACATGGGCAAAAGTCAATCGATTATCATTGTGGAGCAATCGTTGACCCAGCTACAAGCGAAAAAACGACATGCAAGATCTGATTTTAACTGCCTCGATAGCAGGAAAATATAAAAGTTCAGCTGAAAATTCTAACATAAGGGTCCCATCCAACATGTACGGATTTTCTGTTCGGGCCTTTGGTTTGATTTAACATCTAAACCACGACAATAAGTGTTTTCCATTCTGTCTTATTTATTTCCTACCTTTGATCTGAATTTCCCACGTCTTTTGAAATACTGGATTGCAAACAACATTTGTGAAAAAAGTCCAAATGCATGAATGTAAATGTCGACATTTGAATAACGGTTAAAAAGACAATCTCAAACCAGTAAGTATTTCCATGCTAGTCCAGATGTGCAAAACACAACCTATTCTGGAGACAAGCAAACCTGTTCTCTTTATTAAGAATGTAGAACTGTGAAATGCTGGCTGAATTGCATTTTCTAGGAATTCTGGAACTTTTGGCACAGCAGATGGGTACATGGCTAATGGTGAAGGCAGCATATGGTCCGAGTCCCTACAGTAAATGGATTGTACAGCTCATACACATAACTTTACCTTCTCTGACCTTCGACCCCGGACTGAACACTCAACTCAAAAGAAGCATATTGCACCTCCATAAGCTATGTCCAAACCTTACCAAGTGGACAGTAGGAATTATTGCCGGAGCGACACTTGTAATAATACTCGGCACACATTGCATTTGCATGTGGATTTCCAATTTAAAATGAAACATGAAAAATTAAAGTCGTAAAAATATTTAAAAGTATGATTTAAAAAATGGAATTAATTTAAATGAAGTACTTTGTAAAATAATTAAAAATAGAAATGTTATAGAAAATAAGGGTTTTACAATGCAACATGTTTATTTATACTTGGCATGTGGAAGTGGATTTTATGTGCAAAAGCAAAAAAAAGTTTATTTAATAAAATAAGTTTTTTAATTAATTTCAATAAACCACAAATTGATATATCTTTTAAAACATAAAATGTAAAATGTGTTACAAAAGGTTTGCAGCAACCCTAATGGACAATTCCAGTATTATGAATATGAAATTTCGATTAAAATTTTAATTATAGGTTTCCAGAGAATGTATTATTTGTCAATATATTGAAATATCTATATGTATTTCACTTAATGATGATGATTAGATGTCCCGGCATTAGCAAAATAACAGCGCAATAGAAGTAACAAGGCCCAAAATATTTACTTTAAGTTTCATATTCTCATTCATAAGGAATAGGATAAGTAGTATATGAATGTGACAATAAACTTCTTTATACTTGTCTGTCGGACAACACCTCTTTCCTGTGGGTTTTATGTGATGGTTATAGCGCTTCAGGCAGGAGTTGAGGAATAGTGCGAGGTCAGGTGATAAAACACGTCTTGTGATGCCAGTAGAATTAGCTCATTTATTTCACAACACCATTGACCCATTTCAGTCGGTCAAGCTGAGAGGAAGAGAGAGTTAGGATGTGTGAGATACAGGAGCTCCTTTAAGTCCATCAATTGGATGAAAACAAAGCAGGGATTGACTTCAAGTCTATGTATGTTTATATGTGGTGGGGCGACTTTAGCTCCCTTAAGGGCATCTCAGTGAATGATCCTCTTTAACCAAAAGTGAGAATGAAACCAAAGTTTAGGATTTTTGTGATTTTCTTAAAGGGTGGGTTCTGCCAGTGGGTACAGAAAGAGCCATTGAAGAAGAACATTCAACACTGTGTTACACATTTTCAGCTAGGTCCTTTTAAAAGTTTCGAGATTCTAATACCACCACTGTCCCTCACACTGCGGGAGGTGCATGCGGATGTTAATCTTGCAGCCCACGCCGCTCTGAGGGCTTTCGAGAAGGAATCTATGGAATCTTCTACCAAGAAGAATAAACAAGCACATAATGCGCAAGAGGATTTGATTAAAGAAGAATGACGCAAGTCGGTTCAGGTGTTTTCGACATCTTTTACATTCTCAAAAAAGGCAAAAAAGCTATATTTATGTCTATATATGTATATGAATTTTAGCAATGCGATGAACATATATCAAACGTGTCTCCTGCCTACAGCATGAGAGGGTGAAATATGCCTTTCTACAACCATGCAAAGGAAAAGGGAATTTGAAACATTAAAGGATAGATGGCTAAATATGGCTGTAGAAAAAATTTTTTAACTGTTGTTTGAATTTACAATTTTTGATGATGACATTATTAAACGGCTCTTATTAAAGAGATATTCCTTACAAAAGGTCTACGTTCCAAACCTGTGACTGTCTTTTGTTTGCAAAACATGTAAGAAGATATTTCGAAGAATGTCAAAACCATTAAGTATCATTTTATAGACATAATAAAGTATAGTTCATTCTATAAAACCCCAAAATTGTTTGGAACGAGCAAGAAACTGTATCTTGTATAAAAGACAAGAATAAAAACATCTTTAAGGTATAGCTGATCCATAAATAAAATCTTGGCATCATTAGTTTATGAGATTTGGTAGTTTCACAACTAATTATTTTGCAAAGCACAAAAGATGATTTTTAAAAATGAGTCCCAGCAGTAAAAGTCATTAGGGATTGTTGGGTCACTAACATTCTTCAAAATATCTTGATCTGTGTTTTGTAGAAAAATAAATGCAGAGTAAGTTTTGTAGAGTAATTGACAAAATAATTTTTATGTTGGCTGAACTACCACTTTAAGAACAGTTATGTTCTCTCTTTCACACACAAAAAAGTATACATCAAAGTATGTAGGGAGCATCAATCTTCAAAAGATGCACCATAAAAGCAGTCCATATGTCCTTTGTGCTATAATTCAAGTCTTCTGAAACCACATAGCAGCTTTACTTTAAAAACAGACCAAAAGAGTTCTTAACGGATCTCATAAACAAACAACAGACTGATAAAATTCCTTAGTCCTTTGGTGTTACACAAAGTTTCAAAACATTTTATGCAATGTATACAAATGAACAACAACACAGCAGATAATCCAAAAACGGCAGATATGTGAGGCATTCTGTTACAGCCACCGGTAACTTAAATGAAAAAATGAGCTCAATTCCCAGGAGATAAACAACTATTGGAATTTCTCAGAACCAGGAATGGACAATATCTTCACATAGCAGCGCAAAAAGCACAGAGATTCTTTAAACGGTTGTGTTATGACTACTTTTATTAATTCTACACCCAACACACCAATGTGGAGGATGACTATTTCGCAAACACGTTTATGAAATATTTTCCTGCTCATGACTTAAGCTTAAAAGAATACATTTCTCACAGAACATTGGCATTCCTCATAATGTGGTCTGGGAAAGGTCAAGATTGTTTAAAGCAAACATCTAGGCATTGAACTGAAAAATGGCCTTTTAAAATCATCCATCTCAGGATGAGGTGCAGAGCAGATTAATCCATATCACAACTCACGTCCCCACAGAGGAACAATTTGGTTTGATTCTGAGAAATGTGCTTTTAACCAGACTTCATAAAAGCAGATAACCTTTCTGAGTCAAATCAATATCCCCCCCATGGGCCATCCCAAAGACAGGGTCTGGATAAACATTTGAGGGTCTTGGACCCCTGACCCTGGAGGAGAGGGGGAGCTGGTGACCGGTAGTTGCTGTGATGTGAAGCAGGTGATGAGAAGAAAATCAGCTTCTGAAATTTTCAGCTGGTCAAACATACAGTTTCTTAAGCCATACAAATGAATGACAGTAATGGAAGTTATCTTGTTCTTTGTTGCACTTGATCTACGAGTTAGACTTGATAGATTGACTTGATAGATCTGCTGATTTAATTGATAGATTTGAACGTTCTAGAACTTATCCAATTAAATAGAATTGAAGATTCCTTGGTCGGGCTTAGAGCTAATCCCATCCAGCTGCAGTCTTGAAGCTATGACAACAGCTTCTTGAGATCTAGACATCCACTTAACTTTCTAACCCCCATCAGATTAAATTCCAGAAACATCTGGAGTAACTGACCCCAAGCCGACACATTAGGGAATCGGGAGCAGAGATCTAATTCTAGAGTCAATTCTAAAAGTTTTTGCATATTAAGTATATAATATGAAATATAATATGAAAAAAAGCACAATAAAAAGATTCTATCATTATTTACTCACCCCTTGTCATTTTAAACTTCTATGGCTTTTTGTCAGAGAACACAAAAGGAGATATTTTGAAGAATTAAATAAACAACATCCGCATTAACCTCTACACACAAAACCAATGCAACTCATGGGGTTGTTCGGTTACCAACATTCTTCAAAATATCTTGTTTTGTGTTTTGCTGAAGAGAGAAAGCCACACAGGTCTGGAAGACATGAGTGAATAAATTATATTTGAGTAAACTATCCCCTAAAGTGCATTTAGGTGTAATATAGAATTTACTCTATTTACTTGGGCAACAAAGATATACATTTTTTTCAACTTTCTGACAACAATTTTATATTTTCTGCGTTTCTCTTATCTACGTTTGATATTACAGTAGTTATAAAATGCATACAGACCCCTATTGGCAAGCTTATCTTCCATCAATGATACATTTATTCTTTTGTGGTCATGACTTGAAAATACAATCTTTAAATATTTCCATAAAATAATAGACACAAGACATAAGGATCATGATATTAATCTCAATTTGTCGTTTCTATGACTAAGACAGAAAGTAATGTGTCATCTTTTTATCTAATTTTCAAATTTACCAACTAAATCAATAAAACATGTGATCATGTGATTTTCACAATGCAGCCACAGAATTTAGGAATAGGCTCCCTATTTTACTTTCAAACACAACAGAGCCCTTGTTGAGGTAGGGTCGTAACAAGCAACGAAAGAACCATCAACAAGCATCATAAAACCATTCTGTTGTTTTCCCAGTGCCGAGGTTGTACGAGAGGTCAGAAGAGACTGAGCTGTGCAGCGTTTATGCCCTTGCAGTGAAACTTCTAGACTAATATGCTGGTGATTAGACCAGGAACGCAGGGAACCATGGTGAACACAAACAAACAAACAACAACATTGGAAAGCCTTATTAATGACTTTTCACTTTTTGGCTCGGAGCATTTGAACCGTATCTGCCGGCTGTCCGAACTTCTCACGCTAGTGGACTTGGAATTGTGAACCATGAAAAACCACACAGAGGAATGTAAACTTATGTTAAAGTCCCCCTGTGGTTTATAATTTTATACCTTGAAACTTATCTATGAACATCTAAATTACATATATTACTAGATTTAAAATAAATTAAAAGTACATATCAGCTTCATTAAGAATGCACAGATACATGAACATACAAGTAATCCCAGCCTCCAGTCCATCCACTCAGCTGTTCTAGATGCTGCTTAAACTAAAAGGGAAACTAAACTAGTAATATTTCACGTGGCGTAGTAAATATTCAAAACGAAACACATACATTAACTTGCTAAAATCTTTGAAAAACATTACATAATATGTTAAAATTGTAAATAAAAAAAATCCAACAGTTATTTTCACTAAAATGAAATTTATCAAAAATATGTTTTAAAAAATTTTTTATACATATTTTACAATTATATATTTGCATGAAAGAATTTACGCAAACATTAGAACATTTAAAATCATCGAAATTTAAGTAAATATACTGATTACATGCAGTTAAATAAGGTGAATCTCATTCACACAAATTTTTCTATAATAATTCAACAAAAATATTGGTTTATATTACAAATAAATACATAATATAATGTTAATTAAAAAATTTGCTTTTTCGTTACTTAAGATTAAAAATTAACTGTACATTTTAGAGAAATTTACTGTTGGACCTTTAAAGAATTATTTCAATATCCCCCCCCAAAAAAAAATACAAAAGATTTTTAAACGAATAAAACAGTTTATGTTTTAATATTTACTATGCCACATTAAAATTAAAATGTTTTTGCAGGCTATCATTTTTATCTATGCATTTAACTGTTGATCCACAGGCAAATCCACACAGGTTTAGGACATCAGTCGTTTTATGAAGAAATTACTCAACAATTGTTTAAAACGAAACACATGATTTGTCTTGAAGCATATTAAAAGCATCACATAAACACATAAAGATCATTAAAAACTTGATTTTAACCACAGGGAGACTTAAACATATTTCATTTTGCAATTCAAAACATCACAGAGGCATTACGTTTTCCAAACACAAAAAAAGAGAGAAATTCCTCTTTTACAGCTCAATTGTTTATTCTAGACAACAATGAGATTAGATAAAGACTAAATGGAGACTAAGGCCAAATGCAATCATCTTATTTGTGTATTATTGCTTCTCAGGCGTTCTGGACTAAGTTGACACTCATATTTAAAAATAACTGAAAACTCAATTTCCTGACGGGTAAAAGAGAAACCACGAAGCAATAAATCTCAAGCAGACTGCAAAAGGACAAGACAAAACAGCCGTGTGTGTTTTTGTCCGTATGTGTGTAAAGTATGACAAAGTGAGTGGTTTATGAGCCAGATGTACCCTTACAAAGAAGAGATAAGATTCTACCTCACTGGCGGTAATAGTGTAGAAACCCCCATCCTTCCCCACCTCCCATATGGCCGCTGGCTAACAACATTTAAACACGCACACATACACATACACCCACGTGTTAAATAGTGTCAGCACTACATTCGGGCACTCCATCGCCCCTATTATTACCCCATCATTACAGCACCATCGAGGTCAGGTGTCAAAGTTCAATCGACAGGGTTCACGTCTCGGGGGTGACACTGCGCTGCGGTGGCCCTCTTAGCCGCTTGTCGGGAAGACACTTAGTCTGTGACCTCGAGGTCAGAGGTTAAAGGTGACTGTGACACCGCCCTTATCAGAAAGCTTAAGATGCCGCTAAACTGCCCCAAGGAGAAGACCCGGGACAGTAAGTGTGGGTCTTGAGATAGAGTGAGCTGTTCAAGAAAATGGAGACCTCGGGGCGTTTGGGCATTTTCGGGGCGTTATCAAACTCTTGAAATGTTGAAAATCCCTGCATTGAGTTACAAAGTGAAGTTTTAAAGAATTTTATTTAGCAGTGCATTGACGTTAATGACGGGACTTCTATGAATTGACAAACATGGTGAGCTGTTTCAACTCAAGGTTCTCTTAGTTACATCTTTCATCAAACTCTTAATAATTTCGACTTTCTAACCCAGAAAGCATTACAGAAAACAAGATAATCTCTGCACTTTTAAACTGTCTGGTTTTTGGCTCATATTTACATATTTCGCCCAAATGAAAAGTATGTGGTTCAGAGGATAGTATGGGCGTGGTGTGTGACTGATCTTCACCTGACACAGAATGATCATTTACACAAGGCATCTACAGGCTTTTGGCAAAGAAAGTTTGAAGGATGGATTGTTTCTGCCAGAGAAAATACATAATTGAACAACTTTACAGACAGCCCAAACTATTGATACATCTTGGAGAGATTTTTGAACTTTACTTTCTTTAAAAGAACATTTTATGTAATTTTTTAGATGGGTTGTACTTGCAATGTTAAAATGTATTATTGTATGTTTTCACTCACTGCACTCTAATGCCCATTCCTTAGCTGCATTTTTATTTTCATTTTATTGAACTTCCTGCAAAATTAAGTAAAAAATATATATCTGTATGTAAGTCGTTTTTAAATATATAATATAAAAAATATTATAGCAACATATCACAAAAAGTATTTAATGATTTGAAAGTTTCTATTTTGTTTTTTGGAGTCTCCAACAAGTATTGTTTTCTTAAATAAAATGGAATTAATATCGCCTTACTACAACTTGTTTGTTGATTCCTTTTTCTATCCTTTCTGTAAACTTACTGTGTTCTGATTGGTCAGACGGTCAGCTGTAGGCGGGCATTAGGAAAAAACTTGTGAGGCACAACAGGTGACAGAACTGAGATTAGAAAAGGCTATATGTTCACGTGGCACATGAATAATCTTGAATTTTTCAAGTGCGATTTTTGCTGATTTATTTAAGAAATTTTGAACTAAAATGTTGTACCATGTATAAATGCATACATCAAAATGTTATATTCACTGCAAAATAATATATAACATTGATCTTTAATTAAATGTGAACCATAAGCAATGTATCGTTTTCTCATCAGTGATAAGAATCTAAAATAAATTCAACTTTTTTGTATCTTGAGCACTTTGTCCTAATTTAGCTTTTGAACAAATAAATGAATATTAAAACAATATTTTCATTTAGAATTTGGGAAAAAATTATGTCACTAGTTCAGCAACTAAACACACACAACTTTTCTATATTCAAAATAAAAAAAATGTATGACTAAATCACCACCATCCTGCCGTTTTTCAATTTCCTTAAAAAACTTAAAAATTTTGACTTACAAGCTTTTAAAAGAACAGAGATGATATACCGGTTAACTGCAAAACTATCTGTCTGTCAAAAATAGTATTGCTGTCAGAATCATTTTGACACGTGTAACATCTTTAACCTGTGACAGCTATAACTTCAGACAATAATGCTAATAGCCTGGTATCTGGTAGAACGGCAAGTGTAGAAACGAGGTTAATGTTCGTGAAAATTGCATTTTCCTCTAAACATGCTTGAAGCTACCTTTTACTGTCACTTAGAAACACTTAATGTAATGAAGAAGAAGTCCAGTTCATAACATGTGTGCAGTGACAAATAACAGATATGGGATCAGACACAGTAATCTGTTAACGTTTGAATGGAGGTATATCTTCAACAAAACCTCTTACTACTGTCGGATTTCATCTCGATGGCGTGACGGTGAATGGTTTATGTTAGGTCCATCTGGAGATGTAGTCTGATCTGTGTCACAGCTGTGCACGTGTGTAACAGTTATAATTCAGCCCAAAAGGAAAATTCTGGGATTGTTTACTCATTCTCTTGCCATTTTTAAACCAATTGGCTTTTTTCCCTCCTGCTTACCACAAAAGATGATATTCTAAAACATGCACTTAGAAGAAAACCATAGGTCCCCATTATCTTGCATTTGTTTTGTGTCCAATTAATAGAAGTAAATGGGGACCAAGTAAACCAACATTTTTCTAATTATCTTCTTATGTGTTTTGCAAAACAAAGAAAGCTATCAAGGTATAAAATGATGAGAGGGTGAATAAATAATGACACAAATTTCTTTTTTGGGTGAAGTATCACTTTAAACCTTTGTTCTTTTTTGGGGGACTCAGGTTTGAGTCTACCCTGTGATGGTTCAAACCCAATTTCCTTTTTCTCCTGATGTTTATTTCCTGTCCTCTTAACATTGTCTTTGAAATATAAAAAAATGCAGGTTGCTTTATGTGGTTTCGTTTTAAAATAAATACAAAAAATCCACCTATAAATTATTATCAGCCCGGCAAGCCGCAATGGAGAGGAGCCATGTTTTGAACACAACATTTTTACTCAAAATAACCTAGTTTTATTTATTTTTAAACAAAATGGTAAAAAAATTGCTAAATATATTGTAACATTATTTTTCATGAAATATGTTCATAATTTAAATTATGCTTTAAAATACATAAATAAGCACAAATTTTATTGTAGGTCACATTGTGAATACATTCTATCTGTCTGCAGGAACAATATCTCCAAACAAAACATCTCTATGAGAGAGTGAGAGAGAGGGAGAGAGAGAGAGAGGGAGAGAGAGAGAGAGAGAGAGAGAGAGAGAGAAATGCTAAGGACAGACAGCAGGTTTAAGGCCATGTCCTGTAATCGCAGAGTCAATGAAGTCACAACAACCACCCAAAAAGGGAAATGAAGCGTAAGTTTGCATAACTAAAACAACAAAGCAGAAGATTATGCCTTTATGACTGAACAACAAAATAGCTCTTATTAAACAAAAAAAAAGTGCACCTGTCTGTCTTGTTTTTTTCGAACCTGTATGACTTTCTTATGCAGAACACAAAATAAACAGGTATGAAGATAGGTGATAACGGAACAGCAGAGGCACCAATTCACTTCAACTTCATGGACAAAAATGGTTTCCAACATACTTCAAAATATCTTCCTTTGTGTTCTGCCAAACAATGTAAGGCAAACAGGATTGAAATAAAGATCTTTGTTCTGTGAGTGACTATAATAAAGAAAGAGGATGTTACACAGCCTGGGACCCCTAACCAGGCAGGGCCGCTGAGTCAGCAAGACGAGACCCCGGATAACAGGCTATCACTACAGGTAAATAAACACAAGCACAACTGAAGATAAGAGCGGGGTATGTAGCGTGGCCTCAAATCTACACAAACACTCTTGTGTTTCAGAAATAAGGAAGTCCATAGACCCTTCTTGTGCATTGTGCAATTTACCTGCTGCACTGTAACCGCCAACCTACTACTTTTATTGCAGTCATTGAATAGAGCATTTCACAAGATATTAAAAAATCTATATATAAAAAAATATTTTAATATTTGCCACTAAAAAATCCATGCTACAACTGTTTATTTTTGTGATATTTACTAAACCAGTAGTTGTACACTAATTCTGCAATCTATAAAGAAGTCAGAATGTTGTTGCTGGTGTTCGGGTTGATGATATGGATGGTTGATGACAGGCCCAAGTCAAATAGATATTCTGAATCCTGGATATGATTCAGGACCATCCTTCAACTTTACTCTTTTCTTTTTTATTGAAGTTTAATCAAGTTTTATAAAGGTAAATATTGAACTCCACTTCTACTCTTAATAAAAGTAAAACTCAAAGAGAGAGAAGGACAAAAAAAGTGAGAGTGCTGGAAAAGAAAAAATTAGGAATGAAAGGAAAGCAAATAACCTTCGGTGTAGGTTTCACAGTGTCATTGGGTTTAGAAAAACATTCCCCTGACTCTCTGAGAATTGAAGAGGTAACTGAGAGAGAGAGAGAGAGAGAGAGAGAGAGAGAGAGAGAGAGAGAGAGAGAGAGAGAGAGAGAGAGAGAGAGAGAGAGAGAGAGAGAGAGAGAGAGAGTGAGAGAGATATTTATAAAAATAAAGACTTCTGTAGCACCTAAAACTAAGTATCATGCAATGGTTACTGACAATTTAATCTTGACTGTACATTTTCAAGGTGATAGGGGAAGTAAAACCATTCAAGATACCAGCAAGACTTGCACATTATGTGCTAAGTGTCAGCCGCAAGACTCACAACAGTGACAGAAAACACAAAAAAACAGGAAGGAATGTTTCAAACTGAGAGAAAGATAAGACGACTGTAAACATCAGATCAGATGAGAAGGAATAAAGATAGACAAACACTTAAAACACGCGCAAACATACAGGCACACATTGCATTCCTGGACACATTACCACGCAAATACACACACACACACACACACACACACACACACACACACACACACACACACACACACACACACACACACACACACACACACACACACACACACACATACATACTTAACTCCCTTGAGATTGTGGTCTAATTATACTTTATCTTTCCTTTCTTTATGAGTTGGGCGTGCAAAATTTGTTTGAAGATGCTACATGGCTTAAGGCTCAGAACATAAACACTAACAGAGACCCACATGTGAAAATATGAAATATTCTAACCAACTAGAAATATATCATAACCCACATGCAAAAATCTTTTTCAAGGTCTCTTGAGTGGCCGCTGCACACCATTAAGGCTTTAGCTGGACATTTGTGTGTCTTTGGGGGTTGTTGTGTATTATTTACTGGCCAAAGTCAAAAGGCCACCCACACGAGTTCTGTTTCTCATATCCCAAAGATCGTTCTGAAAAGCAAAACCTTTCATCCTATCAGAAGCAAACGATCAATTTTTCTTTTGATAGTTTGCATTTTAAGGTGACGTGGAGTCTTAACATTCTGTTCTTTTTTTTGATAAGAGTCATCATTACCACTAATGGTGCTGAAATGTCAAGAAAACCTCATAGCTGTATTAAAGTTTTACGAGGCTGGGTTTCATAACTTTTAAAGGGACAGTTAACCCAAAAATTAAAATCCAGCATGAATTGATGAACCTCAAGATGTTTTGAAACCTCAACATTTTTTTTTTTGTTGTTGAATGTAAGGAAAGATATTTAAATGAATGTTAGTAACAAAGATTTCTGGGGCTCTAATATAGTTGAAAAAATGGTAGTCAGAGGAGCTCCAGAACAGGTTGGAGTTTGGAATATGAAGATTGTTAAACTAATTAAAAAAATGAAAAAATCTACCAAGTTAGTTAATAGTGCCCCAATTTGAGTGTGAACATTTTCTTTCTAAGGTTAACAACCATTCCTTTAATTACTATATCCCTTGAGGGATTTTCCACAAATATTAATTTTAAAAGATTATATATATATATATATATATATACCCATATACATACAAATATTTGCAATCACACTTTGAGAGTTGGTACAAAACGCATGTATAATGTATAAATTTAAGATCATTATGGCACAAGTTCTTCTAAAATTAACAGTCGTCCTAAGATGTGGTTGTTTTGGTCTGGGAACAGACAAACCGCAGTGAAAAATGCTGAACTTATCTGATTTTATTGAGAAGCTTTACCTGACTTTACCCAGAGGTTTTTCAGTCCATTTAGATCCCAAACAATTCCATGGTAGTCAGCTTAAAACAACATCACAACTTAGATTCATGGATTGGCCTGTAGGTTGAGGGCAATAAATCATTTGGATACTCAGGGTCGGTGTGGGTGCTGGAAGCCAGATGGAGAGCAGGTGGAAAGGAAAGAGGATGACCTTGAGAAAAAAGCCTTGAAATTTCTAGAGCCATGAACAGCTGTGGGAATCAACAACACGGAATTTGGCAATGAGTGAATATTGCTCGCTTGCAAGCTGCCTACAGAGTCATCGTGTGAAGTCATAGCAGATGTGCTCCATAAAGCAGGGAACTTCATTATACTGTTTTGAGACAGCATATTTTTGTCACTGTGTTTCCTTCAAAGAAGGTATTTACAGAATGCAATGTGCCCAGATGAAATAAATACAATGACGGAGTGAAACAACCAAAAACTATATAGTGAATTTTCAGTTCAGTTAATAATACAATTAAGGCCTGTCGAACGATTAATTGCAGTCAGAATAAACTATGTACATTGAATAAAATGGGTAGAGGGATTTATCTGATTTGAGCATGTGCATTGGCTTCACATGACTAAATTAAGTTGTGTTCAGGTAAATTTTTCTCAATTTTCAGGAGAAATTGTATTAACAAAAACTTTATTTAACCAATTGGAACCGATATACAAAATACATTTTAAAATAACCCATATATATTTGTCTGTGTACTGTGCATAATATTTTGTATCAATAAACACATTAAAAAAATATAGAATTTAAATTTAAATATTTCTTAAATATTTATACACATGTACTCTTAAAAGTGGGTGGTTGGAATTACTTTATTTTATCATTTGTATCAGTTATAAAATCATTTATTTTATAACTTTTAATTGAGTCGTTATCCTATATAGATGATGACATTAAGTATTCCAGCAACCCATTCTTTCAGTGTACAAAATTAATATGCACAGTACGTTAGTATAAATACATGAAAAAAAACATTAGTATACAGTATTTTTTTCTAAATGTGATTATTCAAAATTAATTGTTTATCCGCTAATACACTGTTTATGTAAATTAAGTAATATTAATTTCAAACAAATTAAATGGAAATGAAGAAAACTCGTGGCATGAGATGTGAACGATGCAAATCGGGCAAAATATTTTAACCTTGATTGAGTTTTTGCGCTCATTGGTTTGAAGAATACGGACATGTGAAGACACAGTTTTCTGCTTCTCTCGCATGAAATTAAAAAACCTTTCCAGCAAGTAGTAAAGAGAAATGAACGCAATTGTTTGCGTCTGGTTATAACAAGGCCTACGAGTTGAACTGTTGAGCCTAGCAACCTGAAATAGACCAAAACAAAGAAGCGGGAAATGTAGACGTCAACCCAAAACAACTAATTTGACACTTCCGTGTGCTTTTGTTTTTCTTCACACTTAACAACTTAAAGGTACAATACCACACCCCTAGTCTTCATCCTCCAGTGACTAGCAGGCATGAACACACACATTCTGAGCCTCTGTGGCCATGTACCTATCTAAGGAAGCTTTGGTCTGAGGGCAAAAGCGTGGCGAGGGCCCTTTAAACAGGACAAGCCTACAAGATGCCCCACTGTTGATCTTTTCATTCATTACACAAAAGACTGACACCCGCAAGCAAAAGCAACAAAGTCCCACAGCAAGACAGCGGATGTACAAATGAAGCTTTCGGACCTGATGGGACCACTTGAGAGTCTGTCAACCGGTTCTTTGTGTTTGTTTTAAAAAGATTGTTCACTTAAAAATGGGATACATTTTTCATGACATTAAAATGAATGGGAAATGTGTTTTCATGTTTCAAATGAGAAACATCTAAAAGGATTATGGCACAAAAAGACTGTATTCAAAGTTATTTCTTAATTTACACTAAAAAGCACATTCTGCCATTATTTACTGGAACGAGGTTTTTCTCCACAGAACACAAAAGAAGATATTTTGAAGAATGTAGGCAACCGAACAATAGCGGTACGTTTTCACTTATATTGGTTTGGTGTGCATGAAATAGAAGTGAAAGGGCAATGCTGTTGTTTGGAACATTCTTCCAAATATCCTATTTTGTATTCTGCGTAAACAAGTATACAGGTTTAAAATGAACAAATAAAAAAAGTGAATAATTACATAATTTTTATTTTAAGGAGAACTATGATACAAGGCTCGAAAGCATGGAATTAACCAGAACGTTATTTATAATTGCTTTGTTTGTGATGGAACCTCAAATGGCAAAAATTTGTTTAGGAGAACAATAATAAGTATAAATACATTATAATAAATTATTACCAAAATACTTATTCTACCAAACATTTAGTTCACCTCTGTGAAGTTCTGATACTGTGTGCTTCTATTTATTCGATGTTCGGTTACTCAATTTGATTTCATCTAATCGAATCTAAAAATAAGATTCGCTTCAAACTGCATAAATAAAGAATCTCTTACACAGTTTTTAAATTTGTCCCCTTGGCTGTGTTCGGTCTTATAATGCAAAACATGTGTCCCGACTCCCATTCAAATTATTTCTCAACTAAATGATTAATGTCAGACAAAGCCGTTTATGGGTTATATAATTCCATTTATGCCTAAGCGCTAAGACGCTTAATTGCAGAGTTTGTTCTCTGGTCGCCTGGAAGCAGGAGAGCCGGACGTCAAGCAAATGGAACTCTGCAGCTGCGCAGGTGACCTTTGACCTGTAGGCAATCTGAGCTTCCATAAGACACTATTCTGCTTGGTTATGATGTTAGATGCTTTAACTAATCCAATTTAAATCTGTTTAAGTCACGAAGAATGCAAATGTGCCAAAATTATGAAAATAATTTGTATCATTGGGTTATTTCCCTGCTAAATATTGAGGGAATTGAATTATATTAGTTTGTGTGCATACACAGTGTGATATTTTGAAGTGTGCAATGTCTGCACACTTTAAGATATCTTCAATATGTGTTCCGCATAGTTTTAGGTAATCCGTCTCTTTAATACACAACCAAACATGCATGAACACATACAAACTCATCTGCTATGTCTCAGGCTTTGTCTATCATCATTCAATTGTCTTACACTTTTGTTATCTTTAATATCTTCTGCAATATGAAAAAGAATAGATTTTTAAGGACGCTTGTAACTGTACAATCGTGGTACCTATTGACTTCTATTGGTTGTGTGTGCATGCAATAGAAGTGATTGGGTGACATAATTGCTTGGTTTTAAAACATTCTTCAAAATCTATTCTTTTGTGTTCTGCGTATTTTTGTTGAACTATCACTTTAACAAACAAACAAAAATCCATACATACAAATAGCTCCTCTGCTGTGTCCTCACCCACGCTCTGTCCAAATGATTTCCGATACATTTTTATTTCATTACAAACATCCTGCTTGCTTAAGCCACAACATTCTTGGAAAGCAAGGCAGCTGCAATAAGTGTAATGTCTAGAGGAATGATGAGATGGAAAAAACATCTCAATGAACCGCAGTGACCCACGTCTCTTTCATGTGCGGGTGCTGAGGCCAGAGGAAGATACCTTCACACTCCGTGGAAAAGTGTTTGGAAAGGCATACATCCATCAGCTCAGATCCGTTCATGTCTCCTGAGGGAAACAGAGGAGAGGGCAGGACTCTGACCTGGAATCCACACCCTCAGGTCCTCCAAAGGTGGAGAAAGACGACTTCAAGAGAAGGCCGCCTTATGGCTAGTGTGGGAAGGTGGGTAAAGAGATGAATGTCATCTGAGATGATTTATGAGGGCATAGTGTAGTGATGGAAAAACAAGAAGCTAGGGTTAAGCTACAGTCATAACACTGGTGTGTGTGGGTTGGGGGATGTAATACCTTCCTTTAGTGCTCAGAGTAAAATTATGCGTATTTTTCAAAATAGAAAAAACAAAAAAGGAATTGGTCATGAAGCATCTGAGATATTTAATGATCTCAAATATGTCAAGTTACACATTTCAACATGAGGTTACTTTCCGGCTATTTTGTAACCCCACTTTACCGAAAGTGACTTTCCATCTAAATGTCTGCACAGGCGATTAAAGACTTTCAGTCAAGACCACTTAAAGCAGCTCTCAAATGATGACTTAAATGGATATGTATAACATACCTCCGCTTATTTATGGAAACAGTTTTGGTATGTTAGTGTTTGTTCAGCACTGTTGGATACAGCCTGCACCTTCGCTGGACGGCACCTGCTCTGAACATTCTGTACACAGATCAGAACATCAACACGAACGCATTCTCTGTGGGGTCCTATTAGCCTCCAGTACTACAGAAAACAAGGCCAACCAGTCAATCCTAGTTTTCTTCAATAGAGAAACATTAAAAACATCAATGTTTACCAGCTTAATTGATTTCAACTAAAAATATGTAAAATAGGTAGAGATAAATATGAGAGAAAAGAGGAGAAATGTTTATTATTTATATTGAAAAGTAAAAGAAATATGTTTATTATTATTGTTATTATTATTATTATTATTATTATAACTATAGTAGTAGTAGTAGTAGAAGCCGTACATTAAAGATAAATGTTTTTATTATGTTGAAAATGTATTTAAATAAAGATATTTTTTACAATATTTTTGTAAAATACATAACTTAAGTCAGTTGAAATATAGTAGAATATAGTTTAACATTCACTACAGTGTGTGCCTTGACCTTTACTCTCATGTTGGAGAATGGTTTATTTCGAATTAACCAACGCATGTATGTTTAAGGTAAAAATGGAAATTCAAACCTGTATGAAAAGTTGAAACCTGAACATGCTTTAAGAATTCATTGTTAAAGGGAATACACATCCAAAAAAAAAATATCTTACAATTTACTCACTTTTTCATCTTTCAGACCTGAATGACTTTCCTGTGCAGAACAAAAAAGAAGATATTTTGAAGATTGTTTGTGAGCAGACAGCGGTGGCTCCGATTCACTTCTCTAGTATTCACTTCCAAAAAACAACATTCTTCAAAATATCTTACCTTGAGAAAAAGGTACACTAGTAATAAATGATTAGAAGGTGAGTAAATGATGATACAATTCCTTTCACCTAACTTCCATTGTACAAACACATAACACATGGATTAGATGACAGACTGTGAGACCAAGCTTTCACGGATGACTTCTATTTCTTTAGACTAGTTGTGCTTAGTTGCACAGCCCTCTCTATTTACAAATAAAGCCATATCCACACACGGGATCTAACCTTCAGTGTAAGCCCACACTATTAAATAAAGCATCTGGCCACACTGGTGTGGGTCATAAAACTTTTAGCATTTGCGATGATTGTTCTGCAGTATCTTTCTGAGACATAGACGAAGCGTACTAGCTGATGGCTCGCTGTCTCATGTTATTAATTCATGAGAAGTGCGGTGGGTGCATTCTAGCAAACTAAGTCATGGGTTTGCATTATAGAACAGACTTTAAAACCCATATAAAACCCATAAGACGTAAGACACTGTTTATCCCTCTCTCTCTCCATCATTCTCTCTCTCACACACACGATATCACTCAATCACTTATGATGGTGAATCCTTTTCCCGGCACTGGTTTTCAGACATCTTTAATAGTGTTGACCATGATACAGTACTTTTTTATAGCTTGAAAGCAATCACTTTAAACTAAAGTTTCAGGTATCAGATTCATAATGCATTATGTAAAAAGCATTTCAGTAACTCATTTAGATATCTGCAGTTCCAGGATACAGCAAAGTACTTACAGAAAGTGTAATGGTGATGCCAAGTTTTTAGACAATGCTCCCTATATTATGGGCCTAATGATCCTTTCTTGAACATTGTGGCTTTGTGACAGGTAATGCGTTCACATATCTAAATTTGGTCTGTTCAATCCATTGACTCCTCTGGCAAATCATTTGCTCAAAATGATGTCGTCATCTCACTGCCAACTCATAAATGTGATCTGTCATGTAAGGAAAACAGATGGACCCAACGGCCACCATGGAATAACCACAATTACCTCGGGGATCTGTAAATACCAAAGTACAGCAAAGAAATATGATAATCTGATATGATAATGCTTTGAGTGATCCAGACGACAGTTTTTAGTGGAAAGTCCACCTACAAAAAGGCTGTCATGTATTTCTTACCCTCCAGTTGTTACAAACCTGTATGATTGTATTTGTCGGTGTGTAGTCAAAGGGGGATATTTAGAAAAATTGTAAGCGAGATTTCTGCTGCAGCATTTAATACGCGGTTGAAATTACAATTTCAAGAGTACTTGTTTTAATAAATGTTCATGTGTCACTGATATACTCAATTAAATAAAGTAATTGCAAAAAACTATTTTCAGTGTATTATTGTAAAAAAAAATTTAGTGTTAAATTCTTTTTTTAAGAATGTAGGTTTCATTTTTTCTGCCATGGTAGTCAATAGTGCCCCAGAATTCTCAACTGCTAACATTCTTCCAAATACCTTTCTTTGTAAATTACGGAATTCACATAGGATGGCCATATTTGCTTTAGAGTTATTCATCCCTGAATGTTTTTTTTTTTAACCATCTCCTTAAATGTACATGCCAATGCATAAACCCATTTGGTAGTAGAATACGAAACAATTGAGTAAGAAATTGTCTTTCTCACAAAGGATCAACCTCTTCCAAAATATGACCCCAAGAGATTATATAATCTCTCTGAAACATTTTATCATAAAGATATTGCCAACCTGAGACTCACCTGTCAATGTCTGGTCCCGTGTGTTGTTGTTAAATAGATCCAGAGCCCTGGAGGTGGAGAATCTAATATGTTCACTCAAAGATCTTTGCAAAAGCTGCAGTCGCATAGACCGCGACATCTTCTCGTCTGTGCACCTCTCCTCCTCTGTTCTACAGCATCATCATCCCTCCTGTCCTAAGTCTCACCTCTCTCTCGGGTCTCTCTATTCGGTCCGTTTTCAGTATCCAGGTCTGGATGATGTGCGGCAGTGCATTAGGGAGTTCCCACTGCAATGCTCTCACATTCAGTCCTGTGCTAGCGCGTGTGTGTATGTGTGTAAGTGAGAGCGCCGTCCGTCTTGGGCCTCTGCGCCTATGCTTTGTGAATATTTAAAAACGGGTTTATTTTGAGGTACCGTGTTTCCTTATGTTACCACTTTACATTTAGAATGTCTCAGTGGCTTCATGGAGGGAGTAGAAACATCTGAAACCAAGTCAGTCTGTTTATTCAGTCAGCATGAGTGACCAAAGATTCTTACATCGGGAAAAAGTCTAACATGAACATTATTTCGGTGCAAACACATCGGCGAACTGTAGCTGTATCATTCTAATCTGAAAAGTTTCATGATTTGCTGGTCTTGGCAGGATTCATATGGTTGATCTGGTCTTCCATCTTGACCATGTTAACGTTTTACTGGTTAAGGTTGGCCAGCATCTCTCAGGCTGCCTAATTCACAAATACCTTCAACAGCAAACCACAACAGCCAGACCGATCTGGAAAACCAGTTAAGACCAGCAATTGATATAGGCTGGTTGATACTGGTTTACAGATAGAGAAAGTAACAATTTTTCAAATATGAGACTGTTGAGTGTATGAAAACACACAAGCACGCGCACACACACAAATATAAGCTGAGATAATACCAGGATTCAAATGGATTTAGTCTTATGCAACGAGTAATGTGGAAATTAACTGGATTTTGCCATCAAACAATAGATGCTGTTTCACACGGATAAACTGTAACACACACACCCTTTGGAAAAATCTGCTAATGTAACTGTAAACACAAAAAAACAAACATCTACATAGAAACATTTGCAAATGAAATACGCTCAAGTTCTCGGTCTCTCTCTCTCTCTTGCCTTTCTGTTCACAGTTTTAAACCCACAAAACTGTCATGATGATTTACTCAACACTTCTGATTTATGATGTTTTTACTACTTTAAAGCTCTGACGTCATCTCATTTCCATTCATCACTATAATATATTCTATTCAGGGGCAAAAACAAAGCAATGTTTTGAAAAACAGATACAACATAAAAACTAAACGTGCCTCATTCCAAAGATCCAACACATACCATTTGCTAGATCCAACATCCCCCTTACAATAATGGCTTACAACGGCCCAAATATATATGTGTGTGTATATATGCATGTGTGTAAAAGTGTGTGATGGGGTGTGAAATGGTCGAGTTTATGAGCATTCAGAGAGTCGTCAAGACAATAATAGCAAATGCATGTTTAGAATACTTGGTCAAGGGGACGTAAATTTGGGATTAGTGCTTTTACATTCCCAGCAATGCATCAGTGAAGCGAACAATCAGGCCTAATTGGCAAGCTAAGAGATGCACTACAATGAATGCTTGTTGAGGGTAGAGATGAAAACACGCACACACATATGCACACACACGCACGCACACACACACGCACGCACGCACGCACACACACACACACACACACACACACACACTGCCAATTTACTTTATGACCTCTAAGGTAAAGCCAGAGGAGATAAGCTTCATTTCTCAAAGTCCTTTGCTTTCTTAGATCAACGAAAAACAACAAATGGGCTTAATCATTTGAACCCATATATAACTGCTGGGGGAAAATAAATGGGAGCTCGAAATAAAGAATAATAAAAAAACAAGTAATTTAATTGCTAAAATAACTTGTTTAATTTTGCTTTAATTTTATGTTCTTTTAGTATTTGACATACAGTGCTTTTCACACAAGCTACACACAATATAAAATTTTTATTTACTTGTTATGATTCATTGTGAAGTAGGTGACCTACTTAAGCTGGCTATTGACATTTTTAAATTAAAATATTAGGATTTTTTTGAAAAGGACACACAAGAAAAGAAATACTGTCATAACTTTCTCACTTGTGTCATTCTTAATGTTCCCATGCAGAACATTTAAGACAGAATCGTGAATAACATTGGAAAAAAAACACCAGTTCCCATCTACTTCCATATGGACACAAAACCTGGACATTTCTCAGAATACCCTGTAGTGTTCCACTAAAAAAGTATTTAAATATTTAAAATACAGTTTGAAAAGTATTTTCTGGTTAACTATTTTTTTCACATGCAACAAAAGTATTAGAAATACTTTTTTAACTGTCCAAATGCGAAATGTTTTTTTCTCAAATGCGCTGAAATAAAATTATACTTTTGGCCGAGTATGAGGCAAAAATGCCACAGAAAATGATAAAAACTACCCAGATATTTAAAGTTTGAGTTCTGAAAACTCCCGTGAAGAATGAATTTGTTTTCATATCTGATCCAACACTTTATACCTTTCTCAATTTTGTTTTCCAGGTATATTTATTTAGTATGAATTTAGCAGTCTACACACTAAAACATGTTAACAATATAATTTACAGCATTAAAAAATACACATTTCTTCACAATATCAAGGTGTCTCCCCATGTGTAACGTTAGAAGTCTGGAAACATTTTCCCTGCATTTAGTCTCTAACAGTTTTTTACTCCATCACTTACGAAAATGAGCGCACACATTTTTGAGACCCATCCAGGATCTCTCATTCATCTCTCCCAAATATTCAATTCCTGTATCAATACAGGAATGTCTCAGTATAATGGAAAGTTTATCTTGCTGTCTGTGAATGAGGCGGATTGCAGTCATGTAATAGGAACAAACGTCTGGGTCTGGTTGTATCTCTCTCTTTCACAAACACGAACACACACACCTATGACAGTATTACAGAAGAGGCATTAAGGTGATGCTATAAATAAAGACAAAGACAGATACATAATAAGGGTGCTGGAGGATTATGAAGATAGTATCTAGCATCCTATTCCTTTACAGAGGGATTGATAGGGTTACTAGGGTACACGCGCTGACCTACAAACAAAAAACAATGGGGAAAAGTTCAAGAGGTAAAGTGAACGGATGAGAGCAAAAAAGAACATCAGAATAATAAAATCCCCACCCAAGCACACGGACAGTCACAGAGGAAAACAAGCTAATATTACTAAATGTTCTTTTCAGAAAATGTGGTCACATCACAAGAGGAACATGGGACGGGACACACTGCTCCAGGGCACACATGTGGGACCAAAAGCCATTCTCAACAACAGACAAAATAACTTCCTGCTTTAAATAAGCTTAACAAGCTTGTCAACCCATTACTTCATACACAATTGACAGTTTCCTGCCTGGTTTACTGTACTAAGCATCTGTTTTGTTGCATTTTGGTTTTGCAAAAGTACATCATCTGGTCATCCGGATCAAGGTCAAGTAAATAACCTACAGTAAACATGCAAATGTAAGTGAAGTAAAGCAATCTAATAAAATATATAGTGAAATTAAATAGAATATTTCTAATATGATCTTATGTATGTATGCATCGGTCAACTATTAAAACAACTTGAAGCCTAAAAACAAATGTGTTACACTGCTGTAAATGAAGGTTGTTTGAAAAAAGTTTACGTTTCTGAATAAGTTTATTGTTCTTCTATTTTTTGCTGAATTAAAAATTACAGATTTTCCCTCGATTTATATGAGATGAACACTAGAATGTAATTTTAAGTAATAATTTTTCAGGCATATTTACAAAAAAAAATAATCAGAAATTTTCCCCAGTTGTCATGAACTTTTATACTCATTTAGAGCACAATACAGTGTAATATGCTGCCAATACGTATGTATTTTAATTTGTTCATAAATATTGTAAATGAATGATATATACAAAAAATACTACAATAAACAGTATATACTACCATGTGTACATTTTCCAGAACCCCATAAGATCCCACATTTTGGCACGAAAACCCCTGATTTGGTATAAAAGGAGAACAATGAACAAAAGAAATATTAAAACAGTGAGGTCTGGAATTCATAGGACACAGCAGGACACGGAAAAGCCACATAAAAGCTGGTAATGTCAATAATAGAAGAAGTGCTGGGACAGATTTAAAGTGATGAAGGGGGCAGGAATGTAGGGGCCCTTGCGCAAACCCTGTGTCTCCTTCCCATTAAATCAAGGCCTATAAAACTGTGGGAAATAAAAGGGCTGGATTGAGAGGGCATTAAACTCTTAAAGTCAAATAACCATGACAGACAATCTTAAGTGCGCATTAGCTCTGAATTCAGGCTCTCATTAATGCTATGCTACTTTTGCCTGTGGCTATAAAGTAGATGATCATGAGATCCGGACAGGGTCTCTTGAAGACCTTAGGTTGCCTTGGGTCAGCTGGGTCGTTCCATGTGAAACCAAACCTATTTGAGCATGACCGTCTCATCAAATTGGCATGGAAGTGTGGTCTGTGAGGCAGGACTGTTCGAGATAAGAACACAGATGGGTCTGTTAAGGCTTTTAGGGTTAGGGTCTAAAAAAGTATTTACTGGGATGTTTACTGTTGAACCTCTTAATTTTCAATTCTAAGCAATACTGCTTTACCTAGGAAGTAAAAACATGAATGACGAAAAATTCTTCCTGATTACTTTATAAAACAGAGTATTCTGTTTGTGGAACAATATTGTTTCTCTAGGGAACTTATATTTTTAATTCCTTTCTTTTAAATTTTTTTTGCATCATTTGTCTATAAATGTCTTTTTGATTGTTGTCTTTTTCAACCCCAGACCTATATAAAATCTATGATATGATAAAACAATATAATAATGTACATGATATACTGAAATGAGACAATGGAAATTAATTAACTGACAGTAAATGCATAGCATTCATTCCATTACATTTATGTACATAGTATAGATAAAACATTTTAATACAATGTATTTTATATTATTTATTCCTTATTGTAATAATGTATGTAAAGCTGCACTGCAACAATGCAAACTGCGAGATAAACTACATCCTTAAGTAAAACATTAAATATTAATTGCCACATTTAAAACATCTAAACATATCATATTCTGAAGAAATCAATTTAATATTTATCTTGTTTAAACAGTTTTTTGTGAGGCTTTCTGTGCCTTTAAGTATCACTGTATATATAGATGTTGTATAACTCTTTTAAGGAATACAACTGCCCCTAGAAAGTTACAAAACCGGACAACAAAATATATAATGTTCCCCCCTAAACCTTTAAGACCATCAGTATGCTTTTTCCAAGTAGTTAAAGATAAAAAATTTATATAATGTTAAAATATATATGTTTTTTTTTTTCATTTTTTCATTCCTCAACAAAAGACTATTTATCATACAGTAAATCTATCAATTCACCTGCGTTAAACAACTAAGATCTGTTTTATGTTTAGGGTGAATAGACAGCATGAATTATTTAAGTCTTAAAAAGTTCAGAGGACATTCAGGTGCTATAGATTATCTAGATAGATACACCAAATAGGAAAACCATATACAAGAAATTGTTCCAATAACAAGCAATAAAGGAAATGGGTTTGCTTAGAAAGTGTTTTAACATCACATCTTTCCTGGAATAGACATGAGATTCGAAAATTTGTGCGATATACTTTTTACTTGCAAAGCGAGTTTTAAATACAATTCAAACTGTATGACCAAACTGGAGTTTCCAAGGTCTCACCTAATGAAAATCCCAAGGACTACTGCCTTGTATTTTACGGTAACAATCACAAAGAAACAAAGTGTGAATAATCAATTTCAGACAATGATTTGACATCATGATGAAACCGCTCTTTCAAAAGTCTCCTTTAACCCTATGCACATTATGTATACTGTATCTTTTGATCTGAAATGAGCTGTTTTGACAGAAGGTCAGGCAGTAGCATTCCCACTGGATGTATGCCGGGAACTGAGTTTCTCTGATGCTTTCCCTCTTGAATATTTATAGACAGAGCAGAAATCCTGTTCTGATGAACCTCCACCCTTTAATACCTATGTAAGCAAATATAAGCTCCTATTTCCTGGAGCCTTAGAGATGAAATTAAAAGCTCATAAAGGTCATAAAGGGTCCACCAAGATTCTATCAGCAGCCATTTGTTTGAGCAAACTGTATGAAAACATACTATATAAAGTCATGATTTACTACAGTCAAGAATTGAAATTATTGAAGGTTATGTCTGTGTTGACAATTTCAGAGATGAATGTTTGATCTGTGTTGCACGAATTTCTCTCAAACAATGTAAGGGAAATAGAATGGCTGCTCAATTATCATGATTAGATCATGTTGAGAAAATTATTATTTAAGAAGATTACACATCGACATTGAAAAACGAGTTAAAAGATGAGTTTAAAATGAGTTAGTGAAAAGATGAATTAATAAATAAATATAGTACCAACGTAATTTTCATCCAAATAAAAAGTAAATGTTAAAACCAATTTTGATTAATTTTACAGAATGTTAACATAAATTCAAATACATTATTTAAAGTAGAAGTAATTTTACTAAATATAGAACAATTATGGCTTTAACTACATTAGTTTTTTACTGTTGAAGAACAACATTTAAATTGAAAATCAATTATAATTATGATTAATTGCACAGCCTCACACTGTAAAAATTATTTACATGCCTTAGTAAATATCACAAAAAATAAACAGCTATATTACATTATTTAAATGTTTTAAAACATTAAATACATTTTTTTTCTGTGGAAAAGTTTATTAAAAACCCAACAGTAAATTTTGTTTATGTATTGAAAAAAGTATTTATTAAAAAAAATATTCATTTGTAATGTACACGTTATATTTTTTGTAAATTCTAATGGAAATATTTTATATAATATAATATAATATAATATAATATTAAATACTTTTTAGATTATAAATTCAAACATCAATTCCAAAGCTGTAAGATGTACCTTAAGTGTTAATGGCTTTATGAAATATAACAGTAATAGGCTTTTGATTTGACAGAAAAAAGGCTTATAATTTGAAGGAACTCCACTTTGCACCTTGAAAATACTGATGATAACCAGAAAAAGGCCATACAGTAGTGCTAAAAAACCAAATAAGATATATATTGAATACAAAATAATTAAACTGTAAATCTTTAACATTGAAAATGTTTTATTTAATTTTCTATTAAATGTAATCTTCTGTTACAGCGACAAACATTTTTCACCACCTCAAAGTTTAGGGGGATATTAAAAAGATAAAATGTCAAAGAGTACAAAAGACAGCTCTATCAGTTCATCCAGCCTGGCCTGTATTGCCATACGTCTGGCGCTTGTGTGCGTGCAGCCGTGGATCTGAGGAAGCCGACTGCAGGAAGCAGTGAACTTGTGTGGCCAATCCCACCCTTGACAGTTCCTCAAGCACTCCATTAATGTTTCATTCCTTTCCTTCCCTCTCTTCCTCGAGCCTTTCCAACCTAGCTGTACCCAAACTGACCCGGCCCTACCCAGCTGGGGCTCGACCTCAGATGCAGGTGAGTGCGAGAGACAAGGATTGAGCAATAGAACCATTGTTCTGCACCCAGTGCCTGAGCCGTGACGGGGGGCGATAGGGGCAGGAATGCACCAGGATGAACGCACATCAAAGGACCACGGGCATGAAGCGGGGAGACGAGTTCTGTAGTCGTGATTATGGGTGCCGAACTCAGCCGAGATAAGAAAACATGAGAGGTTATTGTTGCAACAAATGCAGACCTGAGATCAGTTTTGTGGTTCTGCTTCATAATGGCCGTGTGTGAATAGCTCTGGCCCCAGATCAAAATAAAGAGGAATTCAATCAGAAGGGAAGGTTGGCTATGAAAACCGCCCACTGTGTCTTTCATTTCCTCCACTGCCTTTCTCTCACCTTGTGGATGGGGGAGACTGGAGGTCATTGTAACATTTTCCTTCATTACTTACAGACAACAAAACGTTATTTCCTGATGACCATATATAGAAGAGCATTCTATCTGTGTATGATGGAGCAATATTTTTTAAGAACAATAAATGTTTTTAAGCATAAATCGTTTTAAATGCCATTTAGATTGTCATTGTTTGCTAGAGCCTACTATAAAAAAAGCTATTAAAAATATTACATTATTATATTGTAAATAATAAACTTCAGTTATATAGTAGAAATAGAACAACTGACACTATAGTATTTGAATGTTTTTTCAATTTATATTTTTTTTCAATGCATTTTAATACAGTAGATTTAATTTAATTTGTTCATTTATTATTATTACTGGTTTTTTTAATGATAAGGGAAAGCTGCTTTGCAAGAATGAAAATTGTGATATAAACAGAAAATAAATAAGTAAATAAAAATAATAATTAACATACCAATAATAAAACAAATCTTTTTTAAAACGTATAGTGTTTTAAAAATTTAAGTTACATTTGTTTTTTTATTATTTTTGGGGCACTGTGCCTAACATAAAAGGTGATTTATTCCAGATTGTTTTTATAAGCCATTTCTACATTGTAGTAAATGACGTGTACAGTCAATTTGACTTAACTAAGAATTGATTGGGCTGCTGGTTATACTGAATCAGCAGACATTTAAATTCTCCCACAATTTTTAGATAACTATGATACTGACTGTAATTTTACCAATTCTGAATAATATTTCACAATCTATTTTGTTGGTGGAGATTTTGTAAACCAAAAGTGCTTAGAGTAAAAAATGAATAAAAAAAACCCCGTTATATTATGTTTATTGTCATGGTCGTCTTTATGTATACTACTATACACATTTAAAAACTCCTGTCTCATACATCCAGATTAAAAGTAGTACAAGTCAAGACTTTAGGAAACTTGATCTTTTAATGCAATTCCAATTGCGAAAACAGTCCTAAATTCAAATGAACAATGTTAATCTCTTATGACGATGGAGCTTTTATTAGACTCCATCACCCATATGTACACACACAAACACACAAATACCCACATGCAAATAATTGTGTGTTTTTTGCCTTTGGTCTGCTTGTCTCTAGCCAAACCCCTGCTGTGTCCTGTGCTCAGTTTGGAAAGGATGCTACATTAGGAAATGATTCTAACGTTCATGTTGAACGCCTATGATATGGTTGTCTCCTTCCTGTTTCATATGACAAGTAGCAACATTTGCCAAACAGAACAAGTGACTATCATCAGAGAAAAGAGACTGGATACGCATCTGGTGTTGTCCCTAAAGTCCATTGCCATAACAACCTAAATATTAACCATGAATGCTCTGGGTCTTGGGGCAAAGTTTGCGTGATGTAACCAGGCTGTGCAGCCCACATTCCTGGCTGGATACAGAGAGCCTTTGATGTGTCTCAGAACAGGGGGCCATTGTGCTGCCATCAGGCCTGCATTTTATCATCCATCACACACCAAAATACCAAGCCATAGAGCCACAGGGGGTCATTACATAACTCAAATGGACTACAAACTCATCCTGAACTAAACAGGAGACAAAAGAAGTTTCGACCTCATCAGCCTTGAAACAGATATGAAGATCAACGTAAACAATTTTTTGTCGACAGATGGATCCTTGGAACAGGAATGATGTAACAACAGTTTTTAACTTTGTCCATAATTCAATCAATTACCCATTCAGTAAAAAATTGTGGACACTTATGCAATCATGTTTACCACATTTTGGAATAGGAATAAACTTAAAAACAATATGCGAAAAAAGGGACCTATGTGAATTATGTTAAAACTTAAAAGATGGAAACAATAAAATAAAACATGATATATTTGCTCATTAGCTTATATATAGTTTTGTCATGAAAAAAAAACATATATGTTTGCTTAATCTTATCTATGTCTATAAAAAAAATCAGACTTTAAGGAATACCACTACAGATCCATTTGTTTTTTCTAAATAATGAAAAACATTTAAAAACAAAAGTGACCTGACATACAGCCAAGTATGGTGACCCATATTCAGAATTTGCGCTCTGCATTTAACCCATCCAAAATGCACAAACACAGAAGTGAACACACACCAACTGTGAACACACACCCGGAGCAGTGGGCAGCCATTTATGCTGTGGCACCTGAGGAGCAGTTAGGGGTTCGGTGCCTTGCTCAAGGGCACCTACTTCATGATATAGCCCACAACCCCAGGGTTAGGAGTCAAACTCTCTAACCACTAGGCCAAGACTTATCCAAATTTTGCTAGAGAAGTTGGTCATGCAAAACATTTTAATTGTAAAAAAGTTTACACAAGAGGCAAGTAAAATAATCTGATAACTAAATTAACTGAAAACTCATTTTATATGCAACCTATGGAGCAGTTTATGCAAAAATAATTAATATATTAACTTAATAAATAATAGTGTTCATGCTGATAACTGCATGACATTTGCATTTTTCTTAATTGTGTCATACTTTACCACCTACGGTTATGACAGTAAAACGTGAGACTTACCTTCTCTGTCTTTCTCAGAAAAAACTGTAGAGCCCTGAAAAAAGAAAGAAAGAAAGAAAGGTTAATAAACAAAAAACCTGAACATTTTATCACTTTTAAAGTCAACTTGGATTCAGAATTCCCGGAAATTGAATTCCGACGAGTTCATATTTCGGTTTTCATCACAGGGGGAACAAGTGAACAGTCAAGTTTCACAATGTAATTTTATGATCATGGTTTACATTTCAAACCAAGCCAACACAAACTAGCCCACCACCTGTCCCTGAGAAAAAAAACACTCTGTGTGTGTTTGTGTGTGTACTTGTGTGCCCACTGAGTGCAGCTGGCCAAGAAATAAGGCCATTTGTGTAGTCTGTGCAACCTTGAAACCCCACATACACTCATACGAACATGATACAGACACACACACAAATACACACACCTCCATCTGCTATAGATTCACTGATAACATTTTATCTTCAAATGGCTGCGTCATTTGATATATTGAGCATGTGAGTTGTGCACAATATGTGATGTGTGTTTTTTTAATAATAGTATTAATGAAGTATGAGCAGAAATAGCCCGCTGCATATTTTTAACATTATGAACGTCTTAAACTTTGGTGGGCAGATAATTTAGGCAAACGTTCCAAAAAAGTATGCCTAAGGTCTTTTATATAGCCGCAACATTTTTCAGACACACAATCTGTTGCAAACTAGTTCCACATTTATCCCAATTGTAGTTCTTCTCAAACTGTCCGATTTCCTGAACTGATATACGAGCTACAACTATTAATAACCTTTCCTTTGTTCATTATTCATCAACGTTCCCATGTTGACTTTTTCAGTCAGCCAAACAGGAATTTCTGCGGTTCTCTATGTGGAGCGCAGAAGGAATGTCGGGTCTCCGTCTGCGGATGACCTTCATCCAGAGAACCGCTCTGTCCGTTGATCTTTGACCTTATGTAATCCGAAAGTCTCTGGAACAGATCCTATTGACAGAAGCACCTCCATCATCGGCCTTTAAAGAAGGATGCGTCCTGTGTTCCACGAAGAATGTGGCTTTCTCTCAGACCGGAGTCGCCATCGAAACATCACAGCAATTTCTTTATCTGGCTCATTCTTGGTTTATATGTTTTATCTCTTCGCCCAATACCTTTATTGCCCGTTATCACATTCTCCAGTGTTATCTACCTCTGTTTTTTGTTTCCACATTCTTTTGCTTTTGTGAACGTACCCTCATCCTTGAGTCCGCCCATCCTCGCCAAGCTGGGGAAAACATATGTGTATGCGAGGGGTAAAATAGTGGCTTATCAAAGGAGCGTGATGTGAAAGGAGTGCTTGCATGTGTCTGGGGACATGTGTGTAAAGATCACAGAATACTGGAACATGTTGACATAACTCAGGTTATTTAGCGCAAGATAGCTGTGTGATTAAAATCTGAACGGACAAAGCGTACCAAAAAGATTAAAAATACTTGTTTGGTTTTGGATGTAAAATATTCTCACATCGTAGCGTGTACGCGGTTCAGAATGTAGATGTTAACCTGATTTGGACATCAAGTACAAGCAGTATGTTCTTGGAATTAAAACTCTCATGTTCCCGGAATAAACTTCCTGTCAGTCATGTCATTAGATTTTGGGGTTTGCTTTAGAGTTAATATAACCACATTCTTAGAAAGTTGTGTGGAAAATTGTGTGGAAAAAAGTTGTTTCAATGCTTTTTGCCATCTGCTGTTGCTAAATAAACAAATTACAGCAAAGAATGAATGGATTGTCAGCATCGACAAGCCCCCATAAAAAGAGGATACTGCACTGTTCGCGTTTAAATGAATTAGCGCACAAAAAGATGGAAAATGTAAAAAGCACTAAGTATTTCCTACAGGGAATGGTAATTAAAATATTCAAGGCTTTCCTTAAAATGATTATGGCGTTAGGCCCCTTATCCCAACCCACGCACTACCCCTGCTACAAACAACAGAACTACAAAAGTAACTTTTTATTGGTCCATTAAACAGTTTGTCCCGTCTCAAACTACTATCTCTTAAATCTCAGGACTCTCAAATGTTGCAGTTAAGGCTGCAACAAGAAAATGTTGGTGGTCATTGGAAATCTTTGTCAAACTTGTGTTGATCTGCCCTCGTCGCCATTGCCCTTTATACAGTCTATTTAATGCCAATTTGCTTTCATTTCAGCCCTTATTGCTGATTAGCAACAAGTTTGTTATGGTATTTGGCTTAAGCATTCCAGAAATTGGAAACCGCACCTTTACAGGTAATTTTTAAAAAATTCTTTTTACATTTCTAAACTTGGGACATATAAGATAATATGAATGAATAAATGAATAATATAAGAAA